>CM069131.1:147848172-147914026 GCA_035221665.1 Okamejei kenojei | reverse complement strand
TGTTTACGATATGAGCAGGAGACAAAAGTTGCTCAGGACTTACTGCGACTGTTGCACGCCGGCAAACGTACAGTAAGAAAAAGGCAGTCTACTAGTCTTTCGCCGTTGAATTTATATTTTGCCCTGAACGCAGAGAGTGTAAATAAGTATTATACCCTGGTGATAAACCTGATTCTTAGATAAAAAATAGAGCCATGATGGAAGAACGTGGGGGAGAGGAAGTTCCAAGAGGCCAGGAAAGATGAGCTAGGAACAGCTTCTTCCGTTTCTTCTGCTGTGCACTTTGACCCCCATTTCTTCCACCAGAAAATCTGTCTGTTGTGGGGACAGTATGCTCCATAAGTAAAAGAGTGCCTGGATATTGTTTTCTTTTGAATCCCACCATCTTCACAATCTTTTATTTCAAACAACAGCAGTGGTTTTTTCGCTCCCCATTACATAATCTTCTAGCCCCAAGACATACTGATGTCCTTTGTGATTTTAGATTTTGTTTCCTGCCCAGCTAGAGCCACCCGTTTTTTGCAATCTTGTGTGAATCATTATTCGCATCCAGCGTGATCTCTGTCTGCCAGCGGGTACCAACCTGGAGTTTTTTGCCAAGCTGGGAATGTAGCTTCTATTTAATTGTAAAAGTAATTTAAGAAATACTTGGTTTTGAGACATTGTACCAGTGTT
Organism: Okamejei kenojei; assembly: GCA_035221665.1. Lineage (NCBI taxonomy): Eukaryota > Metazoa > Chordata > Chondrichthyes > Rajiformes > Rajidae > Okamejei > Okamejei kenojei. Next base: position 147,913,351 of record CM069131.1, on the reverse strand, counting down.
AAGGAACTGTCTAATATAACTACAAGAATTGCACTTTTTTTGATAAATTTGATCACAAAACAGTTTTAAAAAAAGAAATGGCACACCAAACTACATTTGGTGCTATTATCCCTAAACAATGGTATTCCCTACAATACTGAAGATTTGTTGCTTCAGGCGCCAACCATGTCTCTTAATCAATCTATTGCAGTGCACAATCAATGGCAACTGCCTAATAATCCATAAAATGGTCCAAATATGCCCAGTCCACAAAAAACAACACAACAAATCCCACAGTTACTATCTAGGCAACAGACAGAGGAAGGTTGTCCCTGGTATAGCAATCAGGCAGCCCTTTTTCCAGTTTTCCCCTACTCTTTGTTAGTCAGTGTAGTATTTTCCAGGATTTTTCAATCACAACTTTGTTCCAAACCGAGGAACCAGGGAGCTTAATTTACAGAAAAGACACCACAATGTGCTGATTGAATTCGGTGGTTCAGGTAGTGTCCTAGGAGGATAGGTGACGATTCGAGTCGGAACCCCTTCTTCAGACTGAGAAGGTCTCAGATAGCTTCATTTCATCTTTCGATGCCAAGGCGCAAGAAGGAGCAAGTCTCACCACCCCACTCATGACATTTGACTTCATGATTATGTTGCATCCTGTTGATGTCCATTACTGTTTGCCATTGTCTAGGAAAATGAACATTTTGAAAAAAAATGAGGCCAACAAAATCAGGTCAAGAATGGTGATTTCTATAGTGAGTAACTAAACCTAGATGTTTTCAAACCCTTTTGCGCACAAAGGATTGGGTAATATTTGTACTTTTTTTTTTAATCAACCACACCACATCTTGCATAAATCCCAGACAAAGCAAAGCTGCTTGATTGTAAACCCTTAGATAGAAATGTTTTAGGTCTCTACACATTGCAGCTATTCACCTAGGTTTATTTTCCACTGCACCTGCCCCTAATTGCCCGCTTTTTCTGTGATAATTAATTATAAACGTGGTCAAATACCTTTTTTCAAAACATCACACTGGGGAAAATTTATAGGTCTGTTTATTATAACTGCTCTAATTCCTGAACATATCCTCACGTAAATTATGTATCTCATTTTGGCTACAAGCTAGATTATAATTTTGTACAAATAATGATTGAACAAAACAAACTTTTACTTACTTTCTTACTTTTCACCAACAGTTGAGGCAAGTGATCAAGTTACCTCCCTTATAGTTTTTCCTTGTATATCATTGTCCTTATAGAGCATCTAAATTATGGCTTGGAATCTGTTACATTTCAAGTAAATGCTGAAAAGGTATGGAATTTGAGACTATTGCTCCTTGGCCTTTAATGTATAATGTTGTACTGAAAATGCCAGTGTGACTGAATTTGGAAGAATCAGCTAATTGTGCTGCAGACCATCAAACCTGAATCCATATCACCTCGATCAAAGCGTTCACTTCTTTCATTCATATGATCACCTTGACCCTCTCAAATTGCATTTAATGCATTTTTCTATATTAATTCCAGAATACCTTATTTACATGCACATTCTTTACAGATTTCTGGTCTTTGATTCCTGCAACCATACCCTATCACTTTCTCTACAAAATGTTTTTGTCTCAACTAATACTCCCCTCCTTTCTTGTTATTTAGAATGCTCCTTCAATTTAATGCAGGGAGCTTTTTGTTGTAAATTACTCTCCGCTTGCTCCATTTAAACCTTCTTTGAATCATACCTTGGTCTAGTTCTTTCCCATCTTCTCTCCTTCAAACTCTTCTGTTCCCACTTTTCCTTCATCTTCACTTTTGTTTGGAAAATTTTGTTGGTAACCTAATATTATCAATTTGTTTTGAAAATGTCCTAACCTTTTGTATAATAGGGGCCATGGAATTGCTGTGGAAAAGTAATCAGCAGTGCTTCTGGGCCACTTAGGTCCGGGGACCCGCTTTGGAGAGAGTTTTTCCCGAATGTTTTTCTTTCCTGAATACTTCTACCAGGTGATTATGTGAATTATCCCCTTGAGCTGATCTTTTTTGAAATGTAGGAACTGTTATATAGAACTAAAAGAAGGCATTATGTTCCTTTAATCTGCCAGTTCCTAGTAATCGCCCATCCACGGTTTTGCCTGTCCTTGTACCCACTCAATCGTCCACTGCAAAAGTTTATAATTTCTGTTGAAATAAATTGCAGTGGCCTCGGTCACTTCAGGTTAATTTCTGGTTATCCTACAGAATTTAAATGAACATAAAATAGTACAGAAGAGAACCAGTCCTTGAGCCCACAATACCTGTGCCAAACAGTGCTTCATGGCTATCATTACAGTTTATTTTAATATTGAAAATATCGTTTTCAACTATTTAAAATTTGACAAATACTGTGAAATCATTAAACCAGTAATTTCATGCTATTGTACCTACTAGAACATAGAACAGCGCAGCACAGGAACAGGCCCTTTGGCCCAACAATGTCTGTGCCGAACATAATGCTGAGCTAAACTAATCGGTTTCTGCCTGCCACTGATTCGTTATACCTCCAATCAGCATAATCCATGTACCTAATTTTAAGACAATCATAATTACTACCAATTTTATCTGCTTCCCCACCCACCAAACCCCTGGCAGTGTGTTCCCAGGCAACCCAACCACTGCTCTGGTAAAAAGAAAAAAAATTCCATTAAATCATTCTTTGATCTTAAAGATACCTTTGTCTTTATATTCCATGGGGGGAGAAGAGATTTCTTTTTGTTGTCTGACTACTAATAGCTTGCGCTCATCATTTTAATATACTTCTATTTTGGGTCTCCCCTCGGCCTCTGAACATTCCCAATAAACAATCCAAGTCTGTTCAACCTCTCCTTATTGCTAAAACATTCTAACCCGTAAATTTCTTAACGCTTCCTCAAAGTGGACCCCCATCCTTACCTGTAAGGCAACCAGAACAACACGCACTACTCCAAAATGTTGCTTCCACAAAGTATAAAGGTTGCAACATTACTTTGACTCCTTATTTCTTTCCTACCTATGTAGCAACATTCATATCTATCTTTACCACTCTCTACTTTTTTCAGTTTCAGGACTATGGACTTTTACGCCCAGTACATCAGTTGTTGTTAAAGTCTGCTTACCATTATTTAAAGTAGGCATCAGTTCATCAAGCTGTGAAACAGCGAATGGTATGTTGGCATCCATAGCAAAAGGATCTTTTGATACAAGACAGGGAGTTTCTACTGCTTAACAGGGTCTTGGTGAGGCCACACATGGATTTTGCTACAAGTTTTGTCTCCTAATCTGAGAAAACATTCTTGCCATAGAGTAGTACAGAGAAGGATCACCATACTGATTCCTTGATGGCACAAACTTCCATATGAATAAAGAGCAGATAGACCTCCTGCTTGTAATCGCTGGAATTAGAGAAGATTGAAGGGGAACTCATAGAGATTACAAAATTCATTAATGATTGGACAGGCTATATTCAGGGAAGATTGTTTCCCATGTTGGGAAGTCCAGACAAGGGGTCACCGTTAATGTTAGGAATTCCTTTAGGACCGAGATGAGAAAATTTGTTTTTCACACAGAGTGGTGAATCTGGTTGGAATTCTCTGCTCTGCCACAGAAGGTAGTTGAGGCCAGTTCATTGGCCATATTTAAGAGGGAGTTATTGGATTTGTGGCCCCTTGTGGCTGAAGGGATCAGGGGTAAGGAGCGAAGCAGGTTACAGGATCAGATTTTGGATGATCAGACCCAGAACATATTGAATGGCGTGCAGGCTCGAAGGGGCGAATGGCCTGCACCTGCACCTAATTTCAAATGTTTTCCTATGCTGTAATTTACTGTACTCCCACATTGTATTCAACCTAGCCAAAGTGCAATCCCTTACACTTACTCAATTAACTCCATCTGCCATTCCCCATCCCATGTCTGTATCTAACCAGGGTGTACCCTTTGACACTCCATCCCACAAACCGCACTTCACCAATTAATTGTGTAGTCCCTGCTGGTCCCAGACCCCAGGCCAGATTAACACTTTTTTTGAATCAACGCCCCTATCAAGATTTAGATACAGCATAGTTTCCCCAGCCCAAAGATTTGAAGTTCCTAATCATAATCAAATTTTGCTGGCACTTTCCATATTTATCATTTCATAAATATTCTTATGCCAAAGGAGACCGTTGAGTTTATTTGGCCCACTAAATCTTTGCCGCTCAGCGGAGCATTCCATCTGTCCCATTCTGCCACTTACATGCAAACTATGCCCTCCCCAATTTAACGTTGCAATCATGTCTTTTGGGATGTTCAGGGAGAGTTTGTAAGGAGCCCCAGCAAACGTGACACCAACATTAATAGGTTTTACGGATAGATATCGTTGAATTCTATCAGCATTCCTTGTGACATTAACTTTTTTTTGACATTCAAAATGCTATTTCCAGAAAGAATCCTGTCTAAACTAATCATGCCATCCTCTTCACTTACTGTCAAGTTATGTCTTTTCCATTAATTTTTGCATTGATGTAATCTTATGGGAAATAGTGACCTCAATTTGTTCAGGATTGAAAAATGAGTCCGTTTGATAACACTGAGTTTTACTCGTACATGGAATCATGTGTGTTGTGCTTACCTTCCAATGAATATTTGATAAGTGTTGAAAACAGAAAATCCTAGTAGTTTTTTAGCCTGTTTTAGCTAGTTAACAATGAGCTTGCCCTGGTTCGGTTTAGTTTATTGTATAAAATGAAGTTGTTGCAAATGATATTTGAGAATAAATCCAAAATCATATGAACAATCCAATTTAAAAAAAATAAAAAAAAAAAAAATTAAAAAAAAAAAATTCTTTTCTTTCCTCCTTGACAATTTTTAGGTGGTCTGGCCTATATAATCCTTGTGAAAAGAAACCCAAAATGATACATTTGAATTCAGTCACTGACAGCAACGTAGAAGATATAACAGCTATGCACAGGTATGATTCCTCAATAAAACGGAAAGGGTCACACATGTTATTTGAAAAATAATGTTGTGAGAATGTGGTGCTGGTCTTGTTTTCCTGGTTAGACATATCTAAGAATTATATTCCTGTGTTGTAAGGAAGTGTTGAAGGGAAATTACTTTCCATTATATATTACTGTTTTGACCCTCATTCGATATAACGCTTTTCCTCACCTAATATCTCCGCCTCTATTTAGGCTACATCTGGGGGGGGGGGGGGGGGGGGGGGGGGGGGGGGGGGGGGGGGGGATCATACACTAGGGAATCATCGTAAATTGTTTTTCCTTTTGACAGCATGTGACATTATCTATATTAATTTGCACATTTTTACTTGAATAGCTGCAATTCATCCCCAATTATCCACACATCAAAAGTGGCTTCACCGTTTCCTTTCTTTCTAACTTTCGTGTTTTTTTTTTAAACAATTCCTTCAAATAACCTTTGTCATTATTCACCGCTGGTACTGAATTGATGAGAGAGATTGTTAGCATTTGGGAGTTAATAGATATTGCTTTGAAATCTTTTGAATACAATGTAATTACCAGTCACGTTTTACCATACTTAACAATTGTTTAAAATTACTAGCTTTTGCAGTTATTTTTGCATTGTCTCCCAAAGAAAGAATTGTAAGTGTTTTATTTGTTTAGTCTGTGGAAATGAAGAATGTGAAAGTTGATGGTGTATACAACCAAATCTGAAATATGGTATTTGATAATTTTTTTTAAATTGGGAATATCTGATTGCTATTAATTAGATTAAAAAAATAGGCATGCTTTTAAACTGCGAATACCATGTAAAGTGGGGGACTAAAGCAATCAGGAAAGCAGAAAACCATGCATATCTGATGTAAAATGCTCTTCTGTATTTGAGGAGGCAACATTTTATGTAGGTTCTGGTCCCATATCTATCTTTCCAAACAGCAATAATCCAGCATGGCCTGGAGTTAGGGTGTGCATTGTAAGTCGTGGGTGAGATGAGACTGCAGCTCCACGTGTGTTTAAACTAAGAATGGCTGATTGTAGTTGATCTGCACAGCCCCCATCAGTCCATATTTTGGCTTCGTTTTCCAGTGTGCAGGTAGCATTCGCAGACTAAAGGAACAGGAAATGTGTATGGAGGATAGAATCTTAATGAGAATCAAGGAACTTGTTTCATCATGTCAGAAGTAAGAAATTAGTTGACTGATACCTGGAATAAAAATTTTAGGCAAGTTTTTAACTTGGATAGACACAAAGCTGGAGTAACTCAGCGGGGCAGGCAGCATCTCGTGATGTTTCGGGTCGAGATCCTTCAGACTGGTTGGGGATAAGGGAAACGAGAGATATCGACAGTGGTGTGGAGAGATAAAGAACAATGAATGAAAGAAATGCAAAAGAGTAAAGTTGATATAGAGGAAACGGGCCATAGTAAGCTGCTTGTAGGGTGAAAATGAGAAGCTTGTGCAACTTGGGAGGTGGAGGGATAGAGAAAGAGAGAGGGAATGCCGGGGCTATCTGAAGTTAGAGAAATCAATGTTCATACCACTGGGCTGTGAGCTGCCCAAGCAAAATGTGACCAACCAATTTGCGTGTAGCCTCACTCTGACAATGGAGGAGACCAGAGTACAGAAAGGTATATATGACGACTCCAAACTATACGATAGAACTTTATTTATTCAGCAGAGAAATTGATCTGCCAACAATCCTAAAACGCAAGATACATGAAACATGAAATTAAAGTGATGAGTGGAAAGGATTGGGATGTGCAAAGATTTGGAGAGAGTGGGGGGAAGAGGCAATTCAGTCTACCCCACAACAAAGGAAGAGGATTGTACAGTTTATTGATAGCTATAGGAAGAATGGAACTCCTGTGGCGTACTGTACTGCATCTTGGTGGAATCGGTCTCTTACCGAAAGTACTCCTCAGGTTGACTAGTGTGTCATGGAGGGGTTGAGCTGCATTGTCCAAGATGCTCTGAAGTTAGAGGAACAACCTCCCCTCCAAGTCCACCTTTCATCCTTTTGCTTCTTCAGTGACGTGCCACTTTTGTATTATCGGCACTCGAAAAATACAAGTTGTTCAATTCTGTCTTGTACACTTCTTTCGGAATTGGTTTATAATATGTAGTTAGAGGAAACTAGCATTTGTCCTGACTTTAATTTTTTAATTTTTTATTTTTTTAAATTTCCCTCTTTACAGTTTGCTCTGAGATTAATAGCATTCCGTCAGATTCACAAAGTCTTGGGAATGGATCCATTACCTCAGATGAATCCACGTTTCAGTGTTCGTAATCGAAAGAGGAGGAGGGACAACAGTGATGGAACAGATGGATTGGAAGCAGAGGGAAAGAAGGATAAAAAAGATTTTGATAGTGGAGAATTTTAAATTTCACAATGTCCAAGGTGGTTAATACAGTATTGACTATATTTGGACTTAAAACAAATGTCTGATTTATGTGTTGCAATATTTTAAATATAGTTATGTTCAATGTAAATAAGGTACTCACACTTTACACTCGAGTGGCATGTTGTCTAAGCATATTTAAACAAACCAATTGTTAATGGTCCCATTTGTGACACTTAAACAGAACTACTAAATTACATCTTTCTATTGTTTAATTGTTAGTGATAAACCTGCTTTATAATTTGAAGAGATGCTTATGTAAATAAGTATTGCTTCCTTCAGCATTCATTTGTTTAGAATAATAAAAGCAAGAGTGGAAGGTCATGTAGATTGCACAAATCAGGTGACAGTATTTCTAAGGACTTGCAATGTAATACTGGCACTTGAATTCAACTAAACACTTGCTTTTGGCGAACCTGTGACTTGTTTGTTAAGTATAAAGATGAATGTGAATAACGATTTGGTTTCTTCAGTTTATCTAAAGTTCTTAGCTGTGCATCAGCGAGGGGGAAAGAGACAGTTCGATGTTGCGCCTGGCAGCAGTTTTAATGCAGTGCTTTTACATTCATTCCTAGTAAATCAGCTTGCATGACTGATCTATACCCTTGGAGGTTTGTGTTGTAGAAATGCTTTTTATGAAGCTAACAGTTTTCATGTTTTTTGTTTTCAATAGAAAAGTTATGTAGTTTGTTTTATATGGTTCAAATATGTAGTAAAAAAGCTTGTATGCAATTGCCATGTTGAAAACACTTCTGTTGTAATTGAGGTTGGACTGTACCCCTTGTGTATACTTTGTCAATTCTTACTCAACAATAAAACTTAAAGCAACACAAAAATATTACCATCTACGTTTTTCTTGCTTTTTTTTATGGTCATCGCTAGTGACTCATTGCTGAAGGGTAACTCGATGGAGGTGTATAAAACAAGTGTAGATAAGGAGAATATTTCCCAGGATCGAGGTATCAAAAATAAGGGGACAAATGTTTGCCTGCCAATTTTAATTCCCAAGTCACACACTGACCTTTCTGTTCTGGTCCCCCCTCCATTGCCAGAGTGAGGCCACGTGCAAAGTGGAGAAACAGCACCTTGTATTCCGCTTGGGTAGCTTATAACCTAATGGTGGAAACAGTGAATTCTCAAATTTTGGCTAACCTCACAAAAGCCAAAACAAATGCTCTCCCCCCCCCCCCCCCCCCCCCCCCCCCCGTCTATGCTGACCTATTACCTGCCATGCTTTGTCCTGGCTCCCCTTTTCCAGCTTTATTTCCTCACTTCTCCCCCCCCCCCCCCCCCCCCCCCACTCATGTTATCACTGACACATTTTGACAGGCAAGGTGGATGCAGATGTAATGTGGGCTAATGAAATTGATGTGGAGAGCCAAAGATGTTGGTTGGTATGGATGCAGTGCCCAATGAGCTTGTTTCTGTGCCGTAAAACTGAACATTTCAGAATTCTGGCTCAGACCAAAAACAATTGTGGAGCAACTTGGCTGGCTGTTTTCATTCCTTTTAATGCTTATTTCCTACATCGTTATTGTCATGTTACCTGTTTAATGAACATAGAACTTTTGTGCTGACTTGCAGGACTTTTTCATTTCATTAATGTCTGAACATCTGGTAGCATTTGGCCAATAATTGTTTGGCTATTAAGGACAACATCTTTCTTTAAATGTCATCAATTATACATGAGGTAAACGTTTTCCTGCAACAGAGGTGGCTGAGAATAGAGAATTGTGGCTAACTTGAGTCAATTCAGAGGTATTAATTGGGAAGTCCAAGTTTTTATGTTGAATTTAAATAACTGCCAAACCCACTATTACTCCTGATATGTAATTTAGTTTGGAGATGCAGCAGGGTAACAGGCCCTTCGGCCTACTGAATCCACATGGGCCATCAATCACCTGTAAACAATAGCTCTGTTAACCCACTTTCTCATCCACTCCCTACACATTAGGGCAATTCTAGAGACCAATTAACCTATAAAAGCACGTGTCATTGGGATGTGGGTAGAAACTGGAGCGCCTGGAGAAAACCCACCTAGTCACAGGAAGAATGTGCAAACCACACAGACAGCACCTGTGGTCAGGATTAAACCTGGGTCTGTCGCTGTGAGACAGCAGGCTTATCAGTTGTGCCGAAGATAGACACAATGCTGGAGTAACTCAGCGGGACAGGCAGCATCTCTGGAGGGAAGGAATGGGTGAAGTTTCAGGTCAGCTGCACTACTGTGCCTTGCAAAACAAACATTTGGCCTTTTTTTGTGAATCACCTATCTAAGAACCTCTTGAATGCCATTATTGTATCTGCCCCCACCACTGCCCCTGGAATTATGTTCAAAGCACCCACCACTTTTTTTTTGTAAAATATTTTTATTAGAAGTAATTACATATTAAAAAGAAATAATATAAGATCAAAGAAAAAAAATATTATCGTCACATACATTCTTAATATTTTTAAAATTTACAGTCAATCTTATTTATACTATATTTTGTTTTAATTTTATAACAGTGGGAAATAGAGATAGATAATAAAGAGAAAAGGAAATAAAAAAGAGATAAATTAAATGAGTGGAGTATTAAACAAGATATTCTTCATTGGAGATATATTCATGATCTATTGTATAAAATTCTTCATCTATTCATTCATTCAGGCTTCAGTCATGGCCTCGAACCGGACCATCTTAACCCTTTAAATATTCAATAAATGGAGACCATATTCCTCTGAATTGATCCAACCTGTCCATCAGGACAAGTCTTAATCATTCCAGGTGAAGTGTCTCCGACATTTCTGTAATCCACATTTTAATTGTAGGAGATATGGGACCTTTCCAAAATCTTAGTATTAATTTTTTGCGAATTATTAAACTATAACCAATAAAAATTATTTGTTGTGGTGTTAATATCTGATTCGTTTCTAGTATTCCCAATATAATTGATTTTGAGTCTGGAATTAAATTTGCATTAACTACAATTGAGATTATCTTAAAAATTTCTATCCAAAAATTAGTAATTTTTATACATTTTGTGAATGAATGCGTTAAATTAGCTTCTAATTGTTGACATTTATCACATATCGCGGAAACATTTGAGAAAATTCTATTTAATTTGGATTTTGAGAAATGTAATCTATGTATAACTTTAAATTGTATCAAGGAGTGTCTGGCATTTAATGAACAGTGGTGTATATGTTGTAAACTTTCATTCCATACTTCTCTACTAATTACTTGACCTAATTCGTTTTCCCATGCTTGTCTATATTTATCCGTATTTGGTAAATCATTTTCCAGTAAGATATTATAGATATATGATATTAATTTTTCTGTATTCGGATGTTTATTTAGACATTCATCTAAAATTTCTGTCTTTCTATTTTTAAAATCTGATGTATTTGATTTAACATAATCTGTAATTTGTAGATATCTAAAATATTCTTTGTAGTGTAATCCATAATTTTGTTGTAATTCCTGAAATGAGAGAAATAAACTTTCCCTATAGAGATCACCAATCTTATTTATTCCATAGTTTGTCCATTTTAAGAAATCTTTATCCATCAATGAAGGTTTAAAAGAAATATTGTTTATAATTGGAAGAGCTAGTGGTGTATTCTGTAATTTTAATGTTTTTTTTAATTGTTTCCAAATACGTATTCCACTTTCGAAGCTAATTTCAAAAGGAAAAGAGTTTTTTTCCATTTTTAACCAGTTTGGTTGTTTATCTAGTTCTTCCAACCAGAAATTCATATTTTTTATATTAACTGCCCAATAATAAAACATAAAATTAGGCAATGCAAAACCTCCTTTCATTTTTGATTTACATAAATGCTTTTTAATTATTCTATGGTTCTTATAATCCTAAATAAAATTGGTAACCATAGAGTCCACTTTCTTAAAAAAAATGTTGGGAAGATATATCGGGATCATTTGAAACGAGTATAATAATTGTGGAAGAAAATTCATTTTTATCGCATTAATCTTACCTAGCATTGAAATAGGTAATGTTTTCCAATATTGAATATTCTTAAGTAATTTATTCAATAAGGGTGGGAAATTAGATTTAAATAAAGAATCATATCTTTTTGTTACATAAATTCCAAGATATTTAATTTTTTCATTTGCAATCTTAAAAGGGTATTGTTGTAATATGTAAGTTATTTCCCATTATTGGCATAAGTTCACTTTTATTCCAATTAATTCTATATCCTGAAAACGATCCAAATTGAGTTATTAAATCTAACAAGTTAGGGATACTAATTTCTGGTTTTGTGATATAAAGTAATACATCATCTGCGTATAAAGAAATTTTATTTTCAGTTTCTTTAGTTTCATACCCATATATTTCAGGATGCAATCTCACAGATTTTGCTAGTGGTTCTATTGCGAGTGCAAACAGTAGTGGAGATAAAGGGCAACCTTGTCTGCAGCCTCGGAATAAGTTAAATTTAGTTGTTAACACTTGGTTTATTAATATTCTAGCGTTTGGTTTGGTATATAGTAATTTAACCCATGTTATAAACTTCTCCCCCAACTGAAAAAATTCCATAACCGAAAATAAATATGACCATTCAATCTGATCAAAAGCTTTCTCTGCATCCAACAAAATAATTGATAAATCCTTATTAATGTTTCTTTTCGAATATATAATATTAAATCTTCTCAGATTGTTTGAGGAATATTGTTTTGGTATAAATCCTGTTTGATCTAAGTGAATTAGTTTATTAATCACTGTCTTTGTGCTAATATTTTTGTTAATATTTTTTGATCAGTATTTAAAAGAGATATAGCTCTATATGACCCCGGATCATCAAGATTTTTATCTAATTTAGGTATAAGGGTTATAATAGATTCATTTAATGTTTATATAGTGTCTTCAAACGTGGAGCTATCATATAAAATATTTTATAAAATTCTGCTCCAATACCATCTGGTCCTGGAGTTTTACCATTTTTTAATGATCTAATAGTTTCTTCAATTTCTTTAGTAGTTATTTCAACGTTTAATAATTACCTATCTTCTAAATCCAGTCCTTTTAGATTACAATTTTTAAAAAAATGTTTCTACTCCTATTCGATTTTCTTTTGTTTTAGCTGAATATAAGTTTTTATAATATTGCAAAAATCTCTCATTTATATCTTTAGTTTGTACTAGTAATTCCCCTTTATCTGATTTAATCCTATAAATTAATTTTTCTCCTTCCAGTTTTCTTAACTGACGAGCCAATAGTTTATGTGGTTTGTCACCAAATTCAAATTGTATTTGTTGAGTATATTGGTATAGTTTTACAACTTGGTCTGACTGTATTTTATTTAATTTATATTTCAATGCAAAGATTTTATTATGTTTTATCATAGTTGGGTTAACAGCGTTCTCTGTATCTAACTGTTTAATCTCTCTTTCCAATGCCTGTTGTACCTTCCGATTCTCTTTATTATAAAATGTTTGAGAAGATATCATAATTCCCCGAACATACGCTTTAAAAGTTTCCCATAAGAAGGATGAAGATATTTCTGGTGTATTGTTTGTTTCAAAGAAAATCTTGATCTGTTTTGTAATATATTCTTGAGTTATTTTGTCCTTTAAAATTTGTGGGTTAAATCTCCATTGACCTTGTTTTTCCATTTTACCAGTTATTTTCATCTTAAAAGTTAAGGGTGCATGATCTGAAATTATAATATTATGATATTTTGAATTGTACGTAAGTGGAATGAGTTTTAAATCTACCAGAAAATAATCTATTCTTGAATAAGTTTTATGCACAGGTGAGTAAAATGAGTATTCTCGTCCTGTTGGATTTTGCAATCTCCAAACATCTTTAATATTACTAGTGTTGATATATGCATTTATTAACTCACTGGAATGAGATTTAAGTTTCCGTTGTTTTGATGATCTATCCAAATAAGGATCTAGTGTGCAGTTTAAATCTCCTCCAATTATTAGATTGTGTTGTGATAATTCAGGGATGGTATTAAATATATATTTTTTAAAACAGCAGACTATCAAAATTTGGGCCATATACATTAACAAAAATCATTTTTTGTGTGTATAATTCTCATTACAATAATATATCTACCGTCACTATCAGTTATTATTGAAGTATGTTTAAATGCAGTGCCTTTATGAATTAATATTGCTACACCTCTAGATTTGTGTGTGAAAGAAGAGTGATATACTTTATCAATCCAATTGGCCTTTAATCTATGTTCTGCCTCTTTTTTTAAATGTGTCTCTTGGATGAATGCAACGTCTATTTTAAGTGCTTTTAAATGTGCTAATACCTTACCCCTCTTAATTGGTTCGTTAATACCTTTAACATTCCAACTACAAAAGGTTATTCCTCCATTCCCCGTATTCGTATGTAAGTCTTGCATCTTTTATCTAAAGGGATGTATAATAGAGCAAATGGTACAGTTCGACATACCAGACCTTACACCTGAACTTCGAATCGACGAATTTCAAAACCCTTGATTTTCTCTCACATATATATCTCCTTTGCATTAATTTATAATTCCATTCAAATGCAAAATAATAATAGTAATAATCAGAAATAGTATTCAAAAAGAGATAGATTAAGAGATTAGTAGAGTGGACAAAGAAAGAAAAAACTACATCTAGTATAAGTGTAGTTAGTGTTAGCCATGCTAACATGGCTAGCAATCTAAGGACTTCCGTAGTGAATGTTAAATGTTGTCCATCTCCATGATTCACTAAAATTAATATTCCAAAAAAAAAGAAATTATTATTTAAACCGGGGATAGTAAACTATGACGTGTAAAAAAAATCATAGTCAAGTATATAGTAATATAAACTTAATGCCTATTAGAAAACTATAATAATAAAAATATATAATAAAAAGAAAAAAAAATTAAAATTAAAAAAATAATGAAAAAAGACCCAATTTATGGAAAAAATAAAAAGTAAAAAAGAAATAAAAAGTACCAGGGGAGATAAATGAAGTCAAAGTTTATATTTGTATATTTATATTTACTATTTACTTAATTCTAAGTTAGTCGGCTATAATTAATTATTAATTATTAATTAATTATTAGCAATTATTAACTAATTATTAATGATACTAGTGTATTAAATTTAATATATGTTTATATATGTTAATATATGTTAATTATTAAACTAGTAGTGTTAGTATTCTAATTATTAGTATCCATGGAAACGTCTTCAATCCAAGTCTCCTCGATTTTCCCATCCGCCTCCTTCTCCGTCTTCTTTAGATGAAACAAGTCCATAGTCTATTGCAATCTTCAACCAATCTTGAAAATACGGTTTAATTGTTCCGTTAATTCATCTTTGAAGGTATTAATTCAGTCTTCTTCTCGCTCCTTGATCCTTTGGGCAAATCTCAGTGCGTCCTCTGGATTTTTAAAATAATGTTCTTCCTGATTGTAGGTGACTCTCAGTGTGGCTGGGTATCTCAGACTGTACTTCAGATTCTTCACTTCCCTCAGAATTCTTTTGATTTCTTTAAACGCGTTCCGTTTCTTGGAGACCTTTGCTGGATAGTCTCGGTAAATACTGATAGAATCTTCTTCATATTTAAGATTTCTACTTTTTACAACTTTATTCATCATATCCTCCAAAACATAATCATACTGGACTTTTACTATCATTTGTCTTGGAGGAGCATCATGCTTTGTATAACGTCTCATTACTCTGTGTGCTTGGGCTAGCAAAGGCTTTTCTTCCAGAGATAAAACCTTTTGTAGTAAGTTTGCAGTAAACTCTCGGGTATCTTGATTCTTTTCTCTCCCTTCTCGAATACCCACGATCCTTAGGTTATGCCTTTTCTGGCGTCCTTCCAGCTCAGTACACTTATCAGTAACTTTGCCCAGTAAGTCGGATAATCGCTGACTTTCTTTGACGAGTGTTTTCATAGTCTGAGTATTTGTTTGGACTAATTCTTCAAGGTCTTTTATGGATGTTGATTGTAGCTTAATTTCTTCCAGCACTGGTTCCATTTCCTTTTCCACCTTTTTTTCCAATTTTTTCATGCAACTCTTCCATTATACTTGCAAATGTTTCCGTCACTACTTCTGTAATTTCCTTTCGGAGCATTTCTGATAAATCCGTAGTCGAGAGATTAATTTCAGATTTTAACTCCTTCATCTCAATCTTGATTTTCTTCATTTCTTCCATAAAATTCATTTTTTCCAATTCCATCTTTAATTCAAACTTCATTTCTTTTTTTAATTCTGCCATTTCTTGCACAAATATAATTTTGAGTTCTTCCAATTCCGATTTTATTTTTCGATTTTTATTTTTTATTTTTTAGACACATCTTCTAGGGACTGTGTCCTACCTGAGGCAGAGGCTTCAGTCGGGCCTTGTTCTTGTTCAGCCATTTTTTTTAAAATCGGAGTCTGGATCTCTCTGGTGGGCTGCGCTGTGTTGACATGTCGCACACCTGATGACGTCACTCACGGCAGCCGGTGTAGAAGCAGCAGGTAGGTCTTTTCCCCGTTTTCGCCCCGGTTTTTTCTCGTTTCTTCATGGAGGTGGCTGGCGTTGCCTTCTAGTCCATAGCGCCACCGGAAGTCCACCCACCACTCTTTAAAAAAAAATTAGCCCTATACATCTAAATTTTGCCCCTCTCATCTTAAAGAGATGCTCCCTACTCTTTGGCATTTCCAACCTGGGGAAAAATGTTCTGTCCACCCCATCTATCTTTGAATCTCATAGTTTCCATAGCTACTCTACTTTTTTCCCTTACCTCACAGAGTTCAATATCCTTCTCCTTGGTGAATACTGAAGAAAAGAAATTGTTCAATATCTCCCCCATCTCTTTTTGCTCTGCAGATAGCTGTCCATTCTGGTTCTCTAATGGTCCAATTTTATCCCTCGTTATCCTTTTGCTATTAATATAGCTGTAGAAATCCTTCGGATTTACTTTCACCTTTCTTGCCAAAGCAACCTCATATCTTCTTTTAGCCTTCCTAATTTCTTTCTTAAGATTCTTTTTACATTCTTTATACTCCTCTAGCACCTCATTTACTCCATGCCTCCTATAAAATATTGTAGATATCTCTCTTTTTTCAAAACGTGTCCAATTTCCCTTGAACCATGGCTCTTTCCAATTTTTACTATTTCCTTTCAACCTAACAGGGACATAAAGATTCTGTATTCTTACAATTTCCCCTTTAAATGTCCTCCATTTCTCTTTTACATCCTTCCCATGAAACAAAGTGTCCCAATTCACTCCTTTAAAATCCTTACGCATTCCCTCAAAGTTAGCCTTTCTCCAATCAAAAATCTCCACCCTAGGTCCAGTTCTGATTCTCTCCATAATTATATTGAAACTAATGGTATTGTGATCACTGGTCCCGAAGTGCTCACCAACACATACCTCCGTCACCTGACCTGCCTCATTTCCTAACAGGAGGTCCAGCACTGCCCCTTCTCTGGTCGATACCTCTATGTACTGCTGCAAAAAACTATCCTGCACACATTTTACAAACTCCAAACCATCCAGCCCATTTACAGAATGTGTTTCCCAGTCTATTTTTGGAAAATTGAAATCTCCCACAATCACTACCTTGTGCTTACTACTAATATCTGCTATCTCCTTATATATTTGCTCTTCCAATTCTCGCTCCCCATTTGGCGGTCTATAGTACACTCCTAAAAGTGTTGCTACACCGTTCCCACTTCTCAGTTCCACCCAAATAGCCTCCCTAGACGAGCCCTCTAATCCATCCTGCCAAAGCACTGCTGTAATATCTTCTCTGACAAGCAATGCAACACCTCCCCCTCTGGTCCCTCCAATTCTATCACACCTGAAGCAACAAAATCCTGGAATATTTAGTTTCCAATCACAGCCCTCCTGCAACCATGTTTCACTGATTGCCACAACATCATATTTCCAGGTGTCAATCCAGGCTCTAAGTTCATCCACCTTACTTACAATGCTCCTGGCATTAAAATATACACATTTTAGAAACCCACCATCCCTTATTCTCTGTCTATTATCTTTTTCATCTTTCTCGCCTACATTTTGGGTCCGAGTGCTTCCCTTCTCTGCCTCGAGTCCCTCCCCCCAGCCTTTCTAGTCTTTAAAGCCTCCCCAGTAGCCTTTGCAAATCTCCCTGCCAGGATATTGGTCCCCCTCGGGTTCAAGTGCAACCCGTCCTTTGTGTGCAGATCATGCCTTCCCCAAAAGAGGTCCCAGTGATCAAGAAACTTGAATCCCTGCCCACTGCACCAGTCCCTCAGCCACGCATTTATCCTCCACCTCATTTCATTCCTACTCTCACTGTCACGCGGCACGGGCAGTAATCCTGAAATCGTTACCCTTTTGGTCCTTCTCCTTAACTTTCCCCCCAACTCCCTAAATTCTCCCTTCAGGACCTCGTCACTTTTTCTGCCTATGTCATTGGTACCTATGTGTAGCACAACATCAGGCTCCTCTCCCTCCCTTATCAGAATCTTTTGGACACGTTCTGACATATGCGAGACCCTGGCACCAGGGAGGCAAATTACCATCCGGGTCTCCCGACTGCGTCCACAGAATCGCTTATCCGACCCCCTAACTATAGAGTCCCCTATTACAATTGCCCTCCTCTTTTTGCTACCCTTCTGAGCATCAGGGCCGGTCTCTGTGCCGGAGGCCGGGCCGCTGTTGCTGCCCCCAGCTAGGCTGTCCCCTCCAATCGTACTCAAACCCGAGTACCTATTTTCCATGTGTACGGTCACAGGGGTACTCTCTAACCCCTGCCTCTGCCCCTTGCCCTTCCTAACTGTGACCCACTTGTCTGCCTCCTGTGGTCTGGGAGTGACTACCTCCCTGTAGCTCCTCTCTATGACCTCCTCACTCTCCCTGACCAGACGGAGGTCATCGAGCTGCTGCTCCAGGTTCCTAACACAGTCCTTTAGGAGCCCCATCTCGACACACCTGGCGCAGATGTGGACGTCTGGAGGGCAATCAGATTCCCTGATATCAACACAATATAAAATCACTACAAACTGCTGAAATCTGACTGTAAATCAGCTGTTTACCCTGGTCCACTTCCCACCAATCAGCTGCTTATCCTAGTCCACTTCCCACCAATCTGCGGCTTCCTCAAAAAACCCCACTTCTCCAAATGGAACGTTATAGATTTAGGTAAAAAAAAGCCCCGCGCTTGATTTTAAAGCTTACCGGTCGGGTGTCGCTCCTCCGGCTCCTGTGGGCCTCTGAAAAAACAAGCCCCGCGCTTGATTTTAAAGCTTACCGGTCGGGTGTCGCTCCTCCCCCTCCTTCTCTTCCAACGGCTCCTGTGGGCCTCTCAGAGATACAAGCTATCTCTCTTGTATTATTCTCTCTGGTCTCCCCTAGGCCAGTGACGCTCCAGAGAAAACATCCAAACTCTCATAGGTAATACTTTCTAATCCTGGCAGCATTCTGAAACTTTTTACGTACTTTTTCCATAACAACCACGTTCTTCCTGTAATAGGGCAACCAGAACTACACATAAAACTCCAAGTGCGGCTGCACCAAAGGCGTTTAAAGGTGCAACATGACCTCTTGACTGTTATCTCAATGTCCTGACCAAAGAAGACAAGCATAACATATGCCACCTTTACCACTCTACTGTTCATGGTGCAATGTGAATGAAACCATCAGGAATTGTATCTTTTGAATTCATGAAAATGCTTAAATATTGGGATGAATATAGAAACCTACCATTGGGAGCAATGATGAAATGGATATGGAATTTTCATCTAGACCAGCTGGCCACATAGTAACTTTGGAGTACATGGGCATAGGTTTGCGGTTTTAATCTTGCAATATCAAATTCGTCAACATTTTGAACATGATGAATTGGTGATTTTTCTTTTGAGCTGGCATGTAGAAACCTTTATGAACTGTCTATCTGGCCATTAATTACAGTAGTTTAACTTTTCATGATCTTCGGTCACGTTTGGGATATTCTGAAGTTTGCTAAATAAATGCATATTTGTTCCTTGAAAGTTGCCATCTTGTCATGTAGCTGCCTGGATCAGTAATATCCTATCATTTAATTTGCAGTGGGTACACAAAAGGCTGGAGAAACTCAGCGGGTGCAGCAGCATCTAAGGAGCGAAGGAGATAGGCGACGTTTCGGGTCAAGACCCTTCTTCAGACTGGTCAGGGATCAGGGAAACGAGAGATATAGACAGTGATGTGGAGAGATAAAGAACAATGAATGAAAGATATGCAAAAAAGTATCGATGATAAAGGGAACAAGCCATTGTAAGCTGTTTGTGGTGTGAAAATGAGAAGCTAGTGCGACTAGGGTGGGGGAGGGAGAGGGAATGCTAGGGCCTGAGGGCTGAGGGAGAGGTGGGAAGGGGAGGAGACAGCAACGGTTAACAGAATTGAGAAAATTCAATGTTCAAACCCAATATAAAAGGACTGGACAAGCTAGATGCAGGAGAAATGTTCCCAATATTGGGCGAGTCCAGAACCGGGGGCCACAGTCTTAGAATAAAGGGGATCTCATTTAAGACTGAGGTGAGAAAAAACTTTTTCACCCAAAGTTGTGGATTTGTGGAGGCCAAATCACTGGATGGATTTAAGAGTTAGATAGAGCTCTAGGGGCTAGTGGAATCAAGGGATATGGGGAGAAGGCAGGCACAGGTTATTGATTGGGGACGATCAGCCATGATCACAATGAATGGCGGTGCTGGCTCAAAGGGCCAAATGGCCTCCTCCTGCACTTATTTTCTATGTTTCCCTTTCTCGACTTTCAGTCGGAAGAAGAGTCAACCCAAAATGCCAGAGTCCTTTTTTCCCCCCAGAAATGCAGTCTGACGTGCTGAGTTACTCCAGCTTTTTGTGTCCATCTTCGGTTTAAACCAGCAACTGCAGTTCCTTCCTACATGCCTCCAGAGATGCTGCCTAACCCACTGAGTTACTCCAGCAGTGTCTTTGTGGAGCATGTTTTTTTTTTTTTACACAGAATGGCAATTGCCGAGGGTGATGGTGGAAGCAAATACGATAATGGCATTTATGAAATTCTGGAATAGGGATATGGATGAAATGGATTATGTGCAGGCTGATAAGAGTTGGTCTTGGCATCATGTTCAGCCTAGACCTTGTGGGCCAAAGTGCCTGTTCCTGTACTGTGCTGTTTTGTTTCTATGTTCTTTGTAAATCTTGCAGCAGCATAGGTTTAGAAATGTATTGCAGCAGCTGAGCTATTTCCCATATGAAAACACTATTTCCTGGTGATAGAATGTATTTGCAAAGTTGACAAAAATACCTTCATGCAATATTTTAAGACATTCATTGTCATTTGTTTGAGGTGTTTGAGGCCAAGACCATTGCAGTTTTCAGGTAACAGCGAAGTTTGCAACTGATGATCTAAGGCTGCATACAAACAATGAAACGGAGGCATTTGGCAACAAAACAAGATACACTGAAGGGTCCAAAGAGTTAAATTTAAAAAAAAATTATAGTTGCCTATGCTTCTATTTGTAAACCAAATCTTTAAACCTCAATCAATGATATAACATTAATGTCATGGATAACGTTGGATTGCATGGGATCCAGAGGGATCTAGTCCTGTATCTCCCTGTTCCTGCACTGGCCAGCACGAGGAACTGGAAGCAAACCGGGGATAACCACCCTGGAGGTCCTGCTTTTCAGCACTTTTCCCAGCTCTTATTAGTCACGCTTCAGAATATTCATCCCCTTCTTTCCGACATCGTTTGTGCCAACATGCACTACAACTTCCGGCTGTTCACCTTTGCCCTTGAGGATTTTCTGCACCCTATCCGTGATATCCTGCATCCTGGCACCAGGGAGGCAGCACACCATCCTCGATTCCCGTCTGTTGCCGCAGAAACCCCTGTCTGTACCTCTCACAACGGAGTCTCCAACTACCATGGCGTTGCCTGACGTCGGCCTCTTTGGTTTTGGCTCAACGGCACTTTTTGCTTCGCAAGCCAGTGCGCCGCCCAGTGCGTCAACGTCTTCTGTCCCGACAGCTTCTAAGTGGGTGAACCTGTTCACAAGAGGTACAACACCCGGGGACCTGTGCATTCCATGTTTACTTCCCTTTCTCACCGTCACCCACCTTCTCTCTTTCAGTACCTTAGGTGAAACAATCTTGCTGTAGGACTCGTCCAGGAACGACTCCGCTTCTCGGACGAACCTGAGGTCATCGACTTGCTTCTCCAGTTCCCCAACACGGACCTTCAAGAGCTGCACCTGGATGCACTTCTCACATGAGAA
This sequence comes from Okamejei kenojei, assembly GCA_035221665.1. Classification (NCBI taxonomy): domain Eukaryota; kingdom Metazoa; phylum Chordata; class Chondrichthyes; order Rajiformes; family Rajidae; genus Okamejei; species Okamejei kenojei. Next base: position 147,891,806 of record CM069131.1, on the reverse strand, counting down.
ACATGGATGGTGATGTAGGGAGATACAGAACAAATGAATGAAAGATATGCAAAAAAGTAACGATGATAAGGAAACAAGCCATTGCTAGCTGTGTACGAGATGAAAATTAGTTAACGACAATGAGACTCAACAAGATGACTTCAAAGCTGTTATGACTTGGGATGGAGAGAGAGGGGATGTAGGGGTTGATTGGTTAGAAATCAATATTGGGTTGTAAGCTGCCCAAGCGAAATATGAGATGTTCCTCCAATTTGCATTTGACAATGGAGGCGGCCCAGGACAGAAAGGTCAGTGTGGAAATGGGAAGGGAATTAAGCTGTTTTGCAACCGGGAGATCAGGTAGATCCAGATGGACTGAGTGAACGTGTTCAGTGAAACAATTGCCCAGTCTACGTTTGATCTCGCTGATGTATAAAATCCACATCTTGAACAACGGATACAGCAGGTGAGGTTGGAGGTGCAAGTGAACCTCTGCCTGACCTGAAAGGTTAGGGGTCGGGGTCCCTGGACAGAGTCGAGGGAAGTGGTATAGGGGCAAGTCAGGATAATATGGTTAGGTGATGGTTTGGGTCAGGACTCCTCTTTAGACTCGTAAGAGATGGAAGCAGGCATTGAGGAGCTAGGGAGCGATAATGGAGGCTGTGGAGGGGAGATAGCTAAAGGTGATGCGATCAGAAACAGTCTGGGAGATAATGGCCTGGTGTTAGGTCAAGGGATAGGTACGAGGAGATGGCTGAGAATTGGCTCCTGGCCTCAGCATGGTAGAGCGGACAAACCTATAGTCTGGGTTGGGTCGGAACTGTCCTATAGACAATAGGTGCAGGAGTAGGCCATGCAGCCCTTCAAGTCAGCACCGCCATTCAATGTGACCATGGCTGATCATCCACAATCAGTACACAATCAATACAGTCAGTCTGAAGAAGGGTTTCGCCCCGAAACGTCACCCATTCTTTCTCTCCAAAGATGCTGCCTGTCCCGCTGAGTTACTCCAGCTTTTCGTGTCTACCTCAGCATGGTGGAGGTCAGCCCGCCGAACTTCGACGGCACCTCCCCTAATAAAATGTTGGGATTGTTGCTGAGTGAGCAGAGAGCTGTGCGTTCAGAGGGAGTGAGTTTGGAGTGGGTAAGGGGAGTAGAGAATTCAAGGTGGTTGACATTGCACCAGCAGATGGAAATAAAAAGTGCAGTGGCGGTAGAAACTGGCAGGGGGAGTCCATGAGGAGGAAGAATGATGGAAAATCTGACGGGTAACAATGCAAGGCCAATCTGAAGAAGGGTCTGCACCCAAAATGCTATCTATCATAGACACAAAATGCTGGAGTAACTCAGACGGACATGCAGGATTTCGGGAGGGAAGGATGGATGGCATTTTGGGTCAAGACCCTTCTTCAGGCGTCATCTATCTGTGTTCTCCAGCAATACTGCCTGTCTAGCTGGGTTACACTAACACTATGTCTTTTTCGTATGATTTCATAATTGGCTCTAGGAGATCGGAGCTATTTTTGTATCACTATTGCTGTCAATGCTTCCAGACAAAGCTGGTCCCTGTTGTCTTGATAGCACACCAATATTGAGCCAGAAATTCTGATCAGCAGATAGAAACATAGAAAATAGCAGGAGTAGGCCATTCGGCCCTTTGAGCCAGCACCGCCATTCAATATGATCATGGCTGATCATCCAAAAATAGTACCCCGTTCCGCTTGATTCACTTAACCCTAAGAACTAAATCTAACTCTTTCTTGAAAACATCTTGTTGTTTAGCGCCACCCTGGCTGAACAAATTACTGGATAATGTTAACAGCACAAGGTCAGTCTCACTGGAACTTTCAGTGCTACAAGTCCTTGATACTCTTGATTCGAGCTAAATTTACCATTATTTCAAAGTGAGATTTGGATTAATTTACTAATGTTTCTGTCTTTGTCTTAAATGTTCTTGTAATAACGACTTCAACAATTGCTCAATGTTTGTATTGCTGTATATTTTTAGTTACATTTTCAGATTCTGCATAATATAGGGAATGCAATTCCATATAATTCAGAATTATTTTTCAGATTAACTGGTGTTAAGCATAGAAACGTAGAAAATAGGTGCAGGAGGAAGCCATTTGGCCCTTCGAGCCAGCACCGCCATTCATTGTGATCATGGCTGATCGTCCCCAATCAATAACCCGTGCCTGTCTTCTCCCCATATCCCTTGATTTCACTAGCCCCTAGAGCTCTATCTAACTCTTTCTTAAACTCATCCAGTGATTTGGTCTCCACTGCCCTCTGTGACAGGGAATTCCACGCAATAAGCATTTCCATAAGCAAAATATTTTTTCTAAAAACTGTCCTCAAAATAACTGTTGGAATTGCAAAAGAAATATTTCAAAATGGGGGTCTTGAATTTATATTAATTTTTCTTTATTTTCTTTATTTTGATTTCCCGTTATGTAATGAGGTCATTTGCAGCTGAACCTACACATTGTGCTGCATCTGAAAGGTCAGCATTTAATGCCTTGTGGATTGCTGGTACAGATTCTTCCCAGTTTACAAACACCCATGGAACTTGGGACACTTAATAGACATGTCTTGAAGATAGTCCGTATTACGGTCGAAGAAGTGCTGAATGTCCAAAGGCATATGAAGGCACATACATCTCTTGGGTTTGTATAACTGAGGACTCTCTGGGGAGCTGGAGAAGAAATTGTAGATGCCCGCGCTGCGATATATGAATCATCATTAGACATGGGTGAGGTGCCGGAAGACTGGCAGGTGGCTAATTTTAGGAATAGGAATATTTTATTGTCTGTGACTAGGCAAGTGAGATTCTTTGCTTGCATACACAATGTATACAAATAGCAGTCACCAACGGCACACGCAAAGTTACAAAGCACGCCGGCCCCCCTTTTGTGTGTGGCCACCCCCCCCCCCCCCCCAAAGTTCTCCCATGCCAGGTCCCTTTTTGTCCCTTGTCCCCCCCCCCCCCCAATTGTCCATTGTTCTCCCCACGCCGGGTCCTCCATTTTTCTTCCCCTTCCCACTCACGACGGTCCCTCCACGCTCTCATCGACCGTCGACAGCGGGTCGACCCACGAAGCATCTCCGCCGCCGCCACGAGGCTTCACCACCGCTGAGGCCCCATCGTCGAGAGACTTCACCGCTGCCGACGCCTCACCACTGCAAGGAAAAGCCTGGGAACTACAGGCCAGTGAATCTAATATCTGTGGTAGGCAAGTTACTGGAGAGTATTCTGATGGATAAAATACATATACATTTCGATAGACGGGCTGAATAGGGAGAGTCAGCATGGTTTTGTACATGGGAGATCTTGTCTTGAGAATCTAATTGAGTTTTTTTTAAGTAACCAATAAGGTTGATGAGGGCAAAGTGATAGACATTGTCTATATGGACTTCAGCAAGGCATTGATAAGGTTCTGCACGATAAACTGCTCTGGAAGGTTGAATCGCATGGGATCCAGAGGGATCTAGCCCTTGATTAGTACAGGTGTCAGAGGTTATGGGGAGAAGGCAGGATAATGGGGTTAGGAGGGAGAGATTTTACTAGAATGTTGCCAGGGTTCCAGCAACTAGGTTACAGAGAAAGGTTGGTTAGGTCTTTATTTTGAGCGCAAATGTTAAGGGGGGACTTGATAGGTCTTTAAAATGATGAAAGGGATAGACAGACCGTTTTTCCCATTGAGGGTAGGGAAGATTCAAACAAGAGGGCATGAGAAATTAAGGGACAGAGGTAACGTGACTTGAGGGTGGTGGCTGTGTGGAATCAGCTTCCAGCAGAAGTGGTGGAGTCGATTTTAACATTTAAGCACTCCTGTTTCCTTAGCCAGGCCGAATACCATTGGATAGAGCGTGATTCTTGTTTGATCTTCCCAAATTATCCCTTTCATATTTTAAAGACCACAATCAAGTATATATTTAAAAAAAAAATAAGATAGAGCAACCATGATTGAATGGTGGAGTAGACTTGATGGGCCAAATAGCCTAATTCAGTTCCTTTTGACCTAGCCGAATGGATAGAAAATCTGTGGAGGCCTGTGACTCATGGGTACACAAAATGCTGGAGAAACTCAGCGGGTGCAGCAGCATCTAAGGAGCGAAGGAGATAGGCGACGTTTCGGGTCGAGACCCTTCTTCAGACCTTAGATGCTGCTGCACCCGCTGAGTTTCTCCAGCCTTTTGTGTACCCTTGATTCTCCAGCATCTGCAGTTCCTTCTTTAACAACGGCCTGTGACTCATGGTGTGTCTTAGGGATTGGTGCAGGACCTATTGCTGTTTGTGGTTGGTATCAATGATTTGGATGAGAATGTAGAAGTAAGTGTAAGTCTGCATGATTAGTAAGTCTGCAGATACCATTAAAGTAGGTGGTGTCGTAGATAGCGAAGATGGTTATCAAAGGTTACAGCAGGATCTGTAGTTGGGCAAATGGGCTGAGGAATGATTAACGGAGTTTAATGCAGATAAGTGCGAGGAATATATCGGGTAGACGCACAGAGTCTCTTGCCCAAAATGGGGGGAATTGAGAATCAGAGGGCATAGGTTTAAGGTGAAAGAGGAAAGATTTTATACGAATCTGAGGGGTAACATTTTCACGCAAAGGATGGTGGGTGTATGGAACAAGCTGCTGGAGGAGGTAGTTGAGGCTGGGACTATCCCAACGTTTAAGAAACAATTGGACAGGTAAATGGATAGGACAGGTTTGGAGGGATATGGGCCAAACACAGGCAAATGGGACTAGTGTAGTTGGGACACTTTGGTCTGGTTGGGCCAAAGGGCTTGTTTCCACACTCTATGTTGCTATGATTCTATCACTCTATGACCTGTTGTTGACTTTATAAGAAGAAGGTTGCGGTTTCACAAACCTGTCATTATCGACGGATCAGTGGTGGAGAGAGTCAACAACTTCAAGTTCCTGGGCAGAATGTCCTTGAAGATCTGTTATGCACATTGATGGGTTCATAAATAAACCCCATCAATGCATCCATTTCCTTTGAAGATTCAGGAGATTCTGTATGTCAATGAATACTCTCTTGAACATCTACAGTAGAGAACATATTGACTGGTGCATCGCAGTCTGGTTTGGCAACTTGAACACCCAATGGCAGCCAGTATCATCAAGGACCCACACCACCCTGGCGACAATCTCATTTCATTCAAAGGTTTCAAAGGTCTTTTATTGTCACGTGTACCAATTAAGGTAGTGATATGCGAATTATCATACAGTCAAACTAAAAAAGCAATAAGACACACAACTACATAACATAAACATCCACCACAGCGGATTCCCCCACATTCCTCACTGTGATGGAAGGCAATAAAGTCAAATCTTCCTCTTTATTCTCCCACGATCGGGGCGATTGAAGCCCCCGCGTCAGGGCAATCGTAGCTCCCTCATCCGGGCGATCAAAGCTCCCACGTCGGGGGCGGTCGAAGCTCCTGCGGATTGGAGCTCCCGAAGTTGGTCCCTGACTCCACAATGTTAAAGTGTGCAGGCTCCCGCGGTTGGAGCTCTGAGGTCGATCCCCGACAGGGATCGCCAACTCCACGATGTTAAGTCCTGCAGGCTCCCGTGGTTGGAGCTCTCAAAGTCGGTCTCCAGCAAAGGTCGGCAACTCCTCGATGTTTGCCCGCAGTGTGGACGGAGGTACGATATGGAAGAAAATTGCATTTCCATCGAGGTAAGAGATTAGAAAAGCTTTCCCCCAACCCCTTCCCCCACCCCCCACATAAAACACGCTAAAGAAAACAAAAAACATACATTTAACACATGCCAAAAGACGAAGAAAGGGACAGTCAGACTGTTAGCGAGCCAGCCATTGCTGGTGCCACCCAGTGGTTCATCAAAATAAGGTATAGGAGTCTGAAACTTGTGACATGCAGGAACAGCTTCTTACCACAACTTTGCGGCTATTGAACCCTACAAACACAAACTAAATTATGAACGGTCTTGGTTGCAAGGGAACTTGGGAGTTTTGTTTTGTACTATTAATGATTTTAATTTTTTAATTGTTGAACTATCTTTTGCATATTGTGTTATCTATAAGTAATGTGCTTACAGACCTACTATGCTGCTGCAAGTAAGAATGTCATTGTTCTGTTTTCGGTACATATGACAATTAAACACTCTTGACTCTAGGACTGCAAATGCTGGAGGTTTGAGCAAATCACAAAGTGCTGGAGTCAGGCAGCATCTGCAAATGGAATGGACAGACAACATTTCGGGTTGGGACCCTTCTCATCAGACTCTGAAAAATCATCCATCCATTCTCTCCACAGATGCTGCCCGACCCGCCGCGTTCCTCGAGAACTTCATGTTTTGTCATAAATTTGGTAGTTTGTGTAATTGCAAACAATAGCCACCAAGTGGCTCTGCAGCAGTACTTTATGCTTCAGGCAACTTTTGTTTTCATGAATGGATGCAGTTGTTGTCTGCACAGTCGACTCTAATTGACCTCGATGAAGGGTCTCCCATAATATTATCCACTGAGGAGTTCCAGGACTTAGAACTGATGCTAATGAAATATATATTTCCAGGTCAGAAAGAAGGTGATCTTGCAGTTAGTGGCATCCCTTTGTTTTTTCCAGCCTTGTCCTACTGGGTGGTGAAATCTCCTACTGTTAGGTTACAACTTTTGTTAGATTCATGTGGTGTTATATTTTGTATCCATGGTGCACAAATGGTGAAGGGGGTAAACAATGTGGATGGGGGGGGGGGGGGGGGATGTCAGTCAAGTATCTGCCTTGTTATGCATCTTGGTTGAAGACACAAGAGACTGCAAATGCTTCAATCTGGAGCAGATAAAGTGCTAGAGGAACTCAGCAGGTCAGGCAGAATCTGTGAGAGGAAGGGAACTATTGAGACTCTGAACCAGGTGTCCTAACTAAGTCGTGGGGTGGAAGATTGCAACCTTCATGTGGTCCACCCTGTTTCGACTATTGCAATCAACCCGACGTGGACAATCAAATAGAACAAAAGTTGACTTGCAACTTTAGGCTGTGCACGCCATACGCAAGAAGAAGAAGAAGAAGAACTAAGTCGTGATCTAGTTTACCTAGTACAACTGTCGATTTATTGTATATAAAATTTAGACTAGTACAGCACAGGATCAGGCCCTTTGGCCCGCAATGTACGTGCCAAACATAACGGCAAGTTCAATGAATCTCCTCTATCTGCATGTGATTCATATCCCTTCATTCCCTGCATGTCCATGTGCCAGCTAGAAGCCATATAACCATATAACCATATAACAAATACAGCACGGAAACAGGCCATCTCGGCCCTTCTAGTCCGTGCCGAACACTTACTCTCACCTACTCCCATCTACCTGCACTCAGACCATAACCCTCCATTCCTTTCCTGTCCATATACCTATCCAATTTATTTTTAAATAATAAAATCGAACCTGCCTCCACCACTTCCACTGGAAGCTCATTCCACACAGCTACCACTCTCTGAGTAAAGATGTTCCCCCTCATGTTACACCTAAACTTTTGTCCCTTAATTCTCAAATCATGTCCTCATTTGAATCTTCCCTACTCTCAATGGAAAAAGCTTATCCATGTCAACCACACAACTCTATATGCCTCCGCCGATCGAAGTGGGACCGACCCCGCGAGGCCATACGCCTCAAGCGACCACGTTTGGTCACGCTAGACGTATGCAATCGCACGCTGGTGGGACAGGCCTTTTAGTCACATTTTTAACACCAAAGTAATCAGTAATTACAAGCAAGGGCGGATATGTATTTTTGCAGTTACCACACTGTGATTCAGAAGTGATGACAAAAGTGTCACTAGCGGAACAAACACACCATATTTTGGCTGCATTATTAAACATTGGCCTGTCCACCTGTCAAGGTGAATGTAAAACATGACCATATCTTGCAGCTGGGCATGGAGTTTTCCAATGCATTACAATATTTTCCCTTCACCCATTAGATCCAATAAAGTAGGCTAACTAGTTATTTCACTCAGCTGCAGTTCATGAAACATGTCTTTGTACAAGCTGACTATTACATTTACTTATACAATAATAGTTCATTCATCACAAAAGGAAATGATTCATTGCACTGTGATTTTCTGAAGAAAGTATAAAAGGTGATCTGTAATTGTGAGCATCTTATTTCTTTTGTGACACTGGCACATTCAAATGTCAAATCTCATGTTCTGGGGTCAAATACCCAAACAAGGGTGGCACAGTGCTGAAGGTAGCAGAATAGCGACTGAAACCTGACCTTGGGTGCTGTCTGGGTGGAGTATGAACATTAAGTGATCATGTGGGTTTCCTTCAGGTGTTCCAGTTTCCTCCCAAATCTCAAAGACTTGTTAATTGGTAGTTTAATTGCAAACTGTTAACTTTCCCCTAGTGTATAATTGAGTGGTAGAATCCAAAGAGAGTTGATGAGAATGTGGGAGAATGAGATAAATTGGATTAATGTATTAGTGTTAATAGGTGATTGATTGTCACTGCTGAAGAGACAAACTGTCCTGTGTCTTTAGGACCCTTTACAAAATGTAAATTAGTTTGAAAAACAGTGAATTTATAAAAAAAAGTTTTTTTGCAGGTTAACATACACACACCAAAAAAAAGTTTTATCATCAGATATACAGCTGGTATTGAGATTTGACCCCACCAATAGATAAAAGCACAAGCATTCAACTTCCAGACCGGTTTTCCTGATTTCCAAGGTCAGTCATCAAGAATATGTATTTATTTTTCATTAACCCACTAACATGGGCTAGCAGTATGCTAGTAGGCTAAACATGAAAAGTCAAGTGTTCCGAGATAATGGGTTTCCCATCAATTTCCCATTGGAGCCTTGGCTCTAAAACAAAACCATGTTTAGACACAGATCTATAGTTATCGTTGGCAATGTGACAACAAAAGCATTTCTGTACCACAGCAATATCAGAAGATACATGGGACTATAAATGAAAATCAAAATGACAAAAAACAAGAAAATTGACAAAAGATCCAATTTGTATTCCCTTGTAAAAAAATGTGTTGAAACCTACCTTTCCTGAGTCTCTGTCTCTTAAGCCCTTAAATGCTCTGGTGCTGGTGCTGCATTCATCCTGGCAAGTGGAGAGTTCATCAAACTCCCGAATTCATTTTGGGATAGGAAGAGGTGAGTCATTCACCAAGGGATGAAAACTATCAATTCCTTGAATAGTTGTAGAAAGAAGATGTGTACCAGCCCATGTTTGAAAGTTATAAAGATATTGCGAATGTGCTGCGTTACTGATGGAATTTAATGTTATGCAATCACTAGTGAGTACTCTAATATAATCCTCAAGATGTTATGATGGAAGGAAAATCATTGATGAACCACAACCATCTACTGTTGTGTTAGGTATGAATTCAACCACAGGAGCATTTTCACTCAATGCACATTGATTTGAGTTTTACCACAGCTCTTGTTTTATACTTTTCTCAGGATCTCAGTGTTACTGGTAGAGCCATCCTCTTGAATCAAGTGACTTACTATGCAGTTTTAGGCATAATCATTGGTGGCACAGGCCAAACCAGGTAACAATAATAAATATCCACGCCTAAAAGGGAATTAGTTAACCAGCTTGATTTTTGAAACAATCTAGTAGCTTTGTGGCATTACTAATAACTATTTTTTGATGAAATGATCACATTCCATGGTGGAGTTTTTCACATAGGCTTGATCTCTGGATTACTTAAGGGATTAGACACGCGAGATGCAGGAAAAATGTTCCCGGTGTTGGGGGAGTCCAGAACCAGGGGTCACAGTTTAAGAATAAGAGGTAGGCCATTTAGGGACTGAGATGAGGAAAAACTTTGTCACCCAGAGAGTTATGAATCTGTGGAATTCTCTGCCACTGAAGGCAATGGAGGCCAATTTACTGGATGTTTTCAAGAGAGAGTTAGATATGGCTCTTAGGGCTAAAGTAATCAAGGGATATGGGGAGAAAGCAGGAACAGGGTACTGCTTTTGAATGATCAGCCATGATCATATTGATGGGCCAAATGGCCTACTCCTGCAGTTATTTTCTATGTTTCTACTTGTCCAATTACTTGACCACTGCATCATCATTGTACCCAAGATGTCACTCTGCATCGAAGGTTGCCTTGATATCATGGTATGTATGATTTAGCTTCTTGCCTGATGTAGAAGTCTGGAGCCACTCCAGGTTTGTAGGTTAATTGGCTGCAATAAATTGTCCCTCATGTGCAGGATAATGCTATTATATGGGGTGATCGCTGGTCAGCACGCACTCAAGAGTCAAGAGTGTTTTATTGTCATATGTCCCAGATCAGTGGTTTCCGCGTGGTCAAGGCTTCTTCTATGTTCCTTCGATTATTTCAACAAATTCAAAACCGGCCTTGACTAAAAATAGGTTGCCGTTAGGTCGAAGCCATTGGAGTGGGGTCGCTATTTACTTACAGGCAGTCGAAGGCCATCTCCTTCGCTGACCGGCCATTTTGATTTGCTCATTGGAATTTCACGACCTAGAAGGACCCACCGGATGGTAAAATGCCCGCTAACTTTATTAAACTTTATAAAACTGTCTCCACTCCTTCTCCCACCTGTAATGTCTTCCTTAAGACCTTGTTGTGACCAGCACAATGAATACACGTCCGACATCTTGTAGGAAAAGTTTAATCTGCAAACGGGGTTTTTAGACTTGCTGGGTGAGTTTTCTTTTTCTTTTTCTGCTTCTTTCCCATCTCCTTCGCAGTTTCCCGACTCTGTCACTTTTTGTTAGCGGCCGTTATTGCCGAGCGGACACGGGCTCCGATCTTTGGGCGCGGGTGATGATCCGGGGCAGCACGGTGGCGGCCATTACTCCCTCTGGGAGAGGCAGTCGATTCCTCTGGCCATCACTGAAGGCGACCTTCTCTCCGTCTCCCGGTGCACCGCCCATTGCAGGCTCCACAGCCCGCCTGGCTGCTGCTAGGCCACACTGCTCCACTTATCTGGACTGTGTCCCGCCGGCGAGGGCTGGCGAAGTGCTGTGTCTCGCTTCTCTCGTGGTCGAGCCCGCTTTACTTGCGGTCGGACCCTCTCTTCCCTTGGCCGGGCTTTGTCTCACATCCGGGGTAACTCCGCTCACGGCCGTTTCTCGCGACCGGGCTTTCTCACTCAGCCGGTCCGCTTCTCTCTTGCGACCGGGCTTTCTTTTTCTTTTTGCCTGAAGAGTGGTCCCAGAGGCTTGAGTACCTCTATATTTTTTTTATTTCTGACACCATGTAATGTCTTCCTTAAGACCTTGTTGTGACTAGCACAATGAGTACACGTCCGACATCTTGTAGGAAAAGTTTAATCTGCAAAGACTGAAACTTCCAGAAGGGGTGATCTCATAGAGACTTACAAAATTCTTAAGGGGTTGGACAGGCTAGATGCAGGAAGATTGTTCCCGATGTTGGGGCAGTCCAGGACAAGGGGTCACAGTTTAAGGATAAGGGGGAAGTCTTTTAGGACCGAGATGAGAAAATCGTTTTTCACACAGAGTGGTGAATCTGTGGAATTCTCTGCCACAGAAGGTAGTTGAGGCCAGTTCGTTGGCCATATTTAAGAGGGAGTTGGATGTGGCCCTTGTGGCTGAAGGGATCAGGGGGTATGGAGAGAAGGCAGGTACATGATACTGAGTTGGATAATCAGCCATGATCATATTGAATGGCGGTGCAGGCTCGAAGGGCCGATGGCCTGCTCCTGCACCTAATTTCTATGTTTCTATTAAGCACCATTTGATGAGACTGTTTATGACACTTAGCTGATGGTTATATTGATAAACTGTTCTGGTGTTAACAATCCAGAATGGTTTTGACCTGATTGTTTATGAACAGAACATATCTGGGTAATTTTGATTGATTTTGATTCAGATTGCAGGATATATGCCAGTGTTGTAAACTGTAGCAAAATGCTTGACCAGAGGTGCAGTTATTTCTGGAATGTAGGTCTTATGTATAACTGAAGGATGGTTTATGGCTCCCATAGTATTTTATCCTTATAGTGCTCTCAACTGTTTCTTGACATCACATGAGTGAATCTCATGTGATTGCTTGACATCACTTGAGTGAATTTGCTCATGCAAATGGAATATAGAACAATGGGTGTGGTTCAACTACAAAGATAAAGGCACAGGCCTACTGCATTTCCCAGTTGCTAACCATTTTAATTTCTCTTCCCATTCCCATAATTCGTCCCTTTCTGTCCTGAGCCACCTCCATTGTCAGAGTGAGGCCACACGCAAACTGGAGGAACAGCACCACATATTTTGCTTTGGTAACTTAAAACCCAATGCTATATTAAATTCTCTAATTTTTGGAAACCACAAACCCCCTCCCCCTTCTACTTACCCCAGTCCCCCTTCCTTCCCACAAGTCCCCCCTTCCTTCACCCCCCACCTCCCTCTGCCATGTGCTCCACCTGGACACCCACCTATTTTTCTTCTCCACCTCCATCTATATTCATTCCTCTAGCTTCACATTTCACAACTCTCCAATCCGTTTTTCTCACACCTTCTATCTTTTCATCTCTGGCCTTTGTCCAACCATCTGCCTATCGAAAAGCAGCCTCATCTGTATCCACCTAACATATCCTTCTTATCCATGCGCCTATCCAACAGTCTTTTAAATGCCACAATCGTATCTGCCTCTACCACCACCCCCAACAGCGCATTCAAGAGTCAAGAGTGTTTTATTGTCATATGTCCCAGATAGAACAATGAAATTCTTGCTTGCTGAAGCACAACTGAACATGTAAACAATATAAACAATTCACTGTAAACAATATGATAAACGAGAGAGCGGAAAAAAGTTCAGTGGGGGGAGGGGGGGGGTGGCTTTCTGGAGCACTAGTGTGGGTGTTGTGTGCTGAAGGGACTGTTTTCCAGAGGGATAGTATGGACATTATGGGCCAAATGGATTCTTGGGCTGGCAGCTGACTCATGGCTATTCCTTGAAATTCCATTTCAAGCAGGGTGCAAGGGCACCAAATTCAAGTGCAGTTTCTTCAAGCAGGGTGCAAGGGCACCAAATTCAAGTGCAGTTTCTTACAATTTCAAGCAGGGTGCAAGGAAACTAAAGACAGCGAGTCGTGACCTCTCCCTCCTCCATCTTGCAGACACACAGCTCTGGAGCCACAGACTTCATTGGCTATATTTAAGCCGTGGCTAAGGGGATCCACATACTGAGTTGGATGATCTGATCATATTGAATGGCGGTTCGAAGGGCTTACTACCTAATTTCTATGTTTTCCTATGTTTCCCTTGCCCCCCCACACTTCTGGGTTTTATAGTCCCTCCCCCCCCCTCCCACCATGGCGTGATTGACAGGAGAGAGAATCTCAACATTTTTTAAACACTAATAACTCTTTTATTTTAATCGATGGGAAAAATCCTCGGCACCTGATGAGCGGAGGGGAACTCTGAGTAATATGGCCAAAAATCACAGCCGTACGTGGTAGCATAGTTTTCTAAAATCAATATAAAATGTAAACAGGAAGTGGCCAAGATTAGACTTTTAATTATATAGAAGGCAACTTTAATTAGAGAAGGCAACTTTAATTAGGCAACACAGCTTTAGCATTTCCAAACCAAAGGCAACACAGCTATAGCATTTCCAAACCAAAGGCAACACAGCTTTACCATTTCCAAACTATATTTTCAAACCACATTAAGGCCACTGACAGGTCAGTAAAACCACACATTTTAGTAGACATGTGTTCAGTGTTATTCACAGCTCAGACTGAGAAGTGTGACCCTCTCGCTCCCCCATCTTGCAGAGACTGACTGACGCACTCAACACTTCCGGGTTTTATAGTCCCTCCGGAAAGGGCATGGCCTTCAGGAGAGTGAATCTCAACCTTTTTATACACACAAATAACTCTTTTATTTTTCATTGATGGGAAAAAAGCCTCTTGTCCTGCACAGCGGATGGAGACTTGGGATTTTGGGGACGCCGTCCAATTGGTATGGCTGCCCAGCCTGCAGCTGTCTGTCTTTTAACTTCTTTCTTTTATTTTAGTGCGTTTTAGTGTTTTGTTTTGGAGTGTATTCTTTTTTATGTGGGGGGTGGTGGGGGGGGAGGGGGAAACTGCTTTTCCTGGTCCCTACCTGGTCGGAGAGGCAGCTTTCTCCGGGCTGCAACTTCGACCCGTCCTCGCGGCCTACCAGCGGGCCTGGAGCGGTGTTTCCTGGGGAGACCGCCCAGAACCTCGGCTTCGGAGGCAGCGCAGCGCTGGAGCACCATCGTGGAGCGTTGCGGGCGATGCCTTGCCTGGGTCGCCGTGCTGGAGCTCCGGAATGCTGAGACCGCAGGAGAGCATCACGGAGCTGCGGGACTGTGGAGCGACCAGGCAGCACTGAACTTTGGCATCGGGAGCCTGGGATCTCTCGGCGAGATCGCCGGGGGTGGAGCTCCATCCGGCGTGGCCTTGTCGGCTTCGGAAGCCATGGACTCCGATAAGGAAGCGGCCGTTCCAGGTGTCCCAAGCCGCTGAGAGGGTCCACCGACGCCGGAGCACCATCACCCGGCGTGAAGGCCTAAAACATCGGGCCGCCGTAGCGCCGACTGCGGAGGCCTCAATAGGCCCGACTATGGGTGGACAAGGGGATGGGACTGGACTTTGTGCCTTCCCCCACAGTAGGAACCATTGTGGGGGGATGTTTTTATGTTTATTGTTAATTCTTTAGTGTTGTGTCTCATCTTTACTCGTGTGCTGCAATGGCAAGTCAAATTTCACTACACCAACTGGTGTATGTGACAATAAATGTCCTTTGTCCTTTGTCCTTTGACTCTGAGTAAGATGGCCAAAAATCACAGTCATGTGGCAGCGTTTTTTCTAAAATCAATATACAGAACAACAGGAAGTGGTCAAGATCAGACTTTTAGTAATATAGATCTATACACACACACATATACACGCATACTCAAAAAAGAATAGCAGTATAATAATAATAATAATAATAATAATAGCCTATTGTAGTTCAGAGCTTATTTGAGGTTGTAGTGTTTAATAGCCTGATGGCTGTGGGGAAGACGCTGTTCCTGAACCTGGACGTTACAGTTTTCAGGCTCCTGTGCCTTCTTCCCAATGGCAGTGGTGAAATGAGTGTGTCGCCAGGATGGTTTGGGTCTCTGATGATGCTGACTGCCTTTTTGAGGCAGCGACTCCAATAAATTCCTTCGATGTTGAGCCGGTGATTACTTTTTCTGTCTTTTCTGCTCCTGTACGTTCAAGTTGCCGAACCAGGCCAGGATGCAACCAGTCAGTATGCTCTCTACTGTTCACCTGTAGAAATTCAAGAGAATCCTCTTTGACATACCGAATATACATAATGTTGTCTTGAATTAGAGGCGCTGATGTGCTTTATTTATAATTGTATCAGTGTGCTGGGTCCAGGAAAAATCTTTGGAAATATGCACGCCCAGGGATTTGAAGTTTATGACTCCTTCCACCATGTTGCTATAAACAGGATTGTGGGTCCTCATCCTTCCTTTTCTGAAGTCCACAATCAGTTCCTTGGTTTTACTGATGTTGAGAGCCAGGTTGTTGTGCTCGCACCATTTGGTCAATCGGTCGAACTCACTTCTATACTCTGACTCATCACCATCTGTAATTCATCCAACAACTGTGGTATCGTCAGCGAACCTAAAGATGGAGTTCGCGCTGTGTCCGGCTACACAATCATGAGTATAGAGTGAGTCGAGCAGGGGGCTGAACACGCAACCTTGAGGCGCTCCCGTACTGATTGTTCATGAGGAAGAAGGATTTCTGCCAATTCGAACAGACTGTGGTCTGTGGATGAGGAAGTCGAGGATCCAATTGCAGAGGGATGCGCAGCGACCCAGTTCTGTGAGCTTGGTAACCAGCTTTTTTTTTAATTTATTTGATTAAGTACACAATTTTTAAAAAAACCCTCAAAAAAGCAAAACCGCGATGACATACTCACCACCATATTACAAAATCATCAAATTATTCAGACTCTGAATTCCAAACAACTATGTAACAAATAAACTAATAACTACTATAACTAATAATCCCTAGAGAGATTCCTTCTTCTCTTTTTCGATGGGGAGGAGCTCACAGACTCTGCGATCACCTGAGCAACCTTTGTCTGCGGCACCCCCTCCTCCCGCCCGATCCCCTCCGCCCTCGGTTGGGATGTGGGGCTTGCGGACTCCCTAACGGCAGGTGATGGGATGGTGTAACATACTTGTTTCCGGGGGTTTCATTCCCCATGTTTTTCATCTTCTTTGCCCCCCTTCTTTTGACCCTCCCTACCCCACCCGCGCTCTGCGCAACTCTAGGGTTCCCTGACTCAACTGCAGGGGGGTGGGAGCAGGGTGGTTAGTGACACCGGAGGCGGGGGTCCGCACCCGGGATTTGGGGTAATTCCTCCGAATATGCCCCACTTCCCTACAGGCATGGCACCTTGGGCGCTCCGGTATCCAGAAGATGGTAAAATCACGGCCATCCTGCTGGTCACAGAAGCGCCCGTCAACTACCTCCTCCCGGTCCAGCAACATCGTCAGCTGGCGCCGGAGGGAAAGAACCTGCCGCAGCTCCATCCTGCGGAACCCCTGGGATATCGGGGTGATGTCCGTGAATTCCTTCTCCAGGCTGTGAAGGTGGGGAAGGAGGGCCTCATTTGTGATGCAGGGCGGGACGTTGGACAAGACCACTTGCTGCGCGATGGTCACCAAGGGTTCGACCTGCAGTCTACGAAAGTAAGCATGCAGGTACAGCAGGCAGTGAAGAAAGCAAATGGCATGTTGGCCTTTATAACAAGAGGAATCGAATATAGGAGCAAAGAAGTCCTTCTGCAGTTGTACAGGGAGTGCAGCGTAGGTTTACAAGGTTAAATCCCGGGATGGAGGGACTGGCATATGCTGAGAGAATGGAGCAGCTGGGCTTGTACACTCTGGAGTTTAGAATGATGAGAGGGGATCTCATTGAAACATATAAGATTGTTAAGGGCTTGGACACACTAGAGGCAGGAAACATGTTCCCGATGTTGGGGGAGTCCAGAACCAGGGGCCACAGTTTGAGAATAAGGAGTAAGCCATTTAGCGGAGACGAGGAAACACTTTTTCTCACAGAAAGTGCTGAGTCTGTGGAATTCGCTGCCTCAGAGGGTGGTGGAGGCAGGTTCTCTGGATGCTTTAGAGAGAGAGCTAGATAGGGCTCTTAAAAATAGCGGAGTCAGGGAATATGGGGAGAAGGCAGGAACGGGGATTGGCTGATTGGGGATGATCAGCCATTAAATGGCGGTGCTGGCTCGAAGGGCCAAATGGCCTGCTCCTGCACTTATTGTCTATTGTCTATTTTCTGCAGGAATGTTCCCCTCAATGACACCTTTACTCACGGCCGTGTTCACCCCCCTCAACGGACTCGAGGAAGAACACGGCCTTCCCATACACACGTACAGACGACTGTGGGCTTGTCCGCCATCTTGGCCGCCATCTGAAGCAGCCGCCTTTGCCTAGCTCCCAGAAGGCCCTGCTCCCCAGAACACTGACCCTGCATGGTATCAGGTGCTACAATTTAAACATATCACTTAAACACAATGCCAGACAGATACAGATAGATACAGACAGTCCAAATGGCATGAGGCCAAGTCACACACAAAAACAATATGGAACAGTTCGAGGGAGGGAGGCAAGTGGTGTCGCCTCGAACATCGGTGATGGCAGCCCCCATGAACAAACTGCTGCCTCACCACCTCTTCGCCTGGCTATCTCGGCCCTCCTGTGTTCCCTGGCAATCTTCGCTGGTTTTCGCTGCTCCTGTAGCATCGAAAGGAATTTGCCTGCAGTCTTTGTTGTTGGAAACCTCCTATCTCTGGGAGAAAAGAGGCTTTGTCAGCTCCAGGTTCCAAGGCCGCAGAAGGAGGTCGATCGGTGCAGAAAACCTCCCACACCGCACGAAAGCCAGACTGGCCCAATCAGCACTGACGAGGCAGTAAGGGGAGGGGGGGGGGGGGGGGTAATTCTGGATGCAGGTGTAAAAAGTCCAGAAAGATTTTCTCCCTCTTTTGGTGTGCCACAGTTTCCTGGCAGGTTGCCAGCCTCAGTTGTGGGAGCTTGGCAGTTAGCTGATAAAGCTGCTTGTAGTCCCAAAACACACAGAAACTTTTAAAATAAATCTCTGCAGTGTCGCAGAGATACACAAAGATGTTTAAATGTACCGCTGTGCCTCCTCTGAATTCCACAATGATGTTTATTATTATTATATTTGTGCTTGGATGGGAGCTCCGCAACGCCACACCTCCTCACGTAACCAGCTTGGAGGGGATGATGGTATTGAACGCCGAGCTGTGGTCTATAAACAACAGCCTGATGCAAGTGTTTTTAGTGTCCAAGTGGTCCAGTGCGGAGTGGAGAGCCAGTGAGAATACATCCTCCGTTGAAGTGTAGTGGGCCAAGGTTCTAATTGAGGTAGGCGTTGATATCCACCATAATCAAACTCTCAAAGCAGGGGCGGAAAACACGGGGGGGGGGGGGGGGGGGGGCCTGAGGGGACACGTCCCCCCCATGTTTTGAGAGGTGGGGGGACATTCTCCTTCACATGCATGCATGAAATGCAGCTACCCTTGACTCATGATGACAACCAACATCAGGCTAAATGCATACTCTGCTAACCTGAATCACTTAATGTACCTCTAAAAAAACCATGGATATTCCACCCTCCTATCTGCAACTACCCACCAAAGCCCATGACTGCCCATCCTATCCTACTGTCAATGACCCTGCAGTAATCTTATGAACCCCCAAAAAAATCCCCTCCTGCTAAAACTCACTGGAACACAATAAAATATCCTACCACTGTGTATGGATTCAATATTTGATCTCACCCAGCCACCACCTAAAACTCCCCAAATAAACTAAACTACCTCACAATGACCTGAACACCCCTGGCCCCACTTCATAACCCACTCACCCCTCCTACCTGAAAAAATATTTTATGATTTACATCAACTCTCCTCAATCTAATTGTCTCCCCAACAACTAAAAAATAAACAAAAAATAAACAATCAAAACTACCATATCCATACCAAAAAACCAAAAAAAATAATCGGACAATGATCATGACAAAAACTACATAATATTAAACCCACCCATACTCACACTATAATGAATGAAATCAACAAACAAAACATCTCATCATTGCCACACCTAAACTACATAAATATGCAAAACATATACTGGAAAAATAACTTACATCCCAAATCTTAAGCAAATGAACCACACCTAATATGCCTCTCCAACCACACTTAAAACAATTATTGCACCCAAATATTAACATCCTCAACCTCCCACACCCCCATTGAATCCATGTATACTTTAATCACAACCACTGAAATGCACTTTTCCAACCAATACCACACAACCACCACTGAACCAATGGCCTGCCTCTATAATCAATCTGCTATACCACCTCCACTCCCCACCCACCCCCAACTCCACCCCAAACCATCCACACCACATAACCCCCAGAACACTACCCTGGCTGCAACTATCACCCTCCCCTATCTATCGCCCACCCACTCTCACCTGCCATCTCCACACTATCTTATCAAAACCGCTCACCGCCATACCCCCCTATAAACTAACACACCAACTATAAATCTTCTATGAATCAAACATCACCCTCAACAAACAACTGAATGCACAATAAAACTCCATTAACTGCCAAAATTCCATCTGACAAATTATAAACTTCACATTCTGAAGCTCAACTAAAATGATATCAACCATACAATATGTCAATGATGACAAAAAATATGACATTTAATGCTAGATTTGATCCTCCCCTACCATAATCACTTCAACTGAACTTCTTTTATGTCTGTCCTCACATTCCTCCCCTATGATTCTTTAAATAACACAATGAACACCACACATCCTCCCACTCTGCACACTCCACTGACATATGCCCACCATATTCATACAAATCCACCACGCTATACATGCAAGCTCTGAAATGCAACAACTAACTCAACCACCCTTACACCACTAGAACCTATCGAAGCCACCCTAAACACTGCAACATCAACCACCACTGCCCCCATTTCATCTTTTCCCCTATCACATCACCTGCTCTGCTCAATTCTTAAGATCCACACCCATCCCATCATATCAACTGATAAGGCTAATGCTGGCAAAACACGAACCCATTGTAAGCTTACATACATGACTGCAAAATGAACAACCATAATAAAAAATTAACTAATGAATCATGAAACATCAATCTGAATAATAAAAAATCTCACTAATCTTTGACCATGTATATGAAACATACGGAAATTTAAAATTACTCGATGCTTATACTCCTACAACCTTATATGCATCATCTTAAAAATTGTAATTACTAATGATGAATGACCTGCATAACCCAATGATAAAATATCTATGACAACTAACTATTGCATATGTATATACTCTGTTTTGGAAAAAAAAAATGATAACCACATGAAAAAATTAAATAAATAAAGTAAAACACACGAAAACTGAAAAATAAATGAACTAATTATGCTGCTATCTTAATACTATGTAATATTAATCTGTCCCTAAAAAAAAAATATAAAATAGAAAAAATCTAAATAAATGAACACATTAAATGAAATAAATCAATATGATAAAAAACTATAAACTACATATCATAAACTCTGCTAAAAATCATATCCCTTATACATATTGCAATAATAATAATATATAAAAAAAAAATTATAAACAATAAAACTAACCAATTATACAATGAAAATCTCCACATCATCAACCTCAAAAATAATGCAAATGCAAATTATAAAACAAATGCAATATTAGATAACCACAACATGACCAACATCTACAAAAATTCACTAACACAAATGATATACTAAACTATTTTTATTTAAATATTATTCTGATATTCCACCTATTGAAAATAACACACATTAATTATATTAATCCAATACCCTATAAATCAACCAAATAACAACATTGCATACTCATACAAAATAAAAATCAAATATACATGAAAAAAAACAACGCAAAAAAACAATGACAACATATGAAACATGAACATGATAAATGAACTGAATATGAATGAAAATGAAAATAAACAATACTATAATAATGCACATACCTGACATAGAAACCCAATACCAGACAATCATACTAAACCTCTCACCTAAATGCAATGTAAAAAAAAACATATAAATGCACAATGATACCCTCAATGCCAGTAAATAATAACACCACCAACTGAAGCATAATGAATTTTTGTTCATCTTATTATTTGCACTTATAAACCTAAATTATGTCCTATGCCAAATCTCTCTGCTCATCACTTAACTAACTAACAAAACATGCAAATTCTGACACTATAAAAAAGGAAGACTTTTTCTGCAACCTATCCTAATGATAAATCACCCAAAATGAACTAAATACATGTATATGACTCACTATTGTAATTCCTTATACTCCGATGACAAAACATCCATCTCCAACTATCAATGACCCTATGCACCCCCCCATCCCATGGAAATGACCTCCCCCCCCCCCCTACACTATGCTAAACCTTCCCCCCATCCCAACTGAATAAAAAATATACAACATATACCCACTCCACCCCTAACCACTGCCCAATCTGCTGCCCCTCAAAAATAACTAACAAATCTCAAAAATGACCAACTGCTATACTCAACACTATTGAATAAACATACAAAACATGAACAACCTACCACACCCCCCTAAACTGACTGCCACAATCCAGCCCATTCTATACTACACTGATTGTTATAAAATTACAATAATGAAAAAAACACTGCTGGATGCCCTTCTTCCCAGTAACCATTGAACACCACCAAAATACATACATATGCACATCTCCTACAATGGCCACAAATCATAAAATAAAAGACCCAATGATCAATAACGACAAACACCATATGATCTATGCCCATGCTGGCAACTTCCATGTCAAATGCCCCAATCTCTATAATTTCTAATATATGATAATCACTCATGTCCTATGCTTACATATGATGAAAGAAACAGACTACCTCATCACATAATCCCCAAACCCACAACCTACAACCCAAACACCATTCACATGAAATGCATAGGGAAAATCAACTCTCTCACCATCAAACATACCCTATTATCAAATATATAATATGACTTGGACATAATAATCACTCAAGCCAAGTCATACTTACTAATGTATCAATGTCTGACAACATTCTCCATCAAACGGATACGGGTTAAAAGGAAAAAAAAAAAACAACTACATCATCCCTCTATGAATCTACTCCTCATCAACCCCTATCAGGATTACCTATTCAGTCATTTAAATTCATTAAACTACTCATCAGTGCATGACAACCTGCCTGAATTTCAACACTCCTCTGCACATACATGACCTGAAAATGCGTCAACTGCCTACCTGCACTCAAATCACGCATAACTGACCCTCGGTATTATCATACTCCTAAAAAACTAATCTGCCTGAATATGGAATCCCTCCTATCATGACACCAGACACCCCCTGATTGCCAATATCATCACCACTCTGCCCCGATTTGTCTTATATAACCCACTCCCCCATTCCAGCCCCCAACTCACCATTCTAAATGCGCTGCTCCCCCCACAAGATTTAGCCACTGCACCCCCCCCCCTTCCCCCTGCCCACCCCCATCCACAAACCCCCCCCTGCCTCACTCCCCCCAATCCCTCCCAGGCTTCCCTCCTCCCCCCATCACCCTCACACACCCATATCTTCCCCCCCCACACACATTCCTCTTCCCAATCCCATCCACATCCAACCCACCCCCCCATCAGCCCACCCACCCCACCACCCCCCCCCCCCCCCCCCCCACCCACATCCACCCCCCCCGCCCCCACATCCCCCCTCCCCCCATCCCCATCCCCCCCCCCCAGCCCCCCCCCCCCCCCACCCTCCATCTTCCCACCCAGAAAACACAAATCCCAAAACACAAAAATCAATCCCAACCCTAACACCACATCCCACTCCCCCCCCCACCCCCTCCCCCCACCCCCCCACACCCCCACACCCCATCCCCACACACCCCCCACCCATCCCCCTCACCCACCCCACCACCCATGCCCCACCCCACCTTTCCACCACCCACACCACCCCCCACCAACCCCCATCCTCCCACTCCCCATCCCCCATGTCCCAATTTCCACCCCCCCAACCCCCCACCCCCCATCCATCCCCCACCCCACACAACCACCCCCCCCCCACCCCACACCAAACAACACATCAACACACACCAACCACAACATACATCCCCACAAACCCAACCCACATCCCCCCACCACACAAAAACAAAAAAACATAAACCATACCACACCACACCATCACCCTCCCACCCCCGCCATCACCCATCACATCCATCCCACACATCACCACACCATCCATCCCCCCCCCCCCCACACCCCTATCACCCCACCCCCCCCCCCCCCCAACCCCCACCCACCCCCCCATCCCCCCCCCCCCCCCACCATCCCACCCCCCCATCCCCCCCCCACTCCATTCCCCATTAACCACCCATCCACCCACAACACCACCACATCATAACACCTCACCCACACCCCATCCCCCATCCATCCACCCCCCCCATTCATCCCCCCATCCATCCCCCCATTTCCCCACCCCCATCCATCCCCCAACCACCCACCCACCCCATCCCCCCAACCCCCCCCCATCCACCCCCCCCCCCCATCCCCCCCAAGACCTGCGCCTCATCCACAGCCAGGATCGATCCCTCGGCCAGGTCTCCGGCGCTGTCCCATCCCTCCCAAGTGCCCCCATGGTGTGGCCAGAGAGGTCGGCAGTCAGGCACGAAGTGTACCCCAGGCCACAGCCAGTGCAGAGAAGCAGCGCTAAACAGCTCACTCTGCTAGTTAACATGCCAGGTTTGCGGGAAATGGCCAGCACGGAAAAGAAGAAGCAGCGCTGGTGACTGTCAGTCAGTCAGGCCTGTAGTTAACCGGCGACACAGGCAGAGTCTGAGCTGCATTTAGCACCAAAGATACTAGCAATTTATTATTTGGTCAAAAACATGTCAAATTAACGAAAAAAAAAAAAAGGTTTACTTTAATTGCCTGTTCGAACATTTTATTTAACCCGATTCGGATTGCAAAACACAATTGACTTGCGAATGTTTCAGGCTTTGGCTTCTGGCTCTAGTATCTTTGTGTTAGCGCTGGATTGAGCCTCCGAAAGCCTCGAGCATGTTGCTGGGCGATGTGTGTGCGGCATGCGTGCGCGGCTGCCAAAAAATTGTGTCCCCCGTCCCCTCCATGTTTTGATAGCGAGTTCCGCTCATGTCTGAAAGCACTTCATCACCACAGACGTCAGTGCCACTGGTCAATAGCCATTGAGGCACGTCACCTTACTCATCTTGGGCACCGGTATTTATGATGCCCTCTTAAAGCAGGTGGGAACCTCGGACCTCAGTAGTGAGAGGTTGAAAATGTCTGCAAAAACCCAGCCAGTTGGTCTGTACAGGTTTTGAAAACTCGACCGGGTATACCATCAGGTCCAGGCGCTTTTCAAGGGTTCATCCCCCCCTGAAGGATCTTCTGACGTCGGCCTCTGTGAGTGTGACTGCAATACCATCAGGGTGTATGGGGGCTCGGGAAGGCACATCAGTGTTCTCCCTTTTAAAAACGTGCCTAGAACGCATTGAGCTTGTCAGGCAGTGATGCTTCACTGTCGCTTGAGCTGCCTCCTGGTTTCGCCTAGTAGGAGATGATGGCATTCAAACCCTGCCACAGTTGCCAAATATTCGCCCCATCCTCCAGTTTTGAGCCGAAGTTCCTTTTGGCCTTTTTGATGGCCTTGTCAAGGTTGTACCTGCACTTCTTATAGACTTCTGCATTGCCAGACAGTCACCACCCTTTGTGTAAAAAAACTTGCCCTGCGCATCTTCTTTAAAGTTTGCCCCTCTCACCTTCAAGCTATGCCATCTAGTATTTGAAATATCTATCCTGGGAAAACGGTTCTGACTGTCAATCCTCATATGCCCCTCATAATTCTATCAGGTCTCCTCTCAACCTCCATATTCCAGAGAAAATTCCAGAAGAAGTGTTGAAAACTTTTCCCTGATGGTTCATGACCTCTGAATTCCAGGCATCATTCTGGTTGTAAACCTCTTGCAACCTTTCACAAGCCTCCACATCCTTCCAGTAATGGTGTGACTAGAAGTGCATGCAACTCCAAATGCAGACTAACCAAAGTCCTATAAAGTTGCATCATGACTTCTCTTACACTTAAGGGCCTGTCCACTTACGTGTCCTTGGCACGCAAATTATGTGAACCTCAATGGTTGGTGCGTTGATTGAGCGCACGGGCATCGTTATAGCACGCGGGGCCGTCCCACTGAGAAGCGCGGGGGGGGTATATGGGTATTGTAGAGGGGGGTGAAGGGAGGGGGGTGTTAATGCGTTGGTGAGCGACATCGCGCGGGGGGGCTCCGAAAAGTTTTGTAGCGAACGAAATATCTACGCGCGCCAACAGCCTGTCGCGGAACTGATGGCCAATGTGGGACAGGCCCGAGACCCTGGCGCGATGCAACGTCTCACCTCTAACAGCAGCAGAAGCAGGCAAACGATCTTTCAGACTGAAGAAGGGCCTCGACACGAAACATCATCCATTCCTTCTCTCCAGAGATTGCTGCCGGTTCCGCCCCTGAGTTACTCCTGCATTTTGTGTCCATCTTCAAATGACGTCACACGCTCCAGACGGCTGTGCGATCGAATTAAGTCGCGCTTGACCTTCGCGGGACCGTCATGCCTCAACGCGACCATGTGGTCGCGTAATTAGCGTTTTGCCAAGGACATGTAAGTGGGACAGGCCCTTTATTACTCAATGTCCCAATCAATAAAGGCAGATAAAACTAAAACACCTTTATCACTCCATTA
Organism: Okamejei kenojei; assembly: GCA_035221665.1. NCBI lineage: Eukaryota > Metazoa > Chordata > Chondrichthyes > Rajiformes > Rajidae > Okamejei > Okamejei kenojei. The sequence continues at coordinate 147,865,896 of CM069131.1, read as the reverse complement.
TACTTGTGCCACTTTCAGGGAGTTAGTTATTAGGATGGACTTGGAACCCAAGATTATGTTAACAGTGTTACATTTATTGGTGTTAAGGATTGTTAAGGATTGTGTCATTAATTGTACATTTTCCCATTACATTCAACCTTCCAAAAGTTGCAAATCTCACACTTGCTCAGATTAAATTTCATCTGCCATTTCTCTACCCATTGATAGATGTGTGTGTAAATATCTATATATTATTTATGTGTGTGTGTGCTGTGTTTTTATATATAATAGTGAGAAAATAAAGTTCAGATGTGTGTATATGTATATATATATATATATATATATATTATATGTAGTGTATGTATGTTGTATATATAATATATTTATATTATATATATATATATATGTGTGTGTGTTGTTATGTGTGTGGTATATAGTATGTATATTTATATGTGTAATGTATATATGTATGTTACAAAACTTACTTTAGCACCACTGCAGTTCTGTCACTGGCCACGTGCGCAACTTTGGCGCCTTTGGGGGGGGGGGGGGGTGTTGGGGTTAAAATTTGTTTCTCCAATGCCTTCCGGAATTATATTTTCTCAGGGTGCGAGCTTTTTCTGAAGATTCGTTCCGACTGCCGGTATGACATTTTTTTAAAATCGCCCGACTAGTTCAGCGCTGCAGTGAAATAAAAATTAGCTTCTAATGCCGTGAATGCCGACAACGGGGACGGATTTTACGTAGGGGACAGGTAAAGAAAAGCTATTTATTTTTACATATAAACTTGCTTGTTAAGATGACCTTAATCAACTTTTCATGTTGCGAAACGGTGATTTATTCCCCATATAAACCGGCAGTATTTTTCCTGCCGATATGGGGGTAAATTCACCGCAACTGCAACGTTCCAATCCATCGCGTTCCAGAAAATCCCACTCGCAAGATGATTTAAATGGTCATTAATTTATGGGAATGAAACACTAAATTCCTTGAATTTGGCCTATAAATTCATAACAATGAGATTTTAAAATCATGTTATATTGTGAATTCTTGTGTGAATGTTATTTGGATACTTAGGCTTTTAAAAAATATTTTCTTAAGAAATGGATAGATGTTTAGATCTAGTAATTGAATTTTGTAATTAGCTACAATTGGGTAACTAACTAATTATATGCTTTAATTTCAGGTCATCCAAGTTAGATTGTTTCATATTTGTTTCAGAATGCTTCAATCTATAATAACTGAAAGTTTCTTTCAGTTCTCTTAATTTTTAAGAAAGTTATGGGCTTTTGACTGTCCTCAATCACAACTTTTGTGTTACGTCAATGGAAAAGCAATAGGGAACAAGATGCTAATTTCCGAGTATGAAAATGGCCATAACTTTTGGCCATACTCAAGATATGAAAGTGAATTAGGTGTCAAATTAAACTTCCTTTTTATGCTTATCTGGTGGTTTTTTTTTTTAGGATAAATTGCAGAACTTGATTTTTAACATCTCAAAATTTTGTAAAACATTGCTTAATTATATTGTCCATAGAGTACTATGTTTACATAGAAGGTAGACACAAAGTGCAACAATAACTCAGCGGGACAGGCAGCATCTCTGGATAGAAGGCATGGGTGACGTTTCAGATCGAGACCCTTCTTGGTTACTCCAGCTTTTTGTGTCTATCATCGGTTTAAACCAGCATCTGCAGTTCCTTCCTGCACACTATGCACATTCCGTTGGGCTGCTGCAAGTAAGGATGTCGCTGTCCTATCTGGGACATCTGGCAATAAAACACAGGGTCTCGACCCGAAACGTCGCCTATCTCCTTCGCTCCTTAGATGCTGCTGCACCCGCTGAGTTTCTCCAGCCTTTTGTGTACCCTCGATTCTCCAGCATCTGCAGTTCCTTCTTTAACACTCTTGACTCTTCCTCGGGCTCCAGGCATGCAGATAAGGATGACGAAGATAGACGCAAAAAGCTGGAGTAACTCAGTGGGTTCCTCTAGTTTCTTGGTTCGGGCATCTCTGGAGAGAAGGAATAGGTGACGTTTCTTCAGGGGATGATGATCAAAGATCATAGAAGCAACGATCTTTGATGATGATGATGGCATGTCATCGATGATCGACACTTCACCTGAGCAATGAAGGGAGAGGCCACTGTTTTCTCAGCCCTTAAAAGGAGTGCGTGGATGCGGCGGGGAGGAGAGCCGCCGCCACCGTGATGGACATCACCAGCAGCTAATGAACCGGCGCCTGCGGGAGGCGGGAGTGGAGCCCGGGGCGCCAATGCGAGCCGTGCGGAAGGTGGGATTGAGACAAGTTTAATTAGTGGCCGCACTACCTGAGGAAGCCGCAACAAAGTAGCCCGAAAAAAAAAAATAACAAAACACGCCACCAAAATGCTGAGCTTGGGCTCGGGAGGCGGAAAAACAGCGAAGCCTTCTTTCGTCTCCTACGTTTCCCCAGAGGTGGGTCATCGCTGGTTTAATTACATAAGAAGGGCTGGGGCTTGGGCTAAAAAAAAAATCCCTTGCTGGCGGTGAGTGATTGAAAGGGACGTGCGGAATGGGCGCGGTGGTTGTTTATTTCTGTTGCTGCGGCTCGAACCATGCCCCCCTGGCATGGAAAGATTCACAGATGTGGGAATCCGCCTGTGGGTTAAGACCATGCACCCCCCACCCCTCAAATTCTGTCTATAAATCTAGGTCGGGAAGGTCAGGGCTGGCACCAGTTAAATGGCACTGTAGCACAACACATGGGTTCATACAACGGCGGCCGTACGAAGCGAGGAATTCGGACCTGAAGTCTGCCGTCTCGAACCTACCAATCCCTCCAATAAATCATGTCCTTTAGATTGATGTTATTAAACTTCCTTAACTTCCTGAATGATGGATATGCCTTTGATGTCACTGGGTAACAGCGCGGCAAGTCTTGTAAGGGAATTGAAAAGGATTAGCGTCTTTGGGAACTGACTGGGAAATGCATGAATCAGTGGCATGCGTCGCCCTGTGTTATAAAATGCAGGCCTACCAGTCTTTACATACTTTATTGAACACTTGCAATAGTACATATCCTGACATGCACAACTATATTTCCGCCAAATTTTATGTAATGCTCTGTAACCTATTTTAAATGTTTTGGGGTTTGCTTCAGTTTTGTTCGATGTAAGTGTACATAAAAAAATAAGTGTCTCCTGCAAGCAGTAATTTATCATCACAGACAAATTAGATGGAATAATTGAATGCAATTACCCTGGATCGCTTAGCTCACTGAGTTACAATGTTATTTTTTGTTTTAATCGGTCCAAATGCTCTTCCATATTAAGACTTACATGTGTTTTAATTGATAATGACACTATCTATCCACATTCTCCCTATCCAATGCTACTTAAAAAAAATTTTGAATACTGCAACGTGTAAGAGATCTCATTTACAATGCTTGTGTCTGGCATTGTTTATAACCTTTGAACCTCCTTGAAGCTAGCAGCTATAGGATTGTTTGTACAGGGAAATCCTGTTTCTCCAATCTGGTTCTGAGGGGGGATTTTTGAGGAGGCAATTAAGAAAATTGATAAAGGCAGGGAGTTAAGTGTGACCTACATGGACTTTAGCAAGGAGATATACAGGGCATTTTTTTTGCACAGTGTGGTGGATGTCTGGAACATACTAAGGGGTGGAGATGACAAGATATGATGGTGGTCTTTAAGAGCCTTTTTATCGAGGCATGTGTATATGCAGGGAATTGAGGATGATGGATGAAGTGCAGGCGGATGAATTGGTTTGACTTGGCGAGTTAGCATGGACATGATGAGCCCCTGTTCCTGTGCTGTATTTTCCAAATTCTCCAACCTGCATGATAGACTGGTCCTGAAAGTTATGGCACCGCGATCCAAGGTATGTTGGCATCATGGATCGAAAATAGGTATGGTCGGAGGAGATGGAGGTTAGTATTTAATATTTTTTTTATTAATGGATGAAGGGTGCCAACTGACACAAATCTGCAGTCACTGTGACAGTGGTGCTGATGTTGTAGGCTGGTTCTCTACCATGCTGGACCGTGACCCCTTGAACAAATCGAAACACTGGCCAACATCTCCCATACATGTTTCTGATCTCATCCCTCTCGCCATCTACCCATCACAGCTCCAACCCTGATTATTCTCTAGCCCCCGCACTACCCACTTCTGTCCCATTCCCAAAATCTCAAACAGAACAGCCCTGGCGAACACATTATTTTGCTTGCACCTGCCCCACATAATGCATCTTCAAATACCTTGATTCCATCCTATTCCCCTATTCTAGCTTTTTTTGTTATGTTGAACAGTCCTTGCATGAGTGGCACTATCTCCCAACTCTTTCTTCACTACAATGACCACAGCACGGGGCTGTCTCTTGGCCACTCAGAACTCATTGATTTCATTAACTTTGCCACTAACCTCCCACATGCCCTCAATTCACTTGGACTATTGCGATACATTTCTTGATCTCTCTGTCTCCATATGGAACAGATTGTCGACTGACATCAACTACAGACAACCAACTCACAGTTATCTGGAGCACACTTCCGCCATGTCCCTCGCAAAATGCTGTCCCCTTTTTCAATTTTGCCCTGCATTTGGTCCAAGGTAAGACTTCTTCATTGAAAGCCATCTGAGATATTCTAATAATTTAGAACGTGGTTCCCCCCCCCCGTCCCCCCCCCGTTGTGCTAGATGAATCCGCCCCCGTTTGTCACCTCTGTGTCCCATAGTTCTACACCCTTCCCCCAGATGGAATAAGGATTGAGTTTTTCCTGGGTCTTCATGTTTGTTTTTGCATCTCTTGCCTTTATCCAGCTATCTGCTATCAAAAAGCCACATCGTCTGCATCAACCTATTACTTGCCACGCTTTGTCTCTTCCTCCTCTCCTCTGGTTTTCTCTCTTCTTCTCCCCGCCCCCCCCCTTCCCCTCCTTTACAAATAGTCTGAAGAAGGGTTCAAATCCATAATGTCACCTATCCATGTTCTCAAAGATGCTGCCTGACCCACTCAGTTACTCCAGCACTTTGTATCATCTTTACCAGTGGTGTGCTGCAGGGATAGGACTTGGGCTGTTTGTCTGCAGATGAATGGACTTGAATGAGAATGTATGTTTGCTGAGGGCACTAACATGGTGGAATAGTAGAAAGATGGAAAGGATTTGAAAGGATGCAGAGGGATGTAGATCAGGTAGAATGTTATGGAAAGAATCGGATGGAATTTAGGCGAGAGAAGTTTGAACATGTGTTTTGGGAGATCAAATACTAACGGCATGTGCAGTTAATGGCAGGGAACTTAGGAGAGTGTTAAAAGTGCAAAGGTAATTTGAGGTTCAAGTTCATAGCTTTCTGAAAATCTTATACAGTCAAGTGGATAAGATAGCGAGGATGACATTTGGACATATACGCCTTCAGAATCGGAGGTCATTACTATCAGTCAGAATCGGGGGCATTTGAATACAACATTTGAGATGCTATATTAACGCCGGGCAGGTCACATGTGATGATACTGTGTCAGGTTTGGTTGCCACACCACAGGAACGATGAGGTAACATTAGAAACGGTGCGGAGAGATTCACGGGATGTTGCCTGGAATCGAAGAGATTTACAGTAGGAGAGATTCGATAGGCTGGGTTTACTCCTACATGGATTGGCGAGACTGGGGTTTAGAGACCTTGGTGGTTTATAAAATTGAGTGGGATTATGGGGCAAAATCTTGGTTTTTATCCTAGGATGGGATAGTTTAAGACTAGAGGTCACAAGTTTAAGTGAGAGGAGAGAAATTAAAAGAAGACCTAAGCGGCAAGTTTCTCCACACGTGAGGAGTTGGATGTGGCCCTTGTGGCTGAAGGGATCAGGGGGTATGGAGAGAAGGCAGGTACGGGATATTGAGTTGGATGATCAGCCATGATCATATTGAATGGCGGTGCAGGCTCGAAGGGCCAAATGGCCTGCTCCTGCACCTAATTTCTATGTTTCTATGTTACAAGGAATGAGCTGCCACAGAAAGTGGTGGAAGCAGATTGATTACAATGTTAATTAATGTCAATGATAGATCAATTAATTAATGGATTCTCCTTCTTCTTGCGTATGGTGTGCACAGCTAAAGTTGTAGGACAACTTGTTCTATTGAATGTGCACACCGGGTTGGATTGCATTTGCCGAAACAGGGTGGACCACGTGAAGGTTGCAATCTTCCACCCTATTCATGAATTAAAAAGACAGGATATGAGTCTAATGTGGGCAGATGGTATCAGTCTGGATATCATGGATGAGTTGGACACAACAGACCGATTTTTTATTTGTTAACTGTTTCTGATTTATTTTCAAAACAGAAGATTTAGCCAGCAGTTTATATGGTCTAGTCAAATGTGATAATCAAATTATCTTTCGAAAGAGAAATTGAGGCAATGTCAGATTTGGTAATTTCACTGGTGTGTTGCGCGGAGCTGATTTTTGAAATAGTATGGATAATTACAGTTGCGTGGCTTGTCTGACATGAATTAGGGCTGAGCAACTTTTTCAAGATAGAACAAGTTGTTATTCCTATAATTATTTTGTTTAAAGAGGAGAAGCTTGTTATTGTATTGAGTTTCTTGTGACCTATCCGTGATCTGATACACTTTACAGCAAGGTAAATACTTTGGAAGTGTAGTTGCATTTTAATTTTGGTAAATATGCCAGCCAGTTTAAGCACAGCTGTGCAGGATGCCACAGTCCCAATCCTTTTGCATCAAACAGTTAAGTGTTGTCTGCAAATTTGAACAATTCGTTGCATGCCCATATCTGTGATCTGATTCCTGTATTGCTGTTATTCTCTAATCTGAAAACTGCGTTTACCACAGAATGCCAAATAATCCATCCAGCCATTTCTACTAATGTGTTTGCATATTAGACATAGCATGCAGAGATCAGTGGACACAAATGGCATCAATACATCAGTTTAGAATGCACAATTCCAATTGGTAATAAGCAGGACAGAAAGACATTATTCCTATATGAGATCTGTTAATTTACAAAAGCATGCAGTAACTTTGTATCGTGTATTCCCTAAGATCTAAAATGTTCTTAACCTTGTACACCGAGGGGGAAAAAAAAAAAGACTTTTGACCAGCAGCTTCCAACGCAAATGCGAAGAGGCTGCATTTAAAGCATTTCCTTCCTTTTGCTGAAAACTTAAGAGGCAGCAAAGTCCAGTAACTTGTGAAACAGTCCAGTAAAGTCCTGATCTATATGACTTATTAAAGACTTGTGACTTGCTTTTTGTCTACCTTTGTTTTATAAAAGCTATTTTTTATAATTTTGCCATTATCTTCATTAGTACATAAACATACAGAAAAGCCACAATCAGACTGATTGTAGTAATGTGTGAGGGAGAAGGCTGGAGAGGGTGGGAGAGGACGATGACAAAATCTGTCAAGTGATAGATGGATGCAGGTGGACTAATAATTGGGTGGCTAGAGTTATGCCTGCACAAGGGATGGTGGTTTTGGAGGCTAAACATCTTGTTCTAAAGACATGAGAGATAGTCTTTCCTGGCTCTATGTCCTTGGCCTAGTCGGCTGCTTCTTCATTGACATTTGCTATTGGGGCAGAGGCTTCTGTGGATTGAACAAAGTAACTGAAGGTACTGTTGTGTTTACCATTGAAGTACTGAAGGTGCAGTCGTGTTTGAAGGTAGACAAATCTCCAAGCCTGATCAGATATATCTGAGGACATTCGCGGGAAATAGAGAGAAATTGGGGAGCCTGAGTTGAAATTTGCGAGTCATCCTTAACTAGAGGAGAGGTGCCGGATAGTGGCAAATGTTGGGAACTATAGGCGGTGAGCTTAACATCTGTAGTGGTAAGTTACTGGAGAGTATTCTGAGGGATAGATATACAGGCATTTGGATGGGCAAGGGCTGATGAGGGATTGTCAGCATGGTTTTTGTACGTTGGAGGTCGTAATCTCACAAATCTGATAATTTTTTTGAAGACGTGACCCAAAAAGGTTGATGAGGGCAGAGTGTAGATGTTGTGTACATGGACTTCAGTAAGGCGTTCAACAAGGTTCCGCATGGTCTTGCTGCTCTGGAAGGTTAAATCACATGGGTCCAAGGAGAAATAGCTGAATGGATAGCAAATTGGCTCCCTGGAAGGAAGCAGAGGGTGATGGTGGGAAGGTTGCTTCTCAGACTGGAAGCCTGTGACTAGTGGTGTGCCTCAGGATCTGGTGCTGGGCCCGTTACTGTTTGTCATCCTACATCAGTGATTTGGATGAGAACATACAGGGTGAGGTTGGCAAGTTTGCTGATGATGCAAAGTTAGGGTTTTGCAGATAGTGAAGATGGTTGTGAACGATTGCAGCAGGATCTGGATCGATTGGCCAGGTGGGCGGCGGAATAGTTGTTGGAATTTATACAGAGAAGTGTGATGTGTTGCATTTTGGGATGTCAAACAAGGGTGGGACCTACACAGTGAATGGTAGGCTCTGGGTAGTGTTGTCAAGCAGAGGGTTCTAGCAGTGCAGGTGCATGGTTCCTAGAAGGTAGTCGCAGGTAGATAAGGTGGTCAAAAAGGCTTTTGGCAGTTTTGGCCTTGATCAGTCAGAGTATTGGAGTATAGAAGTTGGGAGGTCATGTTGCAGTTGTATAAGACGTTGGTGAGATGCATTTAAACTATTGTGTTCAGTTCTGGGCACCACGTTATAGGAAAGATGTTTTCAAGCGTGAAAAGGTTCAGAAAAAAAACGAGGATGTTGCCAGGACTGTGAGCTATAGGGAAATCGGATTTAAAAGTTGGGTCTCTATTCCATGGAGTGCAGGAGATGAGGGGAGATCTTATAGAAGCACACAATCATGAGAGGAATAGATCGGGTAGATGCTCAGAGTCTTTTGCCAGAATAGGGGAATCTAGGACCAGAGGACAGAGATTAAAGGTAAGAGCTAAAGAATTAATAGGAATCTTTTAAAGATTAAATTAGGGTAACCTTTCACACAAAGGGGGTGGGTGTATGCGAACAAGCTGCCAAAGGAGGCAGTTGAGGCTGGGACTATCCCATCGTTGAAGAAACAGTTTGGCAGGTACATGGATAGGAACCGATTTGGAGGGGATATGGACAAGCACAGGCAAGTGGGGCTAGGGTAGCTGGGATATAGTTGGGCCGAAGGGCCTGTTTCCACACTGCGACTGCACAATCCAGCTGAAAATGAGCAGCCTTTGCCAGTGTGCAACACTTGGCAGCACTGCATTTTGGGTTTAGGTAGATAAATTATTCCAGGCAACACTGCTACCTACCCCTGATGTCCCTTGGACTATCCTTGACTGGACTTTGCTGGCTTTACCTTGCACTTTACCTTTGCTGGCTATTCCTTATCATGGTATCTATATACTGTAAATGGATTTCTTGTAATCGTGTATTGTCTTTCTGCTGACTGGTTAGCACGCAACAAAAAGCTTTTCATTGTATCTTGGTACACGATACAATAAACAAAAACTGATATTTATTAGGCAAAGACTGTTTGGATGTCTTTCTACCTACCATTCGCATTTAGTCTTACCATCACGGTCTTCCTCCATCGACGTGTTGCAAAATGTTCATTCACCACAAACGTAAACTTGACCAGTGTTATAAATATGAACAGAAAATCAAAGATCTCGGCTACTGGAAATGTAGAAAAAATCCAGAAAATGCTAGAAATACCCAGCAGGCCAGTAGTAACTGTGGAAAGTGAAACGGTTAATGTTTCATGGTGGAGCCCTTCATTTTCCAATTTGAATCGCAAATATAGCATCAGCAAATTCAAGTGTGTCTTATTTACTAAAAATGGAACAAATTCTTGCTTCTAGCCAGCACACGGGACTGTAAACACAGTACTCAAAGATAACTTAATAAACAAAAGAATGTCAGTAATTTTTTTAAAAAAAACAGTATTAGTGCAAACAAAAGTCCCAAGTGCAACAAAAAACTGTTTGTAGATTAGTCGTTCAGCTTTCCACTCACTTGCAGGGCCCAAAGTCAAGCAAGTAATGTAAAACTTCACTTGCCTGGTTGAATGCAACTCCTATACAACCAATATTCACCTCAAAAAACATACCTTTACTCTTTCACTCATTTAACTTGGCTGCAGTGTGTATCATTTATAAATTCACTGTATGAACAAGAATGTTTGCACTTCTGCTAAACCATCCACATCCATCAAAAACACCCTGACCCATACCATCTGTTTTCCCAACTATTTTCACTTGAATTAGTATATTGCTCACTCATTGTAATTGGATCAACTATGGACACGGAACCACTGAGGGTACCTACGGCAGGTAGATTGCAAAAGTATTAAGAGGGTGGTCATTGTTGATACGGGTATTTGGGGATGAGCAATAAATACAGGGCATGTAGCAATGTTCTTGTTGTAAGGGCAGAAAAGTAGACTAATAGTTTGGTGAGAGTTTGATGGCTAAAAACAGTTAATATTTCAAGTCGATGACCTTTTATCAGAATTTGAAGGGGGACGACTGTTGGGCAGATCGGCGGAGAAAGGGTAAAATGAATGGAAGTATAATTTTTAATTTTATGGATATTCTTGGCTAATGGAAGGAAAATGCAAGGCACATTGTTTGAGCAAGTGATGGATTTTCATGTTGCAAAGGAATTCCGTGTTGTTATTTCTGTGGAATAGGGGCCATGTATTTCATGGCAATGTGCACAAGATTGGAGACCAACCACAGTATTTTTGGCAAAAGTTGGAATGTTATCAAAAACAACTCGAATTCAGTCAATTCCATTCTTAAGGGATATTAATGAACAAAGTTGAGCTTTAATTAGTCTACACTTACTGCTGAATTGGTGTTAATGTCTGAGGCTTTTGAACAACAAAAATCACTTCCTTAATTCAGAGTTTCAGTTGCTCAAGTTTTTTAAAGAAACACAAACTCCTGTCACAGTGACCGTGTTTACATTATAAATTTCAAACTGCTGTTGCCACTATTTAATGCATGTTATATGTTGACATACAAGCATGGTGAAGTTTGCATGGGAGTTTGCACCTTCATAAGTTTAGTATAAATATTACACCAAAGTTTTATTCATTCAACGAGAGGGTACCAGTCGTGGTGTAAATGTCTTTCAGACTCAAACAGTGGACAAATTGTGTGCAGAAGGCAAGTGTTTCCAGCCTGTATTATGTGATCACAATGGATTCCTTTGTTACTAGCTCCAGAAATAGTGGAAATATATTCTAATTCCTATGAATTTTCACTTTTGGTGAACATTAATGCAGAGTATGGCAGAAGACGAATAACTCGAACAACAATTATCCAAATTTGTTGAATTTTTTAAAAAATGCCAACGCATTGCACTCCTTTCTCATCTTATATGTTTGTTAATTTCTGATGAATATTGAGAGAGATCAATCGCTCCACCGCTGGCTCTACCGCAACACACCGCGCTAAATCACTGCCACCCCACCAGCGTCCACTCCGACTGCTTCACTGCGCTGCCAACCCGCTACACTATCCTTCCCAACCATCATCTGGGAGGGCAAGGAAAGGACTCTTTAAAAACCAATCAGGCCCTGACATCAATCGATAGTTATAACATTGTTAGTGCAGATATAACATTGAATGTCTAATGTAAAGATAGCTCAAAGGTCTCCATGAGGTAGATGGTGAGGTCAGTTGATATACAAATTATACTTCCATTCTTTTCCCTTTCTCCGCTCGAACTCGCACTCTAGTGACGAGGAAGACGTTCCAGTTGGCTTGATAACAGCTAGGAAGAAACTCTGAATGTGGAGAGGGTACGCATTTCAAGCTGCTGTACCTTTTTCCTATGGGAAAGGGGAGAAGAGGGAATGATGTTTTAATGATGTTCATAATTCGTCAGCAGAGGATTTTATTTTCATTTTGTTTGGAGTATGTTGAGCCAAGGGGCACCTTTTGATTTTTCATGATAGCTTTATTCCAGCCACGGGAGTTAGGTCCAGGGGCCTTGATCCAAATTGTGATTATTGCTATTGAGGCAGTTACAGCGTAGGTTCACCAGGTTAATTCCGGTATGCGGGGGGGACTGTCATATGTTGAATAGCATGGAGCAGCTGGGATGTATTCTCTGCAAGTTAGGAAGAAAAGGAGGAGAGGGAGACTTATTTGAAACAATATAAGATTATTAAGGGTTTTGGACATGCTAGGTGACAGGAAAATGTTCCCAACTGTTAGGAGAGTTTCCAGAACCAGGAGCCACAGTTTAAGATAAGGTAAGCCACATTTGGAACAGGAGGATTAGGAAAACACATTTTCACACAGTTGTGAATCTGTGGAATTCTCTGCCTCAGAAGGTGTTGGTGGCATTTCTCTGGGAGGCTTTCAAGAGAGGGTTAGAGTTCTTAAAGATAGCCAGAGTTCAGGGGATTGGGGAGAAGGCAGGATACTGGTGTAACTGATTGTGGATGATCTGCCATGATCACAGCGCGAATTGCACCAGTGCTTGAGCTCGAAGGGCAGAAGATACCCGAATGGCTATCCTGCACCTGTTGTCTATGGACAATGACGTTTAAATGCCACAGTCATTGTTAAACAACCAGGAATAATATATGACATATTGCTCTAAGGCCCTAGAATTACTCTCTTTCTAAGCTCTAGAACTCTTCCATTCCCTGAGCAGCTATTCAATCTGTATTGTTCACGTTGGAAATGTGGTGTTCAGCAAAATATCATTTTTAAAAAAAAAATTAAAAAAATGTGTTGGCCTCAACCATTCAGATTACCCTGCAGTTGTAATTATATTGCTGTATGCGCGAGTTCCCTGCAGCAGAAGATTCCGTGGCTCTTATTGCCAGCGACCCCACATCTACCAGTCTCTCATGTTCATGTAGACATACTGTTAATGTGTCTGCTGTTTGCCAAACTGTGGAGGGCCCCCTCTCCCCTTATTACTAGGCTTCTGATGGTCTTCCATAAGCTAAGGCCACTGTACATTTGCCTCCACCCATTGTGGTTATAGGACTTTGTCAACGGATGATGTGCTACAAATGCTGAGGGACTATTCGGTCGGTGCACTGTATCTTTCCCCTTTTGCCCGACTATTGTGGAGTTTTGTGTAAGAGGAACTGCAGATGAGGTTTAAACCGAAGAAGATAAACACAAAAAGCTGGAGTCGTAGTTCTTATCGAGTACACACACAAGATATTAGAAGTGGGTCAGCAGAGCTGAACCCACTTCTCGGCATCTGCATGCAATGCATGACTGTCTTGTCACTTCTTGTGCGTGGTGGTGGTACAAGATTGTTGGAACAGGGCTGCGAAAAGTCGAAGTGAACGCATTTCTTGACCCCAATGCTGGGTAACTCAGCACGACAGGCCGTGTGTTCTGGAGAGAGAAATGGGTGCTCTCGACCCGAACTCACCATTCTTTCTCTCCAGAGATGCTTGCTGTCTGCTGAGTTACTCCGTGTTTTGTGTTGATTTTCTTATTGTAGAGTTTTAACTTATTGTTTTATGTATAGTATGTCTGATCTCTTTGGATGCAGGCAAAAAACAACGTCTTTTCACTGTACCTCTTGTGCACGTTGACAATAATAAATCTAAATCTACCCTCTCAAGCAATTTTTAATTTTTTTTTACCTTGCTTGGAATTCATTAAAAATAGACTATAGTTTTGAATGACTTCTGAAATAGCTCTGAATCATATTTAGAATATGTAAAATCCTTCCTGAGAACCTGAACTGACAAAAGGCCTTCAAGGGCAATCTATCGATTGTTACCGATGGATGCACCATGCACAGAATTGATGGTAATGAGGCTGCTTCAGTGATGAGAATGAGTGAGATTGCAGAGTGGACATTGCAGTGTCCAGAGTGTACACTTCTTTAAAATGCCACCGTCATTGTTTTTAACCAACCAGAGTAAACTATGACATATTGCTCTAGCACTAGAAACTCTTTCATTCCAAAGTACTGATTATTTTTCTTCACATTTTTCCATTTTCTGTAACTTATTACCGAGAGGAGGAATAATGCTATAATTGTATCGGTGTTTCACAAAGTTGTTAACCGCAACCAAAGGCAAGTAAGACCTACTCTAATATAATGAGGTCTCGGAAGAAAGGGTCTCGACCCGAAACGTCGCCCGATCTCTTCGATCCTTAGATGCTGCTGTGACCGCGAGTTTCTCCAGCTTTTTTTGTGTACCCTCTAATATTAATTCATTTCTTTTAGTACTTTATGAACAGAATGATAAGGAAGTTAATTGTTTCAGTGACTGAGTGTTTGGGAGCCACCATTCGTAGCAAAATATCTAATTTAGCTAATATAATAAATAATAATTATAATAATTATATATTATTTTTATTGTCATTACACATAAAGTGCAACGAGATTTGGTTTGCACTTGCCATCTGACGGTCTTTAACTTTAAACGAATAATACAATTTGGTTTAGATACCTGAGACAAAGGTTTGTAAAAACAAACATTATAGGCTGTGCGGCGGAGCCCGAGACCGAACCTCCGCCCGACCCCGGCCCGAGCATCAAAAAAATGCTGTCTAGAAATCTAGTTTTCGTGACCAGGTCACAGAACTACATGAATTTTCCACAGTTTAGATGAAATTATAATTGTGAAGGAGTCATAAACTCAACCTGCCAAAAAGTTGCCATTAATTAATTAAACTAATTTGAAAATGAGATCGTTGAAACTAAGCGCCCATTAGGGCCAATGCCCTAATACACCATGGGCAGCCTATTTCCCTGTCGCAAGACATTTAAACTATTATATATATATATATTATATCTATCCTATATTATGAATGATTGTAAATTGGCTGTAAGCTATATAATTAAAGTATAATTATATGTATAAAAATAATATGATGAATATAATTGTTTTTTTTAATGACACTGTTGCAGAGGGTCCTGCTCCCGAACCGCCTAATTAAGTGTGGGGCGTTCTTGTGGGTTCCTCACTTTACTGACCCCACTGACTGTCATGTGTGCGTGTGGGGGTCATGGCCATAGTGGGACTGGGGCAGTGCCAAGTGGGGGACAGTCCCTGCAAGCATTCTTCAGTCGCTTTATAGGAAATGTAATGAGGAATTGCAGCAGAGGTCCGGGTTTAAGGGGCTCATGAACCTGCCTTATTGAAGGGTCAGGACAGATTCTCTGGTTCCCAGTTACTGAACCCACTGGCTGCGATATTAGGGAGAGTGGGGGTAACAGCCATAGATGGGACTGGGGCAGGCAGGGCCAGGCTGGGTGACAGCCTGTCAGAGACCTGTCTTATTTCTGATGTAAATGTCAACATCCTGCCCAAGAAGTGAATGCTCTGATGTTTACTCGATTGAGTATTCATTATACGTACAATGCAGCCTATATTTATGTTAGAGGACCCCCAATGGTGCCTTTGCAATGAGGGTTAATCCTTAACCTAAAACCCTAAAGTGTTGCATTGTTTGAGTCTCTGTTAGTAGTTTGTGTGGTGTCTGTGTATACTTGTCAAATCGTTGTTCTGTGGATGTAAGTTGTGGATGCATGTGTGGGCATGGATGGTGTACCTGTAAGTCTGCCATGCGGCAGATGGATGTGTGTGGTTGCAGCGCATGCATGGAGTGTGTGTACCGATGGATGGATGTGTGGATGGACTGTCGCACTGTCATTCACCAAACACGCCATTATCAAAGTAATTCATTCATTGTTTAAAATCCAGTTGACAAATAAACAGTGAAATGATGGACACTAAATAAAACATTATATAATCATTTATTTCCCCAATTTTATGGTTTACATTACATCTGATTCTTCATCTGAATATTCTTCTTCTCAGATTCCAATTCTTTTGATAAGTTTTGATGTCCATGTTAAGTTAGTTCACGTGGAGGGTCAGGCAGAGGCTACAAAAAAGAAATCTCATAGTAAATCTCAGCATGGACTTCACTCATTAAAATTCCAACCTCCCTTCTTAATGTTAATGAGAATAACACTGGTACTTCAAAGATACGTTAGTCCAAAGTTCACATACCACCATTTCATTTTCTACATAAACATCAGCCCTTTCTCACTCAATGGAAGCTATAACGTGCAATGATTATTTGTCGTTATTTCCCATGGTCGGGGCCTGGAAAGGCCCCGCTTTCCGCTACGGACGGCCTATGTACGCCTCCCCCGTGGACATGATCCAAACATGCTCGCGTGTCGCGAATCTGCCGCTTCTAATTGAGACACGGCTTCGCTATGTTAAAGTAAATAGGCCCGGCGATCGGCACAGTCCACTTGTACTCGGTATACGTTATCGCAGGGGCAGCTACGAGATTAGACATTTTGAGACTACAGCAAGCTGGGCATTAGTGAAAATGTGGTAATTTACCTTGTTATGATACACATAGTTTAGGCATCAACTTCATGATTGAATGGAGCGAATGACTTTAAGTGAATGTACTGCTCCAAATCTCCACTGTTTCACATTTATAAAGGTGCATAAATCAATTAAAGTCATACAGATTAATTGTCATAAATTCATACTTTTGTTTACCTCCAGTTGATTCACTAAGTTTGACTGGTTTCAACTTTGTGTTGCAGCATTCAGCAGCGACTTTGCTTTCAGGACTTTCTTCTAGTTCTATCCACTTAGTTGCACATTCTTCAGACGTCTTAAGCTTTTCTCACTAAAATTCAATTACCCTGATTGTTGCAAGTTTCCACGACGTATTCCACAGTAACTAGAAAGACCCTTCATTGAATTCCAGTAAAACAGGGTTAGTGAAGTTCCTCTAGCCATGTTGTGTGCTCCCTGCCTAGCTAGCCTGAAACAAAGGCGTATCCGTTGATTGGGCACTGCGTTACACCCTAGTGTTAAACGTGCTTTGATGGACTAAAAACTACCCGAAAAATTTTCCGTTTTTGCTTAATTTATTAAAAATGTGCAAGTCTTGTTTTGGGAGTTTCAGGGATGATTTATATAATATTTATACACAAATATGTGATTTCATGTAGTTCTGTGACTTGGGTCATGAAACATTGAATAAATTCTCGGCCCACAGCCTCTATTAGACCAGTAAAGTCAAACAGACTAAAGTGCAGACCCGATGTGACTGTGAGAGTGACCATCCGAGGGAGGACAGTCCATGGAGGAGGGGTGGGGGGTGGCATCAGCAGGGCGGTTCAGCGTCGCTCTCGCTCTAGAATGAAGTGTTCCTGCGTTCTGGCGGTGCAGGCGTAGAAGGCCTTGTAAGTTCTGCCGGAAGGGAAGTAGTTTCGAACAGTCATTACAAGGGTGAGAGGAAGGATGAAGGACCCCCCAGTCAGATTATATGGATGCTGACGGGCTTCCTGAGGCACCGTGTCAAACAGAATCCGGATTTACTGCAGTAATTGATGACGGGGGACTTTTGCTAATCCTGCTGCCTTTCCCAATTATCCCTCGACTCCATAGCCCTAGAACTCTATCTAACTCTTTCTAAATCCATCCAGTGACTTGGCCTCCCACTGCCCTCTGATGGGAGGGAATTCCCATAAATTCATACAATAAGCTTCTTACCTCCGTTCATAAATGACCTCCCCCATTCTTTCTCCGATTGTCCCTGGTACTGACCACTCCCCACCAATTTCCCCTAAATCATCCACACTCAATACCCTACCTAAACACCAAAACACATAAAACACCTCAACCCCACCACAACACCCACCTATCCACCCTCACTACAAAACCCAAATCACCACATCCATACCCTCCCACCCCTTAAACTCACTATCTCCACCCTTACCAAACTTCCCAC
>CM069131.1:146774161-147101728 GCA_035221665.1 Okamejei kenojei | reverse complement strand
TAAGTTTATTGTTATGTATTTTTTTTATTTTTGGGGAGGTTTGGGGGGGGTAATGGGAATATGGTATGAAGTGATGAGGAAGGTTTGTGGTGGAGATGTGTGGTAAGGGAGGGGATATGGAGTTTTTGGAATAATGGTTGGTATTATAGTGGGATTTATTGGAAGTTTGTAGGAGGTGGGAGAATTGGTATGGTTTTATGGTTTGGTGAGATTATATTATGGTCTGAAACGGGTGTAATGAGGTTTTGGGTATGAAGAAGGAAAAGGGGGTTAGCAGGGAGTGATATTTAAGCCTGTTGAATGGCGGAGTAGACTTGATGGGCCGAAAGGCCTAATTCTGATCCCATCACAGGATCTTATGGAGTCTGCTAGAAGACCATTAACTTAGTGAAAGACACTATTGGTGTGCCCGGAAACCTGGTCTCCCATTACAGCAAGATGGTCCATCAGAAATGCTGTCAACTAGTTCATTCAGAATGTAGGTATATGTGCCATGGGATGATGTGAAGCTTTGTGCAGAGCCAACGTGAAAGCTCTATGGGGTTGGACCACAGTATAGTGTCCGCTGCTGTTGAACAGTGCATGAGCAGACACCGGTGAGACACCTCTCAAACCAAGGGAAGGGAATCACCCCAGGGGACCTCATGAGAGGCATGGGAGTTTTTGTTTTATAGATAGCTGTGAACACTACTGAGTGTGGAAAAAGATTATGGCAGTGCACATTATCTACAGTATGCCCTTAGTTTTTATAAACATCTATAATGTCACTCCTCAGACTTTCTATACCTCCAGGAAATCAGTTCCGATCCTATCTTGTCTGAAGCCCTCCAATCCCAGCAAACACCCTTGCAACTTTTCTGCACACGCTCTGGCTTGATCACATCTTTGGCCGAGTCAACGAACCGACACTGCACGCGATATTGCTGGTGAGGTCTCACTAACGTTTAGTGCTTCTGTGATATGTAGTTTTCAGGTAGTGCTTCTGAGATGGGAAGCAACTGAGATTGAGAACCCTCTCGTGACCTAGTGTGAAAATGGCGCACCTCCTAATTCAGGGACAAGTTTTCCAGCTGCTACAGCAACTGAACCACTATCACTATTACAGAGCATGCCAAGTTAACTAATCTATCTTCGTTGTAGACCCTCGACTATCTTTAATATTGTGTTGATTTTGTGTTTCTTTCTGTTGATTTGGAATCCTGCCATAGCTTTATAGAACCTTTTCAATGTCCAAAATATCCACCCGTGTAACCACGGGTTCCTTCACTCTAGCTCCTGATTTGCAGTGACGAGGTGCGGCAAACATTCAAACATACACAGTTTTGCTATTTTCATACACATTGAAGAGGAAAAAGCACTGAGGGGATAAAATGAGGATTTTCATGCTTAATGTCACTGACAACATTTGTTTTTTTGGCTTTTCCAAAACCAGTATTCCATAGCAGTCTTTTGGGTCCTGCACCCCAGTCTTACCCTCAGTTCTGCTTTCCAAACCTACAGCCCTCCATTCTTGTCCCAGTCTGAGGAAGAGATCATTGACCGAAACAATTGAACGGTCTCCCTTTTCCAATGATGGGCGTTATGACTGGATGAGTTCCAGCATTTTCTATTTTTCCTGCCCATATCCTACCCCCATTTCCCCATCTTTCTATCTCTATCCCTATAAAACATAACTAAATCTGTGCCTCCGGTGTGCATGGTTTTTTTTCTATTTGCATGAAAAAAAAAATGGTACATGATAACGCACCATTTTGGCACATTACCCGTCATTATCCTGTGCTCAGTGCAACAGTTTTTGTCCATCAATGGTATATTTTAAAATTATTAAGCTTTAAAATCTTAACTTAAGCGGGCAAACCTTCGTGACCGTTTCTTCTGACCCCGGCCTTCTACCCCGGCGATCCGGGAGCATCGAGACCGTGGCGGTGAGGCCATCGCGACGATGGGGGGCGGGCGGCGGCGAGGCCTCGCGCAATTTCAAAATCGCAGAAATCTATCTCTCCTCATTTTTCAGTTTTTTTACTGTCCTCGTGTCTGAGGGGAAATAGAGTGAGAGGGGGGGGGGGGGGGGGGGGGGGAGGTAGGGAGTTGGGAAAAAAAAAGGTAGGGAAGGCAGTGGGGAGGTGAGCGAAGGAGTTTAGGGGGGGATAGGGGGAGGTGGGGATGGAAGGAGGTGGGGAGGGACAGGATTATGAGGGGGGGAGGGAGGGACTGAGTATATGGGGGAAAGGAGAGAGGGAGAGAGAGGTGAGGGAGGGATTGGGGAAGGGGAGGGAAAGATCCTGGGAGGTGAGGAGGGAGAGTGGGGGGGATTGAGGTAGAGGAGGGGGTAGGGAGGGAGAGGGGGGAAAGTAGTGGGAGGTGAGGAGGGAGTATAGGGAATAGAGGGAGAGGAGGGGAGAATAGCGGATGTAGGGAGTGGGGAATAGAGCGAGAGGAGGGAAGTCAGGAGGGATAGTGCGGGGATAGGGGAGGTGAGGAGCGGGTATAGAGGGATAGGAGGGGGGTAGGGAGGGGAGAGGGAGTGACTGAGGGTAGGGGAAAAGAGAGCTGAGGGAGGGATTTGGGGAGGGAAGGAGGAGAGGGAAAAGATGAATATGAATAAGGAGGGGGATGGAGTGCTGGGGGACGAGGGGAAATGAGCCGCACCTGCGCACTTGGGGGCTATGCACAAGTGGTGGAATATTGCATTGGGGGAATGGGTTGTGTTGGGGGAACGGGTGAGTGGGTGGAATATTGCATTGGGGGAGCAGGACCCCACTTAGTCTAGTTCTTTTTAAAGTGAAAGTCCATTGTGCAAAGGACTTGGGTTCCAAATCATTCTACTGCTAAATAGTCAATATTCTAACACTGTCCCTCGAGTCATGTCATAATGTCCTTAAGTATTTTTTTTTGATACAGGAATACATTACAGCTAAGCAATTAATACATCATTTTAAAGACTACTCCAGGAAAGCAGAAAAGGAAAACAACACAACATAAAAAAATTCAAAGGAAATAAAAATTCTGGGCTTCACATTTGATAAAATACTACTGCACCTACATCCTTAAATTGCAAAAGGTAGATGTTCTATTCAGCGAAAAAGTCGTAATCATAAAGAATCCAGTGCCTAATCAGTACTGATTTATAAACCATGATAGGATTTCCAATATTGAAATTACCAAATCATAAATAGGGATTACATCATTCATACTGCATTACTCAAAACAGGAGCTAGGATGTATAACATGAACACACAAAGATTGAGGAAACATTGTTATATCCAACAAAAGATCAACCAGATTTCCTCATTGCTGAATTGCTAAAAACCACATTTTGAAGACGAAAATCCTAAATTTCTGAATTTAACACTTTCAAACCATTGCTAGCTACATAGCTCATGTGGCAAGTTTGATGCAGGCATCTTGTAGAACAATCATTTTAGTTCACAGTATTTCAAATCCTTGATTACTCTATCTCCATATTCTTTTTTCCCTAAACCCAAACTGTATCCAGAATCAAAATATATGCAAAACAAAAAGTGTAGACAAATCTTCAGACGTTCTCAGTTGTGTATACATTCTTTAGTGTGTCATACACAGCCGTGTTTAAACAAGACACCCTTGCTACCTATGTGGGCCCCCGGGGTGATATACCCTTCTTTGTTTGAGGAGTGTCCCCACCAGTCTCTCCCCTCAATGTCCATTAGCAAGTCCCTAGACTGTGGTCCTCCCCCTGCAGATCCCTGGTGTTGGCTGCACCAAGCTTCCACGAGTTCCTCGTCATGTACTCCTGCAGTCTGCTGGATGGGTCAGCCAGCAACATTCCGGACAGACATCTCGCTGTGCTGGGAGGGCAATAGGTTTCGGGACAAACCAAAAGAGCACCTCTGAACCAAATTAACGATTATCGTCTCCATATTCGTTTGACAATGTTACAAGAAAGGATGTATGTACCCTGGATTGAAATAGATGACCCCCGCAAACAAATGTCTCCTACTCTAAAATGAAACTTTTAACCTCCGACACTCAATTGTCACGTGTCAGTGAAATGACTGAGTTTGATCGTGATATGGACGATTTAGATCAAGTAATCTGATTTGAATGTGATCAATTAAGATTGATCACAAGTGGGTTGATCACATCCTATCTGGCCACCCTTCACCAGCAGGGTGACACGTATCAGGTTAGGTTATGGAAGGAGTTAGCAACGTCTACGGGCTTTCTTCCTGCTTACGGATGTAACAAAGGCAACGATGTATCGAGCAAGGGTGTGACATCGCTACAAGCAAGGGTGTGACATCGCGCTGGCCCTACCTTGCTGGTGGCTGTGCTTGTTGTACTGACCGGACTGCTGTTGTTTCTCTGCCTTCAACAGACTCCAAAAAAGACAAAAATGACACCAGGTTACCGGAACTGCAGGCGACCGAGGTGCCTCTTTGGCTGTTTGTAGTTTGATTCTCTCTCCTCCACTCACTTCTCCAGCCGCCGCCTGACTCCGCGGGACTACAACGCGCAACGCCCGCCACCAGAGCCGCCTTCCTCCCTCCAGCTCTGCAACTCGCACACTTCCTATAGGTTTCAATCGTCCCCGAATTCCCGCCCCCCATTCTTGCGGATGTTTGGCCACGTCTTGTATGGTGTTTCCGATCGTGGACACTCCCATGAAGGTTCGTTCACTCTGTTGTTGCGCTGCCGCGTAACACGACCTGGGGGGAATTCCATGACAGGCGGCTCCCCACTTTGTGCCAAAGATTGCAACATTAATGTCTGGCACCTTTAGGAACGCAGCTGAAACACACAAGAGAAACTTTCCAAGAGATTTATCCACAAACTTGTTCAAATCCACGAGCAAAATAAGTTAAGGGTCATTCTCTTTACTGGACTTTATCGCACTAAAGATAGGCACACAATGCTGGAGTTATGGACATGTCCCACTTAGGCGACTTTTTAGGAGACTGCAGGAGACTATGCGGTTAATAGACAATAGGTGCAGGAGTAGGCCATTCGGCCCTTCAAGCCAGCACCGCCATGCAATGTGATCATGGCTGATCATCCCCAATCAGTACCCCGTTCCTGCCTTCTCCCCATATCCCCTGACTCCGCTATTTTTAAGAGCCCTAACTAGCCCTCTCTTGAAAGCATCCAGAGAACATGCCTCCACCGCCCTCTGAGGCAGAGAATTCCACAAGACTCACAACTCTCTGTGAGAAAAAGTGTTTCCTCGTCTCTGTTTCTAAATGGCTTACCCTTACTCTTAAACTGTGGCCCCTGGTTCTGGACTCTTCCAACATCGGGAACATGTTTCCTGCCTCTAGCGTGTCCAAACCCTTAATAATCTTATATGTTTCAATAAGATTCCCTTCGTCCTTCGCAACTCCAGAGTGTACAAGCCAGCCGCTCCATTCTCTCAGCATATGACAGTCCCCGCCATGGTCGCCACATTTCGCGGGTGGTTTCCGTGGAGTCGCCTTCTTGGTCGTGAGGAGTTCCCACATTCTGGGAACTAGTCGCGGCCTCATTATGGTTGCCGCAAATTTTTCGACATGTCAGCGGCAACTAGAATGAAGCCGCCATGGAGAGTAGCGAGATTTCCCGTGCCGTGGGTGGGTCGCCAGGAGGTCGAAGGTTCTTGTAGGTTGTAGCCGGCGCTGACCGGTAAATTTCATTGGGGAAAAAAAACGCAAGCAGCAGTTTTCAGAACCAAGGATACCGACCGGTAATGTTAAATGTCTGCCGAGCTTCACAACCGTGTATGTCTGCTTCTTAAAAGTTGTATCCACTCCGTCTCCCCCTTCTCTCCCCCCCCCCTCTCCCCCTCTCCACTCCCCCCTCCCCCTCCCCCACTTTTAAAGGACTTTCCATACGCTGTGCTTACAGCGCCAACCTTCCTGTCCATCGCGGTATGTGTCTGTATCACATCGGCTGTGCACCGTGTGAATTTCACTCAGACAGCGCTCCGCCGCTTGCCCTGTCCCCACCTGCACAGCGGGCTGGTGAAGGAAGCGATGTGTTTGTGTGTGTTCCACTCTGACAGTCGCCGTTCAAGTTGACGTTTTTTTTAGGCGACTGGGTCTCCTGGAAATTCACCTAAGTGGGACAGGCCCATTACTCAGTGGGTTAGGCAGCATCTCTGGAGAAAATGAATAGGTGACGTTTTGGGTCGAGACCCTTCTTCAATTTAAGAGTCAGGAGAGAGGGAAACTGGAGGTATCTTGCACTAAACGTTATTCCCTTTGTCATGTATCTGTACACTGTGGCTTGATTGTAATCATGTGTCGCCATTCTGCTGGCTGGTTAGCGCGCAACCAAAGCTTCTCTCTGTACCTTTGTAACACGTGACAATAAACTAAACTCAAACACAACAACTTCATTTTTGATTTATCTCCTGACCTGAAACGTCACCTGTCCATGTTCTCCAGAGATGCTGCCTGACCCGCTGAGTTACGACAGTACTTTGTGTCTTTTTTTTGTAAACCAGCATCTTTGTATCACTTACTCCTTATTTCCACATTTTACTGCTCCATTGCAAAATAAGGTATGCCTGCTTTGAATAAGTAGAAATAAGGAACTGCAGATGCTAATTTAAAAAAAGAAAAACACAAAGTGCTGGAATAACTCAGCAGTCTGAAGAAAAAAATATTTGTACCAGATAATATGCAGTCCATATGGTTCTTAAGCAAACCACAAAGTACTGGAAACATCATCGATCCATGTTCTCCAGACATGCTGCCTGACCTGCTGACTTAATGCTGCTCTTTGTGTCCTATGTTGAAGAAGTTCTCTCCTCTCTCCGATGAGTGTACTGTGAGATCCTCTTTCACTGGTCCCCCTCTGTGGAGTCTGAAGAAGAGTCCTGACCCAAAACGTCACCAATTTCATGTTCTTCGGAGATGTTGCCTAGTGCTACTCCAGCAACTTGTGGCTTTTTTTGTAAACCACCAAAATGTGGTTCAATGTTTCTCCATTTCTTTGTAGTTTGCTTGAGACTGAGAGTCAAGAATGTTTATTTGTCTTACCCACTGGATATGATCTGGTTCAATAACATTCTCAGGAAAGAATGTCCCAATGGCCTTCAGTACTTCCTTGAATAGTGACCCAATTAGTTTTCCTCTACTAACTCTCTCCTCCACTGAGCAGAACTAGCTCATTTTGTTCAAGTTAAAAGTGTAGCCATGGGCACTCACATGGGCCCCAGCTGTCTTTTTGTTGATTACATCAAACAGTCCTTATTTCAAACTTACACTGGCACCACTCCCAACTATTTTTCTGCTACATCAACGACTGCATTGGTGTTGCCTCCTGCACCCACACAAAACCTTTAGTTCACTCATCCTTTCCCACCCATCCCCCATGAAATGTAGGAGATGTAACACCTGCCCTTTACCTTCTCCCTCACATCCATCCAGGGACCAAAGTATTCCGTCCAGATGAGCCAGAGGTTCACTTGTACCTCTTCTAACCTCATCTACTGCATTCAGTACTTCCGATATAGCCTACTTTACTTCAGCGAGATCAAGTGTAGACTAGGTTACTGTTTTGCCAAACACTTATTGGATCTCCAGTTTGCTAATCATTGTAACTCCCCTTCCCATACTGACCTTCTATCCTGAAACTCCTCTGTTCTCAGAGTAAGGCCAGACACAAACTGAAAAAACATTACCTCATACTCCACTCATGGAACTTACAGCCCAATGTATGAACATTGAATTATCCAATTTTAGATAACTTGCTTGCAAACAAACCCCACTTCCACTCTCACCCCAGTGTCACCCTTTTCCCTGTGCCCCACCAGGATGCACATCCTATCTCTCCCTTTCCCCCACTACCCTATCTGTTCCCCTATCACCTATATTCTTTCAGCTAGCTTCACATTTTGCGCATCTTCTATCCTTACACTTTTTGTCTTTTCATTTCTGGCTTGTATCCACCTATTACTTGCCAGACTTTGTCCAGTCCCAACCTCTCTTCCACCATCACCACCCAACACACTCAAACTACAATCAGTTAGTTCAAGGGTCCTGACCCGAAACGTCGCCTGTCCATATTCTCCAGAAGTGCTGAGTTACTCCAGCACTGTGTCTTTTTCTGTAAACCAGCATCTGCAGTTCCCGTGTCTCCATGAAATATATCATTCTTGACTCAAGAAATTAAATTAGTTTTCCCTAACTGGTTCCCATACAAATGGAAGAACAGAAATGTTTTGAATTGGCTATAAAGTTAAGGCTGCTGCACATCTATTCAAATACTCAGAATATGAATTTGTCAGATATTATTAACTATTATTATAATTGCATTTTCAGACATCACTCTATACCGTGAGTCTAAAGATAAACCCAAAGTGCTGTAGTAACTCAGCGGGTCAGGTAGCATCTCTGGAATGAAAGGATAGGTGACATTTCGGGTCGGGAACCTTCTTTGTGTCTATCCAGCTTATCCATCAACCTCTGGTAATAATAGGTTTGCTGCATTTATAACTCCATTCTAAATCAGTTCTGAAATTATAACTGAAGATAGACACAAAAAGCTGGAGTAACTCAGCGAGACAGGCAGCATCTCTGGAGAGAAGGAATGGGTAACATTCTGGGTTGGGACCCTTCTTCAGACTGATTGTAGTAGAGGGAAGGAAGCTGGAAAAGAGGTGGGAGCAGGACAAACCCTGGCAAGCTGTAGGTGGATACAGGTGAGGGGGGGTTTCATTGGCAGATGGGTCGACAAAGGCTAGATATGAAAATAAGACAAAAGGGTGACAATGGCGACTAAAGGAGACAAAAATATATCAAATAAGAGTGAAATGTACAGCCAGAGGGAGGGATATGGGTGGAAGGGGGTGGGAGAGTGGTGGGTAAGGGGGAGGTGCAGGATAGTGGTAGAAATGGGTGCACACTGGGTGGGTGGAGCACAGGTGAAGAGGGAAGAAATAAAACAAAAGCAGGCTGTTACCTAAAATTGGAGAATTCAAAGTTCATGACGATAGACACAAAAGCTGGAGTACTCAGTGGGTCAGGCGGCATCTCTGGAGAAATGGAGTAGGCGACGTTGCGGGTCGAGACGCTTCATCAGAACCGAGTCTTGACCTGAAACGTCACCTACTCCCTTTCTCCAGAGATGCAGCCTGACCCGTTGAGTTACTCCAGCATTTTGTGTCTATCTTCGGTGTAAACCAACATCTGCAGTTCCTTTCTACTCAAGGCTCATATGATGGATTTTTAAGCCAATCAAACTGAATACGAGGTGCTGCTCCTTCAGTTTGCATGTGGCCCTCACTCTGGCAATGAGGAAGGCCAATGACAGAAAGGTTGGGATGGGAATGGGAGGGAGGTTAAAATGGTTAACAATCGGGAGATTCAACCGCCCCTGGTGGTTTTGTGGCGTAATTGTCCCATAGTCCTTCACTTGGTCTCACCGACGAAAAGGATTGCGACGATGGGATCACTGAATGCAGTAGATGAGGTTAAAGGAAATGCATGTGAACTTCTGTCTCACCTGGAAGGGAGGCTGGAATCCTTGGATGGAGAAGAGGGAGGAGGTGTTAATGGTACATCTCCTGCAATTGTATGGATGTTGCCTCTTTGACTCCCTGACACACTGGTGGGAAGCAACCAAGGAGAACGTTAAGAGGTTCTTCATATTTAAAGGGGTTCGGCGAGCAAGACAGAGGGAATTGTGTCAACTCCAGACAGATTTGCAGCAACTGCTCATTCTGCAGTCAAGAGGGGTGGATGTGAGGGAGGAACATTAGCGAGTTGAAGGGCCGGCAAGCACGGCTCTTTACCTCTGAAGCCTCCAAGATCATCTTCCGATCCAGGGTCCGCATGGAGCAGGATGAGACGTGCTCACGCTTCTTCTTTCCATAAGGTTCACAGGGGGAGTTCTGTGATGAACGGCCTGAGGGAGGAGGATGCTCGGTAACATCCTTGCAGACGGACATGCTGAGGATCTGCAAATCCTTTTATACAGATTTGTACGACAGAAAGGCCACAGACAGCACCGCCTCCCAGAACATCCTGTCCTCAATCACGGAGGTCCTGGAGGACAGCAAGCGGGAGAGTCTGGACCAACCACTGACCCTAGAGGAGCTGACTGGCTCCATCCATTCCTTTGGCTCGAGTAAAACTCCCGGAATCGATGGCTTACCGCTGAGTTGTGGGAATGGGTGGCCCGGACCTGCTGGAAGTGTACAACGACATGCTTCTAGCTGGCAGCATGTCAGACTCCATGAGGATGGGCAGCATCATCCTAATCTACAAGCAGAAGGGAGAGGTGAAGGATATAAGACATTGCAGATCCATCACATTGTTGAATGTTGATTACAAGATCCTGTTGGCCATCACCAGCCGAGTCAAGTCTGCTCTGGGACGGGTGATCCACCCGGACCAAACCTGTGCTGTACCTGGCAGGAAAATCTCAGACAGCCTGGCGCTGCTGGGAGATACCATTGCCTACGTGCAGGACAGGTGGGTGGATGCCTGCCTAGTCAGCTTGGACCAGGAGAGGGCCTTCGACAGGATATCGCACACATACATGAGGGACGTGTTCTCCAAAATGGGCTTTGGGGAGGGAACCAGAAATTGGATCCAACTGCTCTACACCGATATCTGTAGTGCAGTCCAAATCAATGGTGGGAATCAGCTTCCCGTCAGGTCTGGAGTCAGGCAGGGTTGCCCTCGCTCCCCTGTCTTGTTCGTCTTCTGTATTGAACCTTTTGCTGAGTCCATCAGGAAGGACGCGAGCATAAGAGGAGTGACATTGCCGGGCAGTGGGGGCACTCGGGTCAAAACCTCCCTGTACATGGACGATGTTGCTGTCTTCTGCTCGGATCCAGGGTTGGTCCGCAGTTTGATCAGCATCTGTGACCAGTTTGAGTCGGCCACTGGAGCCAGGGTGAACCGCAGGAAGAGCGAGGCCATGCTCTTTGGCAACTGGCCCGACAGATCTTCCGTCCCCTTCACCATCAAGCCTGACTTCTTGAAGGTGCTGGGGATCTGGTTCGGGGGGTGGGGGGCTGAGGCGCATGACAAGCGTGAATTGGCTGCAGCAGATAGCCAGGGTGGGGAAGAAACTGGAGCTGTGGAAGCAACGCTCCCTCTCCATAACGGGGAAAAATTTGGTCATTACGTGTGAGGTGACGGGGCTGTTGTACTTGGCGCAAGTGTGGCCTGTTGCTCCCTCCTACACCCCAGGGATCACCCGGGCCGTCTTCCAGTCATCTGGGAGTCGAGGATGGACTGGGTGCGGCAGGCCACAATGCACAAGTCGGCAGATAACGGGGGGTAAAAGTGTGCCCAAAGTCGTCCTCACCCTGATGACCACCTTTGTGTGTGGCTGCATCAGATGGAACATAGAGCCAAGGCACGTGGGCACCAAGTGTCACTACCTGCTGAGGTTCTACCTGTCCCTGGTGTTGTGAAGGATGGACCTGGCGCAGATGACATGCAATGTGCCAGTCAGCTGGACATTGCCGCCCCATCTGTCGTTCGTGAAAAGGTTCTTTCAGACCAACACCTTTGACCACGTCCACCGGGCAGTGGTCAGAACTGAATGTCCTGCAGGCACTGCAGGGAAATGACTCCATGGATCCTGTGGCGTGGTTCCCAGAGCAGGCTGCCCAGATTGTCTGGCAAAATGTCTCATCGCTAGAACTCCCCAACAAGCACCAAGACCTGGCTTGGCTGGCGGTGAGGGGAGCCCTCCTGGTCAGATCCTTCCTGCACCATCAGAATCTCACTACCAGCGCACGCTGCCCTCGGGACGGCTGCTATGGAGAGGAGACGGTTGCCCACCTCTTTGGAGAGTGTGGATTTGCAAAAGAGAGTCTGTCGAGGTCTGCAAGTGTCCCTGTCACGGTTTATTCTGAACAGCTCCGTCACAGAGGACTCTGTGATTTACGGACTGTTCCCAGGGATGCATTCAGACTGACATCGAGTGCTGCTGGAAGGTCATCGACTCAGTGAAAGACGCTCTTTGGTCTGCCTGAGCTTTGTTGACCACCCAGCGGAGCAAGATGTCCGTCGGGGAATGTTGCCGACTGGCCCGCTGCAGACTGCAGGAGTACGTGCTGAGGGACGCACTGAAGCTCGGTGCAGCCAACATGAAGGCTCAGGGGGGAGGGCCACAGTCTAGATTCCTTCCGCTGCTGGACATGGGGGGCAGAGTGTGATGGAGACGCCCCACAAAATAAGGGAAGGGATTCCACACCAGTGGGCCACATGAATGGCAAGGGTGTGGGGTAAAATTGTGATTTGGGGAAACTGTATTGTATGTATGTATAGCCTCTGAGAATGTCGGATGGAGTTTTGTAAGGATCATGTATTGTATATATTTATTTCTAGAATAAAGTCTATTTTGAAATATTAAAAAAAGGACCTTCACCCCCTTTTTTTGGAGAGGTCAACTTCTTCTCTCATCGTTTGATCTTTAATATTTATGGATCACTCCATGCCTTCAAATGCATCAATGTCCAGATAAATGTCACAGATATCACGTGGAATAATATCTATTTTATCAATTATCATAACCACTGAAAATAATCTCATTTTATAGTTCATGATCTCTAAAGTTTCCTGCAAGAAAAGTAATTAAAAACAAACAAATTAAGCCCTTTTTTACAATGTAAAAATGTACAGACAACGCGATACTTTTCCCGTGTTCAGTCTGAAGAAGTGTTTCGGCCCGAAACGTTGCCTTGGCTCTGAGTTTCTCCAGCACTTTTGTCTACCTCCGATACTTTTTCTTGTCGTTTACAATAGGGGGAGCTGTGTTAGCCGAATCGCTTCTTGGAGGTTCCAAACTATATAATGCAGTCTCAAACAGGTATAACTCATTAACCACCAAGATATCTTAAAAATAAATATATATTGATCTTTGGCAGGGAGGTAGATGGATGACAAGGAAAAGGACGCAAAGAGCTGGAGTAACTCAGCCGGTCAGACAGCATCTCTGGAGAATATGGGTAGGTGATTTGCCGGGTTGGAACCCTTATTCGGATTAACTGTGGTTCCTAGATTCCTGTCTTATTATCATTCTCACTCAGGAGATATTATATTTAATGACATTCACACACACACATACACACACACAGACCCACACACACACACACACACACACACACATATACACTATTTTACACTTTCGGTATTTTTTGCAGGCAAA
Source organism: Okamejei kenojei (assembly GCA_035221665.1). Taxonomy (NCBI): domain Eukaryota; kingdom Metazoa; phylum Chordata; class Chondrichthyes; order Rajiformes; family Rajidae; genus Okamejei; species Okamejei kenojei. The sequence goes on along the minus strand of CM069131.1, from coordinate 147,088,597 downwards.
GCGCACATTATAGATAGTCATCTATTAAAAATCGAGATATTTCTATTCGATTGAAATTGTATTGAAATATCTACTTCGCTTTCGAAATGAAGTATGTAATTGAAATCAATTAACCTCTATAGTCTTGCAATCTGCAAGGTGAATACTGTACTTCAGTTTGCATCCAATAAAATCACACTTGGAATCTAAAAGCACTGAATCTTCTCTAACGAACTGAGACTAAACTATTTCTGAAAGCAGGCGACTGGTGACCTTTGTCGGGAAGATGGATAATGAAGAGTAGCGATATTGGAAGTTATTTCATAAGTTATTTAATAAGTTATTTCATAAGACAGCAAGAAATGATGATGCCATGAGACAGCCGGCAGCGCCTTGCTGCAGACCCGCCTAGTGGTTGGTCTGGTCTGGTCTGGTCGGGTCTGGGCTGATCTCCGTTGGCTGGGAGCTTGGACCGGACGCGGCGAGGGCGGAGTCTGCAGAGTGTGCGAGCGCTGAGCTGCAAAGCTTTTCCAACCCGTGGGCAGCAACATGCGCCGCGAGTGAGGGCAGGAGCGGCTGGAAGTGCGAACAACTAGCGGATACACATCTACCAACCTTGGGGGAGAGGACGAGGGTGAGTCTGTCTGTCACTGCGGGAGAGTTAGTTAATGTAAGAGCTGCGAGGAGGTTTTTTGTTTGGTTTGAGGAGGGGGGCGAGGGAGAGACGCTGTAGGCGCTTGGGTGTGGGATGCGCCGAGACGCGGCGGCGGCTGCAGGGCGCTGCAAGTGGCTGCTCGCCAATGTTTAGGCTGGGCAAGTCGGGCCGAGCGGCCCCTCCGCCCGTTACTTTGCAGCAATCTCGCTCTGCTTCTCAACTTCTCAAATCGTCACACCCGGAAAACGCCTCGAGTTGGTCCGATTGGTTCCTGCCAAGGGAGAGAAGTGCAGGGGGGAAATGAAGAGAGACTTTCCGCTCTAAGTTTCCCCCCTTCTAGACGGTATTTGTTTTATAGACATACAAAGAAACGTGGCAAATTATATCGCTGCGGCTGCTGGGGCCGAGGGTGGTTTCTCCCATTATCAGATATGATGACGTGCATCCCTTCCTGTTCTTTGTAGCCTGCGGGGTGAGTTTCTTGAAATACAGTTTTGCTAAACGGGTTAAGTTGAAGGGCGTGTTAAAGTTCTTGCGGTTGCAAAAAACGGCGTCTTGCCCCAGGAAATCTGTTGGGTTATCTTGCAGGGCGCTGAAGCTATGTTTTGTTTAATGGGAGAAATCTACGTGATTCCAACTCATTTGTTTTGCGTGTTGTAATTACTTTTGAGGCCATTAATCCCTAGACGTTTTAACCTTATTGTCGTTTCTATAACACGTCTCCGCGAAGCGGCGCGTTTTAACAAGGTGGTGGTCTAATATCATTTCTGACGGGGTAAGCTTAACTGTTGTAAACTTGGCGAGGATAGATATGGACCCAGGATATGTATCATCTCTCCTGTGAGGCACAATTGAAGCTTAGGACTGTTATACAGCCACGAGAAGTGTTTATTTTTAGACAATGATAATGTTCACTATCGTACAGTTCTAGTTATTTATCTGTAGAATAAGGGGCTGCAATTGTGAGAATGGATTTCTATTATCATGACATGCCAGCCTGTGATCTTGGACGATTCATTGGATCATTCTACTGGCATTTTACAATTGGATTTGTGTTTGAATCCAACTGGGATGTAGGATTTTGCAGATGTGTTCTGCCATACAACTATGGTGGGAGGAAGGGGGGGGGGGGGGTAATCTTCAATTGGAAGGTGCTGAATCTTTGGTATTTTCTATCCCTGAGGGCTATGGAGACTGTCATTGAGGTATTTGTAAACAGATTGATAGACTTCTAGATATGGGAATTGTGCTGGTTGAGGAAGTACATTAGCGTTACTCATGATCAATGATGGAGCAGGCTTGTATGTTGACGGGCTTCTCCTGATGTTCGGCACTTCTGGTTTAACTACAGCAGATGCTGGTTTAAGCCGAAGATAGACACAAAAAGCTGGAGTAACTCAGCAGGCAGCATCTCTGGAGAGAAGGAACGGGTGACTTTCGGGTCGACCCTTCTTCAGACACTATGTTGTGTTCTTATAGATTTATTTAATTCAAAACTCTCTCTGTCTGAATTTCTTTTGAAGGAATGCAACATGTTCAGACTGGTTGCTGAATATTGCACAACTGGTAGGAAACAGACAATTCCAATGCAGTTGCAATTCGACTTTGAATGCTTAAGTTTAAAATTATACTTTCCGTCCGTACCTACCCAATGTGCAAGTGGCAGAGTAGGTTGCAGAAAAGTCCTGTTAGGTTTTGATAACGAAAGGTGACATTGATAAGCTGGAAGAGGTTTGTACATGTATTACCAATGCATTGGATTGACTATAGATAAGTTACAGCTAACGTGTTAACATAAAATACATATGATTACTAGCTATATCATTGCATTTTTTGAATGGAGATTGGCATATTGCAAAGCAGTAGTTCGAAGGAAAGATAATACTGGAGTTTGGAATAGGATTTGGGTTTATTATTGTTATATTGGAATAGATCGAGTAGACGCACAGTCGCGTGCTCAGAGTAGGGGAATTGAGAGCCAGAGAGCATAGGTTTAAGCTTAAGGGGGAAATATTTTGTAGGTATCTGAAGGGTTACTTTTTCACACAAAGGGTGGTGGGTGTGTGGGACAAGTTGCCGGAGGAGGTAGGTGTGGCAGGAGCTACTACAATGTTTGAGATCCAATTAGACAGGTACATGGATAGGACAGGATTAGAAGGATATGGGCAAAATGCAGGCAGGTAGGACTAGTGTAGTTGGGACATGTTAGTCGGTGTGGGCAAGTTGGGCTGAAGGGCCTGTTTCCTCGCAGTATGACTATGACATGTACTGAGGTACAGTGAAAAGTTTTATTTTGCGTGCTATCCAAACCGATCAGGTACCATCCATAGGTGCAATAATTTCAACTCGTACAATAGCTAGATCAAAGGGGAAGAGACAGTGCAGAATATAGTTCTCGGCATTATAGGGAATTGTATCGCATCAGTTCTTAGACAATGTCCAATGGCTTCTGGATAGATGTGATTCGAACAGTACCTTAGGTTATTGGAGGACTGTTTAAAAACTTGATAATGGAGGGGAAGTAGCTGTTCCTGAGTTGGGTTGTGTGTGCTTTCAAACTACTGCACCTTCTGCCAGATGGGAGCAGAGAGAATGAGGAATGACAAGGGTGGCAAGTCTTTGATTATGCTGGCTGCTTTTCGAAGGCATCATGAAGTGTAGATGGTGTCAATGGTGGGAACACTGGTCTGTGGGATGGACTCGGATACATCTACAGCTCTGCAATATCTTGCGGTGTTGGGCAGAGCTGTCATCAATCTGTGATGCAATCCAACAGTTGGCTTTCTACGTTGCATCTGTAGAAGTTTGTAAGTCTGGAGACCTGCCAATTTTTGTATAGTCCCCTCAGGAAATAAAGTCATTGGTGTGCATTCTTAGCTGTCGCATCATTGTGGGTTGTGCATGGCAAATCATTGGTAATATTAACTCCAAGGAACTTGAAGTTTTCAACCATTTTCACATCTGCACCATTGATGCAGATTAGAGCATGTGCACCATACTTCCGGAAGTCAATTAAGTGCATGGATTAAAGAATTTGAGAAATGGCATAGGAAACATGGGTTGCAGGTAAATAATATGGTAACAAATTTCGTTCAGACCGAAAGGTCTGAATAACAATAAAGGAATCTGAATCTGAATCTGAAACTGGATGTTTAATAAAGAAAAGTAAGATTGTATAATTTTTTTAACCAAATTATCAATCTGTAATTAATGAATGGCCGCTGAAATGAAGATTGCTGCAAGCTTTGAACAAGTAATGTTGTGTCATGCAAAGGTGGGGTTAATCCATGGAAGATTAAAATGAGGAAGGAATATTTGATTCTATAATTATCTGTGAAGCATTGTCATCTATTGGAACTTGATTCTCTGGAAGGGACATCACAGTTTAGTGAAGTTTCTATGATGTTAGCCTAGCATATATTTCTCTGACAAATAGTTTGCATCATTAACTTTAGTGCTTTGGTGACTCTACCAGAATAATATCTATTGTTTGTCCTCTTGGGTTATGTTGGTGGTTAATGTGGAGCTTGAGGCGGGGTCACGTATAATATTCAGATCTGTTTCTGTTCACTGGGCTCAGGGTTGTTGAGATCAGCAGATTGTGATAGTTCATAAAATGTGAATCCATTAGTAAGAGCACTGCAGTAAGGAGTTATTTTCCAAGCCATTATAATTGAAACAGGATGAGCTAAGGCATAAATACAACTTCATAAGTTACTGGAGCTTTCACATTGTATTGAGTGTTACCGCAAGGCTGGTTGCAAGTTTAAACCCATACTTGGTCTTTCCCATCCAGATTTTCTTTGGTTTAGGAGAAGAGATCAGTGGTAGTTGAATATTAACGGTGTATTAAATGAAGTTGTTATTTTGTATTTGTACGGAATCTCTAAGATAATGCTGCAGAAACCTTCCATTTTGGTGTTGATATTTTTCTTAACTGCTAGCAGTTCCTGTCATAACGCAGTCTGTTTTAATTCAAGGCTTCTTTTGTCACCTGCTTTACATTGTGGAAAGAATAAAATAAAAACTGAAATTTAGTCATAATTTAGAAGTGGGTAGCATTAGAGGGTGAATGGATTTGTTAATAGCAACTTGTCCTTAAAATATTTAAATTGCTTTGAAGAATGAATTGATCTGATAAAATGAGACATTAATTCAGTTTGCAGAAATGTTTTGATAGCCTTAATGGAAATGTTTAGTTTTATTCATGAAAATGAATAGGATAGAACTTGCAACACGGGCAGGACATTCAACCCATCGAATTTGAAATCAGTCCTCTGTAATTGAATAGTTTTAATCCATATTTAGCCAAGCTATTTTGGTCATCAAAATACTTGAATTTTGACATTGCTGTGCATGGCAAGCTCGAACAGAATCTTTATGCTTGTATTTAATCTTAACCATATAACAATTACAGCACGGAAACAAGCCCTCTCGGCCCTTCCAGTCCGTGCCGACCATTTGTTTTCCCCTAGTCCCATCTACCTGCACTCAGACCATACCCCTCCATTCCCTTCACGTCCATATACCTATCCACTTTACTTTTAAATGTTAAAATCGATCCTGCCTCCACCACTTCTGCTGGAAGCTCATTCCACACAGCCACCACCCTCTGAGTAAAGAGGTTTCCCCTCACGTTACCCCTAAACTTCTGTCCCTTAATTCTCATGTCATGCACTCTTGTTTGAATCTTCCCTACCCTCAATGGGAAAAGCTTATCCACGTCAACTCTGTCAATCCCTTTCATCATTTTAAAGACCTCAATCAAGTCCCCCCTTAACCTTCTGCGCTCCAAAGAATAAAGACCTAACTTGTTCAACCTTTCTCTGTAACATAGTTGCTGGAACCCTGGCAACATTCTAGTAAATCTCCTCTGTACTCTCTCTATTTTGTTGACATCCTTCCTATAATTAGGCGACCAAAATTGTACACCATACTCCAGAATTGGTCTTACCAATGCCTTGTACAATTTTAACATTACTTCCCTACTCCTATATTAAATGCTCTGATTTATAAAGGCCAGCACACCAAAGGCTTTCTTTACCACCCTATCTACATGCGATTCCACCTTCAGGAACTATGCACTGTTATTCCTAGATCCCTCTGTTCCACAGCATTCCTCAATTCCCTACCATTTACCATGTACGTCCTATTTTGATTTGTCCTGCCAAGATGCCCAAATCTCTCTAGCACTTCCACAACTTAAGACCGAGATGAGAAAGACTTTCTTCACACAGAGGTGGTGAGTCTGTAAACTCTCTGCCATCAGAGGGTTGTTGCCAGTTCAGCTAAGGGGATCAGAGGGTATGGAGAGAAGGCCGGGATACTGAGTTTGATTCGAAGGGCTGAATGGGCACCAAATGTTTCTCTCTGTAGACTTTGAGAATCTACTTCATTATCCACAATACCACCTATCTTAGTATCATCTGCATACTTATTTATCGAATTTTCCACCCCATCATCCAGATCATTGATGTACATGACAAACAACAGTGGACCCAACACAGATCCCTGAGGCACCCCACTTGTCACCGGCTTCCAACCTGACAAACAGCCATCCACCATTACTCTCTGACATCTCCCATTCAGCCACTGTTGAATCCATCTTGCTACTCCACCATTAACACCCAAAGATTGAAACTTCTTAACCAACCTTCCATGGGGAACTTTGTCAAAGGCCTTACTGAAATCCATATAGACAACATCCACTGCTTTACCCTCATCAATTTCCCTAGTTACCGCTTCAAAAAATTCAAGAAGGTTTGTCAAACATGACCTTCCAGGCACAAATCCATGTTGACTGTTCCTGATCAGACCCTGATTATCCAGATGCTTATATATATTATCTCTAAGTATCCTTTCCATTAATTTGCCCACCACTGACATCAAACTATTAGGTCTATAATTGCTAGGTTTATTCTTTGAACCCTTTTTAAACAATGGAACAACATGCGCAGTACGCCAATCCTCCGGCACTATTCCCATTTCTAATGACATTTGAAATATTTCTGTCATAGCTCCTGCTATTTCTACACTAACTTCCCTCAATGTCCTAGGGAATATCCTGTCAGGACCTGGAGACTTATCCACTTTTATATTTTTCAAAAGTGTCAGTACTTCCTCCTCTTTGAATCTCATAGTTTCCATAGCTACTCTACTTTTTTCCCTTACACCACAGAGTTCAATATCCTTCTCCTTGGTGAATACCGAAGAAAATAAATTGTTCAATATCTGGGGATCAGAGGGTATGGAGAGAAGGCAGGTAGGGGATACTGAGTTGGATGATCAGCCATGATCATATTGAATGGCGGTGCAGGCTCGAAGGGCTGAATGGCCTACTCCTGCACCTAATTTCTATGTTTCTATGTTTCTATCTCCCCCCTTGTACATGGCTTCTTGATATCTTGTACATGGCTTCTTGATTTTGGCCCCCTCATCAAGTGGAACCAGTTTGCCTCTCTCTGCACTGTCCTACAGTGCCCTCCATAATGTTTGGGACAAAGACCCATCATTTTTATTTGCCTCTGTACTCCACAATTTGAGATTTGTAATAGAATAAATCACATGTGGTTAAAGTCCACATTGTCAGATATTAATAAAGGTTTTTTTACATGTTGGTTTCACCATGTAGACATTACAGCAGTATGTTTATACATAGTCCCTCCATTTCAGGGCACCATAATGTTTGGGACACAGCAATGTCATGTAAATGAAAGTAGCCATGTTTAGTATTTTGTTGCATATCCTTTGCATGCAATGACTGCTTGAAGTCTGCGATTCATGGACATCACCAGCTGCTGGGTGTCTTCTCTGGCGATGCTCTGCCAGGCCTGTATTGCATCCATCTTTAGCTTATTCTTGTTTTTGGAGCTAGTCCCCTTCAGTTTTCTCTTCAGCAAATAAAAGGCATGCTCAATTGGGTTCAGATCGGGTGATTGACTTGGCCACTCAAGAATTGACAATTTATTAGCTTTGAAAAACTCCTTTGTTGCTTTAGCAGTATGTTTGGGATCATTGTCTTGCTGTAGAATGAACCGTTGACCAACGAGTTTTGAGGCATTTGTATTAACTTGAGCAGATAGGATGTGTGTACACTTCAGAATTCATTATGCTAATACCATCAGCAGTTGTGTCATCAAGGAAGATAAGTGAGCCAGTACCTTCAGCAGCCATACATGCCCAGGCCATAATACCCCCCACCACCGTGTTTCACAGCTGAGGTGGTATACTTTGGATCTTGGGCAGTTCCTTCTCACCTCCATACTTTGCTCTTGCCATCACTCTGATATGTTAATCTTTGTCTCATCTGTCCAGAAGACGTTTTTCTAGAATGGTGGTGCTATTCTTAATACTTCTTGGCAAACTGTAACCTGGCCATCCTATTTTTGCAGCTAACCAGTGGTTTGCATCTTGCAGTGTGGCCTCTATTTCTGTTCATGACGTCTTCTCACTGACAATTCTACGTCAGACTCCTGAAGAGTGTTCTGATTTGTCTATTTTCCTCTAGCGATTGGTTGAGAGAGCGTCACGTGATTTCATATATTTTCAGCTATTTCAGAATGTTGGCATGTTGACACTCCACGATTTACTATTTGCAAATGACATCACTTTTATGACGACATTTTGCCAATAGTATGTGCTCACAGTCGGGTGTATAGCGCGCGATGTAAATTTGTAAACAAGTTCATCGTCTGCTCGATACTCCAGTACTGATTTGGTCAGTTTACTGACGAAGATTTGGATGACTTCAGTGGATAGTGAAAACACGCAAAAACAAAATTGTCAGTTTTTCAATTTGTTTCTACTGTACCGAAGAAGTCAATGCAAGCGATTCGGTTTGCGATTCTTGTTTAAATGTTTGATGATCCTTGGCCTTATTTCGAGTTTCTGTTAAACTATTGGCCTCGGTGGTACTATTCACTTCGGGGCTGCGCCCCTCAGTGAATAGTACTATTTTGGAGGCACCTCTGCCCATAGTTTAACCAGAAACTTCTTATTATAGAGAGAATTCTTCTGTCATCAGCTGTGGAGGTCTTCCTTGGCCTGCCAGTCCCTTTACGAATAGTAAGCTCACCAGTGCTCTCTTTCTTCTTAATGATGTTCCAAACAGTTGATTTTGGTAAGCCTAAGTGTTGGCTGATGTCTCTAACCGTTTTATTCTTGTTTCTCAGTCTCATAATGGCATTTTTGACTTTCATTGGCACAACTTTGGTCCTCATGTTTATATACAGCAATAAAAGTTTCCAAAGGTGATGGAAAGACTGGAGGAAAGACTAGGTGCTGAGAGCTCTCTTGCACCTGCATTAAGGAGGTAATTAAACACACCTGAGCAATTACAAACACCTGTGAGGCCATGTGTCTCAAATATTATGGTGCCCTGAAATGGGGGGACTTTGTATACACTGCTGTAATTTCTACATGGTGAATTACTACAAATCTACAAAATGAATAAAAATGGTCTTTATTAAAATTTAACAATGTGCATTTTAACTACATGTGATTTTTGTTTTCTGTTACAAATCTCAAATTGTGGAGTACAGAGGCAAATAAATAAATGATGGGTCTTTGTCCCAAACATTATGGAGTGTACTGTGTCAATGCATAATTGTAAATTCTTTATTGTAGTATTAAATTAATGAAAAAAACAAGTATTGTTTTTCCCATATTGCACACCCACCAAGAAGGTATAATAACCCTTGTTTTGAGCCCAATACTGTACAAAATATTGTCTTGAATGTCTTAAGATTTTATACTAGACTGTTATAATTATTACTGAGCTCCTGTGGTAGCAAACTGGATGTTGTTCAATTTTTGCTTCTGCCTGTGTACTTCACAGCTGTAAAGAAAGGTAACAAGAACAGAAGCCTGATAGACTCATTTTGTATTTACAAGTAGCAACTTGTTATTTCAGACATACAGTGTACATCTGCCAAAGATGATCAGAACTTTGCTGAAGTTTGCATTAAGATGGTGCATGGGATGAGGCAAGATAGCACAAGTAACTCACATTATTTAGAGCTTCATTGTTGTAGATTTTGACTGGGGCTGGTACTCTGACAGAGCAACTGTTACTCTGATCTTGATTGCCAGGCTAAACTTGGTGCATGCATCAGTTTATCATGAACTGCAATTCATCAGATAATGTAGTGATGAATACTGAACCACCTGCAGAGACCAGGTTCGGATTAGTGAACCGGGTGACAGTATTTTGCTCTGAAATTGTTTGATTATGAACAAATAGCCATTTGTCCTCAATTAAGTCAATATGTTAGATTGGGTTAGGGTTAGGGCTTTGGCTTCAAAGCATACTTGAGAAGAATGTAATGGCTGGCAGGCTCTGTCATGCTGTCTGGCTACAAACCAGTTTGAATGCTGGCACTGTTTCATTCACGTTCTCATTGTTGTCCTCTTTCGACTAGAAAGGGCATCCTTTGTGGTCAGCCAATATTCAAAGCATCTTTTAGAGGCTTTAACTGCTCACTGTGCTGAAGATTTTTGACAGGCCAGTAGATGTAAGGAAGAGAGGTGCCCAAGGTTATTTGCAACAAATGTAATCCGAAGAACGTCTCTAAATGTCTAAGTTCTGAATCCTCATGGATCTTGGTGTGATTATTTTGCAAGGAGTCCTTGAACACTCCGTCGTTATTGTAGTCTATTTGTTGAATTGGTAATAACCTTTGCATTTTTGCAGATTCTGATAAGCGTAACTTCATAAATTCAGTTTGGTTTATTCTCACGTGTACCGAGGTACAGTGAAAAGCTTTTGTTTCGTGCTATCCAGCTGGCGGAAAGAATAATACATGATTATAATCGAGCCATTTACAGTGTATGGATTTATGATAAGGGAATAACGTTTTAGTGCAAGGTTAAGCCAGCAAAATCTGATCAAGGATAGTTTGAGGGTCACCAAAGAGGTAGATGGTAATTCAGTACTTCTCTCTGGTTGTGGTAGGATGATTCAGTTGCCTGATAATAGCTGGGAAGAAACTGTCCCTGAATCTGAAGGTGTGCGTTTTCGCACATCTATACCTTTTGACTGATAGAAGAGGGAGTGGTTAGGGTGCGACTTGTCCTTGATTTTGCTGCTGGCCTTGCCGTGGCAGCTTGAGGTATAAATGTAATCAATAGAAGGGATGGACTTGGCTGCTTCTGCAATTTCTTGTGGTCTTGGATGGAGCTGTTCCCAAACCAGGCTGTGATGCATCCCGATAAAATGCTTTTTATGGTGCAACTGTAGAAGTCGGTCAGAGTTGTAGGGGACATGCCAAACTTCCTAAGCCTTCTAAGGAAGTAGAGGCGTTGGTGTGCTTTCTTGGTCGCTGCTTCAACATAGGTGGACTAGAGGTTTTTGGTGATATTGACTCCTAGGAATTTGAAGTCTTCAATCCATCTCTACTTTGGCACTGCCAATGCAAACTGGGGTATGTGTACCGCTTCACATCCTGAAGTTGATCATGATCTCCTTTGTCATGCTGACATTGAGAGAAAGGTTGTTGTCTCAACATTAGGACACGAATTTCTCGATTTATTTCCTATACTCTGTCTCATCATTACAGGAGCAGATTAATGGCCGAGTTACGTGCTGCCCACCACTTTGCTAAATAGTTTAGCTTCAGACCTATCCATTTATAAGTTGAACCTCGTGACCCTTTGCTGCATCATGGGTACAAAAAAGGCTTCCTCTTTCAATGCAGATTTGCATCTTTTTGCAGAGATATTGCCAGTGCCTTCCAATGCATTTTCTTAGGCTGTAGCCCCTAAAGCTGTTAAACTCTTTGAACTAGAGCTGGAGCTCTAGATTTGGTTGTTAAATGAAAATACATGTTATTTTCGTATGGTTGTAAGAAGCAGATGTTTGGACATGAAAACCAACAATTAATTGTTCCAAAGGTATCAGTGACAATGGTCACTGTCTTGTTCTTAAAGTTTTCTAGGAGGTGTCAGAATCAGACTCTTCTTGGTAGTTATTTTCTCTCAAATACAAATGGACTCCTACACTATGTGGCTGTATAGTTGGCATGGATGTCTTTGCATAATGGATCTTTTTAAGTGTGATTGCAGCTTGAAAGGAGTATGGCCAATGCAACAATTGTTGTCATTCATTCATTCAGCAGTTTGCATATTTCTAGGGCTTGGATAGGAAAGGTTTACAGAGTTATGGGCCAAACATGGGACTCGTGTAGATGGGGATATCTTTGTTGGCCGGGACAAGTTGGGCCAAAGGGCCTATTTCTGTGCTGTATGACTCTGACTCCGAGGCAGTAGGGATAAGTTCAAGATGATATTAGTGTCTACCTGAGGTGCTTCCTGAGGCTACAGCCAGCAAAATTAGTACTAAAGATAAATGGTTTCTTTTTTAAGACACTCAGGCTATTTCTGTTGAGCCTGCCTGTGCACTATTGGTTAATGATGTCTTCCAATACATCCAGTTCTTGCCATACATGCATGAAAACCATTGTGTAGAAAGGAAGTGCAGATGCTGGTTTAAACTGAAGATAGACATAAAATGCTGGAATAACTCAGCGGAACAGTCTGAAGAAGGGACTTGGCCCGAAACATCACCCATTCCTTCTCTCAAGAGATGCTGCCTGTCCTGCTGAGTAACTCCAGCATTTTGGATCTATCTTTCTTCAAAACCAATGATTTGTTATTTAGCTCCACAGGAATGAAGATTGTATTAATTTATACAAAGGGTTAGCTTGTTCCATAGCTTTGGTATTTCAGCATAACATCACATTGAGGAATTGTAGAAACCACGAAATGCCGATGCTGACTTATACCAAAGATGGACAAAAAGTGCTGGAGTAACTCCACGGGTCAGGCAGATCGGGAGCAGAAGCGGAAGCGTCACCTATCCCTTTTCTCCAAAGGTGCTGCCTGACCCGCTGAGTTGCTCCAGCACTTAGTGTCTAATATTAAGGAATTATTTAGTTTAATTTATTATTGGCATGTGTACTGAAGCACAGTGAAATGTTTTTGTGTGCTATCCAGTCAAAGCAAAGACTATACATGATTACAATCAAGTGTATAGTGATTACAATCAAGGAGAGGTTCGGTGAATAAATAAATGTAGGAGAATAAAGTATAGTTTGAGCGAAACCTTGCTACAGCATGTGATAGAAATGATTTTATGACTGGTAAATTCAATATGCATTTCAAACCGAAGAACGTGTAGAGCTTTCGAGTGAATGCATGGACGTGCTACACTTAGACTGTTCCAGTAAGGAGCTGACGTGTGCACAATGGATTCATGAACAACTTTTTGTCCATTAAGATTCTCTTTCTTTCAAATCTCGTGCCTGTTGCTGAGGTGTGTTGGCTGGCTGTTTAACCCTGGGAAATGTCAAACTAAAGCTGAAATCTATCCAGCATAGTGTTTTTGTAGAATTGATGATTGGTAACGTTACTCCAAATAAGCACTGGAATATTAAAGCACTAGTGTTATTTCTCCCCTGTTGATCATACAAAACTTTTATATGCCAGAGAAAATACGTTTTAATTGGAAAAGGCATACTTTAGCTTATTAATGCATATCTCAAATCTTCTGAAAACATTGTAAATTACATAAAGAGGTAAAATCAAAGGGATAATATATTGAGGAGTTCTGACAATCGTGAATATTATTTTTTAATGCAAGCATGAGATTGAAATGCCCAAGGAAGCCCAAGAAGAATAACATGCATCATTTCTAAGGAGCCATTTCAATGTATTAGTTGAAGTCAGAACTGTGACTCAGAGGTGGAAGAACAGTTTCTTGTACTACTAAGCTATTGCCTATTTTAACCTAGTGTCCCTTTGATTGCATCTTGGGTACAGGGAAGGCTTCATCTTTCAATGCAGATTTGAGTCTACTTGTTTACTGAGAAAGAGAATACTGTTTCTCCAGGCAAATGCACTGGTCTCAGAAATGTACATTGTTACTTTGACTAGGTAATGAACTTGCCCCTTGATTAGAGTGTCATGAGACATTCCTTAGCTTGTCATAATTTAAAAGAGCAATGCCAACAGTGTGGAACATAATTGCAATATTTTGAGGGTGTTATTGGGCAGTGGTGCTAATGCTGATGCATATGGTGTTACTCTTCAGAGTGCACAGCAAGTTGGAGTTACCTACAAGAAGCCAGCTTCACAGTAATAGATTACATCTTGTTGAAGATTCCACAAACATCAGTAACAATGTGATTAAGACCTCTGTGGTGTCGTTTGATTCTCTTTAGATTCCAGTATGCAGAATCTTTGACATTTGCAGAGTTTAAAGGTTCTTGTAAACAGTGCTAGAGGGAAGTTGTGATTGTACATGACCATTTTTTTTTCCAACTCAAGCCCCCCGAATCAGTGCCTGCTCAGCCCATCTTTAGTTTAGAGATACAGTGCGGAAACAGGCCCTTCGGCCCTCTGGTTCCACGCCGACCAGCGATCCCCGCACATTAATACGATCCTACACCCACTAGGGACAATTTTTACATTTACCAAGCCAATTAACCTACAAACCTGTACTTCTTTGGAGTGTGGGAGGAAACCGAAGATCTCGGAGAAAACCCACGCAGGTCACAGAGAGAATGTACAAACTCCGTACAGACAGCACCCGTAGTCGGGATTGAACCCGGGTCTCTGGCGCTGCGTTCGCTGTAAGGCAGCAACTCTACCGCTGCGTCACCGTGACCGCCCCATCTGCTGAAATCTGCATCCATTTTTTGCTATCTCAAATGCCCTCATGGCGGCACTAAGCTGACCATGGTTTTCTGGATGTCTAGTGTTATTTCAACTTTTACATGAACTTGAGCTCATCCATAACTCTGTCTCTTGCCCCATTCATCAGTTTGCTAGCCTATGTTCATGCATGCTGGCTATTAATTCAGTGATACATTGTATTATCCTTCTGGAGTACTCCATGGCCCAGTCCCCACTCCTGATGCTGTGTTATCTGCACTCTTCAAAATCTGTGAGCTGTAGCTCAGTTGGTAGCTACCTCGGCCCTGAATTGGGGGGGGGGGGGGGGGGGGGGTGTGGTTTTGAATTCTACTTCTGATACTTGAGAATACAATTTTAGCCTCTCACTGCTGAGGCATTGAGGGAATGTTGCACCACTAAGTGTAATCTCTTGGATGATTCATAAAATGGGAACATGAGATTTATTCCCCGTGTCCTTGTCAATATTTAGCCTGATGCATGTGGATGATGCATTGCCTTTTTTCCTGTGTCCAAGTCAATATTTAGATGCTGCATAAAATGAGAACACAGGATTTATTGCTGGTGTGCTAGTCAATATTTAGCATCCACGCAAAAGTAATAAAAAATAATTAACTGGGTATTATCGTATTGCAATCTGATATTGCCTGCTCTATGCAACTGCCATTTCTTTGGCTGTAAAACTTTCAGACACTGCACTACAGGAAGAAATGATGAAACCTTGATTAGTACAGGTGTCGGAGGTAATGGGGAGAAGGCAGGAGAATGGGGTTAGGAGGGAGAGTTAAATCAGCCATGATTGAATGGCGGACTTGATGGGCCAAATGGCCTAATTCTACCCCTATCACTTATGATCTTATGAAACCTTGTATTGAATCGTTCTTCAGCTACAAAAATGCTAACATTCTGTGCATCCTCATGCCCTCTCTTTTTAAAAATGCCTCAACATTTTGACCAAGATTTGGTCTTCTTCTTGCATATAGCTTGCACAGCCTAAAGTTGTAGGGCAACTTGTTCTATTTAATCTTATTTGATTGTGCACGCCAGGTTGATTGCAACCTTAATTTACGTGGTCCACCCTGTTTTTAACACATGCAATCTTCCCACCCCAGATTTGGGCTATGTGCCTGTGTGTCATCTTAACACTGTGTCAACTCTGTGACTCTATTTAGACAATGCTTCTGAGAAATGTCATGGAAGACTTTCTTGCTTAAAGGTTGTGATATAAGTAAGTGTTGAAATGTGAAAAACAGATGTTCAGATGCTGGACTAATATCGATAAACAGTAACAAATGAGTTGCAAAAATGGTAACTCAAATTTCACTGTACCTTAACTGATACATGTGACAATAAACTGACCTTAACCTTGAAACCTTGAAGTATAATGACTTTTTCTCATTTCAGATGCATATTGTATACTAATTTTAAAAAAAAAATTAAAAAATTGATGTTGAAGTATATTTAGTTTTGATAATGTTGGGATTATGCTCCATAGTCTGGTTTCAATCTTCCAATTCATGTGACTAAGGTTTTTCCAAAATTCCAAATGGACAAATGGGCGGCCCAAAGGAAATGTATTGGCACCTCTGTTCTTTAACATTTATGAATTAACAACCCATCCATCCAAATATGTGCAGTTCTGTTAAAGTAGCAAGCTGGCATTTGCAGCACAAGCTGGATATCTGGTCCAGATAGAATACACACTATTAACACCATGTAGCCCGGGGTCACTTGGAGGCTGGTTGTTCAGTGCTCTGTTAAAATTTGTCCCCACCCCCATTAAAATAAAAATGCAGGTCAACCTCGCACAGTCAAGGTCTGTGTCCAGCCTATTTTAACTTTCATTAAACCCTGGGCTGCCTGCCCTCTCAAAAAGATGCAATGAAATGCCCACAACCATGTCCTCTGGTCTGAAGTCTCAAGGAGGAGGTCCAGAGTCTGAAGAAGGGTACTGACCGAAATCGTCGCCCATCCTTTTTTTTACGGAGATGCTGCCTGACCCGTTGAGTTACTCCACTACTTTGTGTCTATCTCCATTATATTCCAGCATCTGCAGTTCCTTTCTAGGCATTAGAATGACCGAGCAGCATCTCTACGTTTGCAGGTTTAGTTCGGAGATTTTGCGCAGAAGCAGGCCCTTTGGCCCAGCGAGTCCATGCAGACCAGCGATCCCCATGCACTAGCAATGCACTTTACAGACTAATTAACCTACACACCTGTCTGTCTTTCGAGTGTGGGAGGAATCCCACTTGGTCATGGGGAGAACATACAAACTCCATATAGATAGTACCCGTAGTCAGGATTGAACCCGGGCTTCTGGCACTGTAAGGCAGCAACTCTGCCGCTGTTCCTCTGTGTCACCCGTAACATGAACACTGGCGGAATTGTGGATCACAAGGAAGGTTGTCAAATGATACAGCAGAATATAGATCAGTTGGAGATTTTGGTGAAGAAATAGAAGATGGATTTTAATTTGGGAAAGTGGGACAGCGTATAGAATGTGGCAGGCCCCTTGGAGGCATTGATGTACGGAGGGATCTTATGCCCCTGTCCCACTTAGGCGACTGCAGGTGCCTAGGCTGTTTTCATATGGTCACGGGGTGACGCCTGTATGGTTGTGAGTGGTCTCCTCAAGTCGCCTAAAGAGTTGTAACGTTTTTCTGGTCGCCGCTGGATTTTGAAATGTTCAAAACGTTTCGGCGACTGTGGGCTTGATGTAGCTTGTCGTCTCCTGTCGTAGGTTGTCGCCAGGATGACGCAGGTTGTTGCCGGGTGGTGTTGGTTGTTGCCGGGTGCTGACATCGGTGAATTCCATTGGCGACTACCTACGTAAACCGGCGCCAGGTACCGGCGACTGAATTGTCTTCAGTTGTCGCCAACAGGGTTGTAGCTTGTCGCGGATGGATGTAGTTCACTTCCGTTGTCGTAGGTTGTCGCCTGTGTGGTTGTAGGTTATCGTAGGTGGACGTCCTAAGTCGCGAAGATTGGGTCTCTGGTTTGATGTCGACTAGGTGGTAGGTTGTCGTAGACATTGTCGGAGGGGAGGACCAGACGCCGCTTTTTCGGCGACCTATTACGACTGTGACAGTCGCCAGCAGTCGCCGAAAAGTAATTAAATTTAAATTAAATTTTTAAGAGGAATGGATAGGGCAGAGAGTTTTTTTCCCCAAGATAGAAATATTAAATACCAAAGGGCGTAGGTTTAGAGGGGGAAGGAGATGTGCAAGGCAAATAATTTTTCACAGAAACTGGTAAATGATGGAATATGCAGCCTGTGGAGGAGATGCAGCAATGTTTGAGAGGCATTTAGATGACCACATGAACAGGGAGAGAATAGAGGAATGCAGAGTATGTGCAGGCAAACGACACTAGTTTAAACTGGCATCTTGATAGGTGCATACACAATGGGCTGAAGGGCCTGTTCCCGTGTTGTAATGTGCTATGTTCTGTGAAGGCAGAGGATGTATGGATCAGATTTGCCTCCACGAGAGGCTGCCCAAATACTCGTTTGGATCTTCCCACAGCCAGCACTAGTGCATGCCATGCATCCTTCTAGATCTTGTGGTGGCCAACCCACGTACTTTGTCAGTGGAAAGCTCTCTCTTTGGGTGGATGCGAGTATGATGATGTCTGGTGAACTAAGATTTATCTGCTCATCACCACCTGTGTAAAAGCAAAACTTACCCAGCGCATCTCCTTTAAGTGTTGCCCCTCTCGCTTTAAAGCTATGCCCACTCGTATTTAATAGTCCCATCCTGGGAAATAGGTCCTCTAACAGTCTATGCCTTTCATAATTTTCCCTCTCATCGCTCTGCACCACGTTCACATGCAAAGTCATCTAAAATCTGGAGGCCGAGTAGATCAATGTGCCCCTTGCCTGAAGTAAGATCACAGATCATCCGATTGCTGCCTTCATTTTCAATCCTGTCCTACATTCAGTAAACATGCATCTCCCCTCTAAAGATGCTGCTTCCACTGATCTTTTGAAGTGAAGCTCTACAACTCCAGGAGAAAATTTCACCTTATAGGTCCTAAATGGGCGAGCTCTTCATAGACTTCTAATTTAAGATTCTGCCAGAGTAGGAGAATCGAGGGCCAGAGGACATGGGTTCAAGGTGAAGGGGAAAAGATTTAATAGGAATCTGAGGGGTGACTTTTTCACACAAAGAGTGGTGGGTGTATGGAACAAGCTGCCAGAGGAGGTAGTTGAGGCTGGGACTATCCCAACATTTAAGAAACAGTTAGACAGTTACATGGATAGGATAAGTTTGGAGGGATAAAGATCAAACGCAGGCAGGTGGGACTAGTGTAACAGGGACATGTTGGCTGGTGTGGGCAAGTAGGGCCAAAGGGCCTGTTTCCACTCTGTATCACTCTATGGCACTAGAGGATAGCCATTCTGTCAAGACTCCCTGGAAATGCGTGTTTCCCTTGGTGAGTACCAGAAAAAAAATCATCATTGCTTTCATTATCTTAATTTAAGGTTTCAACATTAATTACATTATTTTATATTTAAGAATTTAGATTTTATTGGATTAAAGTCTTGAGATATGAAATTGAATCCAAGTTTTTATGTTGAAGTGGACATGGACATTTGCTCCAGGAACCATGTTTCAGGGTTGTAATCCACTTTTCAATGGAGGAATACCTGTACTTAATACTTTATCTCGGTATTGCATGCTTGTATTTTCATAGACATTTGGGACATCCAAAGGACTTCATTATATGTGAAATGCTTTCAAAGTGTAGTCACTTAAAGTTAATGTAGATAACTTGCACACAGCATGCTCTCGAGAACAGCAGCGTGATAATGGTTGATAATCTTTAATGTTGAACGAGGGAGAAAACTTTCCCAAAAAATAGAAAAAGCTCCCTGTTAGAAATGATTTTGTGTGCCATGTCCGTCTGGGGGGAAACTGGCCATAGTTTCTTGTGTTAAAGCTGGGGCCTTTGACAATGTGTCTTGTGTTCCTAAGCATTGCTCTGGGATTCCAGCCTTGATATTTTTTTTGTGCAGTAAGATGTCACTCCTTGACCTGCCATCTCCATCGAGAGTACAGCACTTAGTATCATCTCAAATGTATGTCTTTGATGCAGTTGAGGAGGGCAAGTCTTCAATTTGACACTTTTATATGTTTGAGTAGATACACAGGATCCTTTATGTCCTCAACATAATGATTTACTGAAATCTCAGGGATAACATTAACACGAGTGATATGAAGACTTTTGTTTAAATAAAATATATTTTTGCTGTAAAATGGTTCTAAGAGCTCGGTTGTTCTTTCTCACAATGCAGCGGCGCTTTAGTGAAGTGGGCCTTTGTAATTTTGTAATGTTCAACCAGACTTTATGTATTTTCTTTTTTGCATGGAACTCTGGGCCTCCAGTACCTGAGGGCCTGCTTGAGACTTGAGAATGCATGCACAGAGGAGTGTGTCATAACATAACCACACAGGAACTAAAAAGGCATGACCTCTCGAAAGTTCGTTACCACTGCTACAGCAAGGCGCTTGCCTTGTTTCACTGGGTCTGTGTGGCTGTGGTTAACAAACTCCATGAGCAGTGCTTTCCCTGCTGCAGAAAATATGAGCAGTTTTAACATTGTAGGATTTTCACGGGCCTCTGGATGAGTGAGACTTGTGCTCTGTGATATGATGGTGGAGCAGTCTATGTTACAAATGAAAACATTAAAACATGTCAAGAGACTTGGATAAAAAATTGTGGCAGCACTCTTCAAAAGATCTTCAAATGATACTACTACTGCTTTTCAAACTGAATAAATTAAATTACAATTTGCATTGTGCAAGAAATTGTAGCCATTAGGTTTGTTCAGGTTTTTTTTTGTGTAAGCACTTTCATGCATTTTAACAATATTCTCTGTATAGATTTATTTATGAAATCTTAAATTGTAGGTATTTTTTGAGTAGATAGACGGTGTCAGTTTTTGCAACATTGAATTTGTCATAGGCTAAAATTACCTTTATCTCTATTAATTATGTATACACTAATTAAAGTTGGGATTAAAATGGTTCTTATTGCAAATATCATTGCTGTGCCTGATTTGAAGCAAGTCAGTTTTGCAACAACATACTCTTTGTCTTTCCCAGACTCAATGAAAGTTCCCAACCATAGTGTTTTCTGGCACTAAGCTACTTTGCATATCTTGGGCAAGGAGTGCTCTGCTATTCCTCACTACTTTCACTAAATATAATAAGGCTTTTCATTGATATACAACACCAGCACTGTTTCACAGTTCCAAAATCAGAAGATTACAAGAACGTTTTTGGTGTGTGAGGAAACCTTGATGTAGTTTCTGAATTTCTGCCATTATTTTAAATAGATGAAAATTTTCACTTTTTTTATTTGGAATGTACTTATCCTCTGTTTCTCTTCATTATAGAATTTGAAACTGTATAATTAAAAAAAAAAAACGTTCATTTGATATGCTTTTCAAAAGAGGGCACATTATGGGGGGAGGAAATTCAGTCACTTGATAGGCCGAATGGCCTAATTCTACTCCTGCCACTTATGATCTTATGTTATTCAAGTGGAGTCCTTGTTAACATTGCAGGTGGACACGTTATTACAATTATGTGGGACCTTAGACTATGCCTGGACTAATTTGTTGGGTTTTGGTCAACTTGCCAAAACAAAAGGAATACTTGCTTTGGAGGGAGTGCAGTGAAGACTCACAAGTTTCCTGAAATTTCTTCTTTTATAGTTTAGTTTATTGTCGACTGTGCCGAGGTGTTGAGATGGAGATTAATAACGATTTTGAATGATGGAGCAGGATTGTAGACCAGATGGGCTACTTCCTCTCCTAAATTGTATTCTGTGTTCCCATCTGCTCTGAGGTAGATATGGTATGCAGCAATATTTCTCAAGGATTCTTTCCAATTTTATGGAAAATATTTGTCACTGCACTGTTGCTGTTTGTGAGAGCTTACTGTGCGCAGGTTGGCTGCCCTTTTTTCTACGTTACAAAATTGACTCTGCTTCAAATGTAGTACATTGATTGTAAAGCATCTTGTGATGCCCTATATGAGAGATTTTTTAAAGATGAATCATTCTGAACAATTTTAAGTTACTGTTGGCGTATTTATGTTTGCATAACATTTTACAATGGATTATTGTTCTCAAATTGCTAAAAATGCAAAGGGATAATTGCACCGCATCAAGAAGCTACGTTTAGTTTCGAGTTAGTGCGGAAGCAGGCCCTTACAAACCTGTACGTCTTTGGAGTGTGGGAGGAAACCGAATATCTCTGAGAAAACACACATGGTCATGGGGAGAACGTACAAACTCCGTACAGGCAGCATCCGTAGTCAGGATCGAACCCGGGTCTCCGGCGCTGCAAGCGCTGTTGTCAGCAACTCTGCCGCTGAACCACTATGCCGCATTAGTCATTAGTTAGTCATTAACATTCTGTAAAATATACAGCGAGTCAGCCATGATCTTTCTGGATAGTGCAACAAGTTACTCATGTTAGCCGTTATCAGGACCATTTGGTGGTGCACATGTTTCCAACTGAAATTTGTGCATTTGATGCCAATACAATTTGAGTATATAATCCTGACTGCACCATCAGGACAGCACAGTAAAGGTGGTGGTTTACTAAGAGTGATGCACTTCAGATATTCGCATTAAACCTGGCTGCAGCAATCTGTTTTTGTAATTTTAAAGTGGTCCATTTTTACATGAAGCAGCACGTTCCAATTTTTTTCCATCAAACAATGCTTCAGGGAGAAAGATAATATTGTTTCATGCCGGAGCTTTTTGTGGAATCTCATTTTGTGTGTACATAATTACTTTATTCAATATGTTCCACAAATTCGTCATTTTCCTGAAAAAATTGAATGAGATTTGGTGGCAAAATATTCAGATTAATGAGATTATACTCTAATGAAGGTAAAATTGAGCCTTACTCCCTGTCCTTAGTCCTCCATATTTGTCAGTTACAGCTACAAAGGAAAAATGACTTTCACCTTTAATAGAATGATTTTTTAGGATATCAGGGGAGTCTATTAGATTGAAGGACAGTGGTATTGCAGAAGCTCACATCCGCATTTGCCCTTTGAATGCTGTTCAGGAAGAAATGTTAATGTTTTGCCTAATACTATTTCTATTTTATGCGTCTGTATTTATGCCTGCTTTAAATTGTGGTAATAAAAGTAAAAGTTATATTAAATATCTTGGCTTGAAATTAGGGTCCCTTCATTTGCTCTGGTATTTTAGCTGGAGGATGAGTTGTTAAGTAGGTTAATTCACATGTTTCAGAAGTCCAGGTAAAGTTAACAAATGCTAGCTAATTATGAAGTGTTGCATTTTGGTAGTGCATAAGGAAATGTGGGTCTTGCATCAATGATAATTTATTGCAAAATTGGTGATCAATGGTTAGTTTCTATGTCAGAGGTCGAGCGTGTCCACCATTTAAAAAAAACGTTATTTGTTATTATGTAGAAAACTTAGTGTCTAAGTGATCCCATTAACATGGATATTACCCAGAGCTTTCAAATCGTGTTCATTTTGTAAATCCTGGATTTAATCTGGTGCACAATTTGCTTGAACTTGCATCTGAATTTACTGATTTAAATTGTTTGTTTTTTCCCAAAGGTATACTGATTTTTGTCACCCAGCAAATATTTGTACAAGGTTTTGTGATGTGGGGAACATCTAATTATTTCTTGCTTGCTTAGAATTTGTCTTTAATGCTTCCAAAAATATAGTGTTGCATTGCTAGTTTCCAAAAGTTATTTCAGCAATTACTGTAAAGCATTTGGTTTATTACTGGAACCTATAGTGTGAGGGTGTGAATTTCAAGCTCCGGATGTGAAAGTTGAAGCTAGATGTTAAACCCAGTTCAAACATCAATTTTGGAATCGTTTTTGAAATTTATTTATCTTGTATTAGGAAGCTCAGAAATATAGCTGTGCTGCTTGATGAATTAATCTGTCAAGAATTGTACTAATTTATTCATAGTGTGGCAATGCATCTGCAAAACTGTTTGTATTAAAAAATATTCAAAGGACATTTGGACAGGTACATGGATAGGAAAGGTGTAGAGAGGGATGTAAGACGAGCATCTTGGTTGGCATGGGTAAATTGGGCCAAAGAGCCTCTGACCGTGTGCATAATCTAAAGATAATCGTGCCGGCCTCTTATGTATGCATTAAATGTGTATAAGTTTCCTTAAAAGCCTGAGTGACAACCATTTTAACAATTCAGTGTAAAGAAATGTCTCCTAGGAAAGTGGCTGCAACAATGGAAATCGTCCAGAGGCCTAGACTAATGCAATTTCCCATCATGTTAGTGTGAGACTTTTGAAGCCTTAAACCATTGGGTGTTGAAGATGAAACACACAAATTTAATTTTCCTATTTAGGGAAAGATATCTGTCCTAGTCCATTCTGGTTTTTCTCCCATCAACAGATTACATTTATATAATGCCTTGTGGCATGGTAAGGTTTTCCAAGTCATTTCTCTTTAAGTGTCAGCAAACCCAAGTTTTAATGTGGGAATAGTTAATCAAATGTGGCAGTTTTTTGCAGACTAAAATACTTAACACTTTCCATTGCCACAAGAATCTATTTCATTTTCCTGAAGCTGCCTAACAAAGTCTTCTCAATTCAAGTGCGTAAAGCAAAATAAAATCTTTGATGAACACGGCATGCCAGGCAGCATCCATGCAGGGAAATTAGCCTTCATTGTTTGACTATCTTTGCACTCAACTTTGTCGGGGGAAAATATCGTGTGTTTAAAGTTAAAGGACCAGGAAATGGGGTGACGAGGAACTAGAGGGGTGGAGAAGGGAAAACTGCAGATGGAGTATTGATCTGCTAGAGGGTGAATGCATTTAATCTTTGCCAATTGCTGAAGTTATACATGTAGATACATGTACCACATAACAGCACTACAAAACAGAGGAGGTATAATGGGTCCAAGGAATCTATTGGCAGGGTAGCATACAAATATCATACTCCTCTCCTGGGACAACATTCCCAAGGATTAGTCATGCAGTACAAATAGGCCCTTCGGTCCATGTCCTTGCCAGCCATAAATACTGGTTCCATTATTTGGCACGTGATGTACGGCCTTCTTTGCCATGGTATTTCAAATGCATATTAAAATACTAATGTCATGAGAGTACATGACTTGGGAAGTACGTTCTGGTTTGCAACTTCCTTAAGTCTTCTCTAAATCTCCTAACCCTAACCGAATCAGTCTGAATTTGACCCTCCTCGCTAGCCAAAACAACTGAAGATGACCCTCCTTGCTAGCCAAAACAACAGTAATGCTCTTGTCATCTGAGAACATGCCAATCATACCCCCTGTATACACATCTAGATCATGAATGTATATCACATCCAGCAAGGGTCCTAGCACGGATCTCTGCAGTATGGGTGTGTGACTTATTCTGATGTTGGCCATGATAGAGATCTAGTAAGTCTCAGTTACTGTAAATCATTTTAGATGGAACACCCCAATATTTTAGTTGCAACTAGTACTCCAATAACCTATTGGCATTTTGACAAAGCCACTAAGTTTTAATTGACTATGGTAGTACTTTAATAAATAATTGCATGTGGCCATGTAATAAACCGAGATTGGGATAAGCTTGGACTTGAGCCTTCAGAATCTGATTTTTTTTATCAGCCTTGTTTCCAGTATTGGGTAGAGTATCTGGCTAAGATAGTTTTCGTGTATGGGTTGGTTGGCGTGGACTCGGTGGGTCGAAGGACCTGTTTCCGTGCTGTGTCTCGAAAGTCTAAACATTTTTTACATTTCCTGTGCAAGTATAATGCTTGGCACTGTGAATACTGTAGACATCCTCTTTCAGGATTATCTTGGATTAAATATCAGGGGCAGGGATTGAGAGGGAAGGGAGGAAGAAAAATTCCATGCCCAAAGAAACATTTACGCATGCAGAATCCATTATTGAACCTGACTCACGTTTGTGGATCCCTATGGTGTATTCCTGATTTACCAAATAGAGTCTGTGCACTGGTAAATCCCCAGCGATCCAGACTTTGGGTGCTATATTTGCAGTTTGCACATTATCCCTGATGGTGAGCTTTACTCAATGGGCAGAAGGTGCCGTTTCCATGCTGTATGACACAAATTGAATTCCTAGCTGCTGTCCCTTGTCATTCCAAAGCGGAATCAACTCTAAACATACCATTTGTGACCTATTTTTTCTCCTTGCTGATGAATTGTTATAAACATAGAACAAAGTGTACATGGGATGGTAGAATTCAGTTAGATTAGTGACCTTAATATGTAGATTTTTATTTTTGAACCTGGCCTTGGGATAATGCCACTTAATAGCTAAGACCTGAAAATACATGCAAGGCCAGTGTAGTTCATAAATGTAAGTACCTGGGCCATGAGGAAAGACTGTCATATGCGGTCACGGATTACTCGGATGTATCCAAAAATATTTTCTGTAAGGAATCCACAAAATTTGAAACCATCTACTTTCACTGTTCCATCAGGGACCCAGTCGACACATTTATTACTTATTGGAATGGTGCATCTTAAGACGTGATTAGAATTGATTCTATCAAGTGTCATTTGTGTCCTCTGATTCTACCATTCTGGACAAGGTGAAGCTATGCGTCATTATCTAAAACCATTTTTAGAATCCTAAAAACAGCAATTGTATCACCTCTCAATCTTTTCCCCAGTCTGAGCATGCCCATTATGTAACTGATCCCCTTCTCTCTCATCTTTCCAACATGTTAGAAATAGTACTTCAGATGTTTCAATCGCCCGTTGGTTATATTAAAACGTGAAGCAACGATGTTTTAACTTGCCCCAAATAAATTGTATACATGAGGCACCCAGTACTGACTGCACTGCAGGTTTGAACAATTCTTCATTTTCCTGTGGGACTCATTGCAGCTTTTAATTGCATGATTTTTCAGTTGTGATATTTTTTTGAGGGATATATAAATTGATTCGGAGTGTCCCAGGATTTCGATGATTAGGAAAGGCCAGGTCAGAATGGAATTTAAATACTTAATTTTAACTTTTATTTAATAAAGGAAAAGATTCCTGTAAATGTGATTAAACAACACAGTGTTTCCGTGGCTAATGGTACAGCACAGTTAAGGGCCTGTCCCACTTTCACAACCTAATTCACGACCTTTTCTCCTCATGGACATTTTTCATCATGCTAGAAAAACGCCCCGACCTACTTGATGCCACGAGTACCTACGACTAGCATCATGGCCTGCCACGACCTACCTACCATCTCCCACGACCATGCTGCGAGTATGAGCCAAGGGCAAACTCGGCAGAGGTCGTGAATGTGGGACTGGCCCTTTAGTGAGTGACTCGGATCACCTAATCATGTTCTTTAACTTTGGAAGCTGCTGTCAGTGTGGTCGCGTGCTTTTGTTTTTGGAGAAGCACATTGTTTACAGGTCCTGTCTGGGTTATGAAAGCCTGACTAAAGGACACCCTGTACATACGCGCAAGAATTTGGGAGACCAGCGGGATGGATTTATGGCTGTTGTAGGTGTTTCTGTTCGGGGGGGGGGGGGGGGGGTACTGGGTATTTCCACGAGCCTTCGCTCCCCACCACTGCCCCCCTTGAACTGCAATAATGGGGTGGGGGGGAGAGAAGGGGCTGGGTAGATTTGAACAGAGTTGGGAGTGTTGAGCACACTTGCTCGTTCACTTGCTGGGACAGTGAGACTAGTTGGTGGCCGATCTTCCCTCTCCTGCACACTTTTTATTCATTTCTGACTTATGAACAGCTCTGATTTACAAAAAGTTCTTGGGAACAGAACCCTGTCATAACCCAGGGACTTCCTATACTTTGAAATACCCAAGGTATGCCATTATCATTGTTCTATTTGGATTACCTGTTACCTCAACAGAAATCTAAAAGGGAACTTTTACAATTTAAGTATTCTGCAGAAGCAATCAGCCACATCTGGAGAAGAGAAAATTTAGCTCCATCTGCAAACTCAAGTTAACCTATGATGAGCGTTTGTCGCTACTGGGCCTGTACTCATTGGAGTTTAGAAACTGAGTAGGGGGGCTCATTGAAACACACAGAATAGTAAAAGGCTTGGATAGAGTGTATGTGGAGAGGATGTTTCCACTAGTGGGAGAGTGTAGGACTAGTGGTCAAAGCATCAGAATTAAAGGACGTTATTTTAGGAAGGAGATGAAGAGAAATTTATTTAGTCAGAGTGTGGTGAATTTGTGGAATTCTTTACCACGGAAGGTTCTAGAGGCCAAGTCAGTGGATATTTTTAAAGCAGAGATAGATTTTTTGATTGGTACAGGTTCTTGGGAGAAGGCAGGAGAATCGGGTTAGGAGGGAGAGATAAATCAGCCATGATTGAATGGCAGAGTAGACTTGATGGGCTGAATGGCCTAATTCTACTCCTATCACTTATGACCTTATAATACTTGAGCAAACTACAGTGCCCTCCATAATGTTTGGGATGAAGACCCATCATTTATTTATCTGCCTCTATACTCCACAATTTGAGATTTGCAATAGAAAAAAATCACAAGTGGTTAAAGTGCACAGTCAGATTTTATTAAAGGCCATTTTTATAGATTTTGAATTTCATCATGTAGAAATTACAACTGTATTTATACATAGTCCCCCCCATTTCAGGGCACCATTATGTTTGGAACACATGGCTTCACAGGCGTTTGTAATTGCTCAGGTGTGTTAAATTGCCTCCTTAATGCAGGTATAAGGGAGCTCTCAGCACCTAGTCTTTCCATCACCCTTGGAAACTTTTTTTTTGCTGTTTATCAACATGAGGACCAAAGATGTGCCAATTAAAATCTGACAATGTGCACTTTAACCACATGTGATTTTTTTTTTTGGCAGCAGGGAGAAGGAGGAATGACTAGTGTGGGACACATGGTTGATTATGCTGGAAGTTTTTCTGAGGCAGCATGAAGTGTAAGTGGAGTCCCAATGGTGGGGAATGTGTTGTCAAAGAAAATTAGTTTAGTTTATTGTCAAGTGTACCGTGGTAAAGTGAGATGCATTTGTTGTGTGCTAACCAGTCAGTGGAAAGACAAAACGTGATCACGTGAGCCATTTACAGTGTATAGATACGTGATAACTTGAGAGCAGTCAGGGTTACTGTCGAAGAAGTACTGAAGGTACTGTCGTGTTTGAAGGTAGACAAATCTCCAGGGCCTGATCTGATATATCTGAGGACATTGTGGGAAACTAGAGAGGAAATTGGGGGAGCACTGGTTAAAATTTACATGTCGTCCTTAAATACTGGAGAGGTGCCGGAAGACTGGAAGGTGGCAAATGTAACTCTTTTCAAGAAGGGCTGCAGGAAAATGCTGGGAACTATAAGCTGGTGAGCTTAACATCTATAGTTGGCAAGTTACTGGAGAGTATTCCGAGGGATAGGATATACAGGCATTTGGATGGGCAAGGACTGATGGCCCCGACCATGAATGAACAAAGGAGGAGGACAGACTGAACTTTGTTGCCATGCACCACAGTGAAGAATGCTGCGGTGGATGTTTGTGTTAAATTGTATTGTGTGTTCTTCTTAAGTGTATCGCTGCTGGAAAATTCATTTCACTGCACCTTTGGCTGCGTGTGACGAATAAAATTGACTTTGACTTTGATTAGGGGTAGTCAGCATGGTTTTGTACGTGGGAGGTCATGCCTCACAAATCTGATTTTTTTTTTAAGACGTGACTAAAAATGTTGAGTGCAGAGCAATAGATGTTGTGTACATGGACTTCGGCAAGGCGTTCGACAAGGTTCCGCACGGTAAGCTAGCTCGAAGGGCCGAATGGCCTACTCCTGCACCTATTGTCTATTGATATAGCTGAATGATTAGCAAATTGGCTCCATGAAAGGAAGCAGGGGGTAATGGTGGAAGCTTGCTTCTCAGACTGGATGCCTGTAACTAGTGGCGTGCCATAGGGTTTGGTGCTGGGCCTGTTACTGTTTGTCATCTACATCAATGATTTGGAAGAAAACCTACAGGGCAAGATTAGCAAGTTTTCTGATGATACAAAAGTTAGTGGTTTTGCAGATAGTGAAGATGGTTGTGAACAATTGCAGCAGGATCTGGATCGAATGGCCAGGTGGGCGGAGGAATGGTTGATGGAATTTAATATAGAGAAGTGTGAGGTGTTGCATTTTGGGATGTCAAACAACTGCAGGACCTACACAGTGAATGGTAGGCCTCTGGTAGTGTTGTGGAGAAGAGACGTCTAGGAGTACAGGTGCACGGTTCCTTGAAGGTCGAGTCGTAGGTAGATAAGGTGGTCAAAAAGGCTTTTGGCACTTTGGCCTTCATCAGTCAGAGTATTAAGTACAAACGTTGGGAGGTCATGTTGCAGTTATATAAGATGTTGGTGAGACTGCATTAAGAATATTGTGTTCAGTTCTGGGCACCATGTTATAGGAAAGATATTGTCAAGCTTGAAAGGGTTCAGAAAAGATTTACAAATATGTTGCCAGGACCAGAGGATGTGAGCTGTATCGAGAGGTTGAGTAGGTTGGGCCTCTATTCCATGGAGCGCAGGTGGATGAGGGGAGATCTTATAGAGGTATACAAAATCATGAGAGGAATAGATCGGATAAATGCACAGTCTTTTGCCCAGAGTAGGGGAATTGAGGACCAAAGAACGTAGGTTCAAAGTGAAGGGGAAAAGATTTAATAGGAATCTGAGGGGTAACTTTTTCACACAAAGGGTGGTGGGTGTATGGAACAAGCTGCCAGAGGAGGTAGTTGAAG
Organism: Okamejei kenojei; assembly: GCA_035221665.1. Taxonomy (NCBI): domain Eukaryota; kingdom Metazoa; phylum Chordata; class Chondrichthyes; order Rajiformes; family Rajidae; genus Okamejei; species Okamejei kenojei. The sequence continues at coordinate 147,058,523 of CM069131.1, read as the reverse complement.
CTGGGATGGCCAACATTTAAGAAACAGTAAGATAGGTACATGAACAGGACAGGTTTGGAGGGATATGGACCAAGCGCAGGCAAGTGTGACTAGTGTAGCTGGGACATTGTTGGCCAGTGTGGGCGAGTTGGGCCAAAGAGCCTGTTTCCACACTGTATCACTCTATAAGGGAATAACATTTAATGCAAGGTAAAGCCAGCAAAGTCCAATAGTCTGAGGGTGTCCAATGAGGCAGGTGGTAGTGTCGCACTGCTCTCTGGTTGTGGTGGGAAGATTCCCAATTTGATTTGTATTAATGCTCCAAATTATACTATGAACAATCCATACCAAAATGTGATTTTAAAAATATTGTGGCTTTTTTTGAATAACTTTTGTTCAGAGGCACGAGAGTTTTGTTTTCTGTTGCACCTGTTAAGGTGTAGGATGCCTCATTTACCTTTGACATGTGTTGAATCGTTCCTTAGCTGTTTTGTGTTGGGTAAGCAGGAAATATTTTGGTAAGAGCTAATTTGATTTGTGGAATGAATTGCCTCCCTGGCTGCGGCTGGAATTGTGATTTCAGAGAAATGCAAAGTAAAATATTTACATATGTACTTGGTTGCCAGAAGCTTCATTCCTCTTTAGGCGATTTCCCAATGCAGATTCCCCAAGGATGTTTAATAAGATACATTGGTTATGTCTTGTGTTGTACAATAACCACTTGATCTCCATATTTGGTAACAGCAATTTAGTCGTAAAAGACTGTCTTTTAACTAAGTACGACAATCCATTCGCTGGAAACTGTTGCAGTTTTAGCATTCAAATTGGCAAGAGGAAATCTGATTTATATTTTTGTTTCTTCAGAATTGTAACAGTTGTTTCAGCCTATTTGTGTCTTTTTTTCCTATTGGTTAGAGAGTATTAAAATCACAGAGATACACAGCACGGAAACATGCCCTTCAGCCCACCTTGTCCATGCCAATCAAGATAGCATTTTGGGCAGTCCTATTTGCCTGCATTTGTCCCATAATCCTCTAAACCCTTCCTAGCCATGCATCTGATCAAATGTATTTTGCTAGTCACAATTGTATCTGCTTCTGTAGCTTCCACCAGCAGCTCATTCCAGATATGGACTGTCCTGTAGATACAAAACTAGTTTCAATTGTGGTCCCTCTAGAAACTCCCCTCTCACCTCAAGCCTGTGTGTGGCCTCTCATTTTAGAATCTTCTACTCTTGGGGGGGAGGGGGGGGGGGAGACTGGAGGATTCACTTTATCCATGCCCCATATGATTTTGCCTCATTCAGTAAGTTCACCCACCACCCTCCTATGCTCCAAAGAAAGGAAAAAAGTCCCAGCCTATCGAAGCTCTTTCTATAACTCGAACCTGCAAGCCCAGCTAACATCCTGGCAACATGTCTTGCGCACCTTTAAAAATATTTGATTTTATTTGGCTAAGCTCATCTTCATCCATGCATTATCCCCAACATGATTTAAAATTGGTATCTCTGGAGGATTCCCCCCCCCCCCCCCCCCCCCCCCCCCCCCCCCATCTTTCGACATTTCTATCAGACAATGAAAGATAATTATTCTGTATGGGGAAACTGGAATTTGTGATAGTTACTTCATTTGTGTGTATACAGCAAACACTACAAAGATCGCAGAAGAATTAAAAATAAATCTACAGTTAAATTGCAGGCAAGGCAGCGTGTCTTGCTTTCTGTTAGTTGTGGTAATTTCCTGAATTAGCTTGAGCAGAAGATTAGAAACACTTAAAGTGGCCATGCTGATAACCTGTCAAAACTTATTGGATGAGTTGGACAATTTGGCCAATTGTTTAGTAAAGTGTGATTGCAGATCTACTTTGACCAACACACAGAATCACCTGGCTTGGGCGCCATCTTGGAAGTGGAGCCAAAATCGCAGCCAAGACATGCTGTGTTGTAATTTAGGGTTGGGTGTTATTTTGTCCTTTTTCACTTGCTATATTGTGCGTAGTAGATATCCAGGCTTGTGTTTATTCAGCTTCGTGTCATTCATCTTCCTCTACTGCTGAACAATAAATGATCTCGTTCCCCTGCTGCTTTCATCTTCCCAGATGTATAATGACCACCTCTTGCAATTGTGGCACGAGGACATAAAGAGGTATAGTGCAACACTGCACAAGGTTCAGTCTTTCAAATGTCACTTTAGGCGAGGGCCATTGTTTTGCAAATAAATGTCCAGGATTCCATGGTGTTAATTGAAAAGGAACACCATTGTGGGCTCCACCTTTCCTTGATCATCGTCGCTGGCTTTTGCAAATCTTTCATTCATTTGTTCTTTGTTCATCTTCATCTCACGTTTCCCTTTCCCCAACTCTTGGTCTGAAGAAGGGTCTCAACTTGAAACGTCACCTATTCCATTTCTCCAGTGATGCTGCCTGCCCGCTGAGTTACTCCAGCATTTTGTGCCTATCTTTGGTGTAAACCAGCATGTGCAGATACTTCCTCCAACAAATTTCAAGCACCCGATTTGGTCCTTTATTGCTGCATGTTGGAAATTAAGCAGCCAACATCTAATGTACACAATAGTTATTTCATTTTAAAGTTTTAAATGTTTTTGAGATGTACTGTGGCCAAGATATGAGCCAGAGCAATCTAAGATTTCCCTGTCTGAGGATTCTTTGTTACCATCTTGTTTCGCATGGGTTGCCTTGAAAAAGTTAGAAAATTGAACGAGCTAATCTAGTAGGAACTGCTACATCTTTGTTGAGCAGGATCCTATGGGTTTCTGAGGCTTCCACTTTATTGAATGTTTCACTTTGTACTGTTTCAATTTGTTGGCAATGTGAGATGCGGGTAGATAAAGGATGCAATAAACATTTCCCCCCCCTCATGATAGGTGTGCTGTACATTGAGCATCAAAGACACCAAGGTTATTTCTGTAGAAAAGTATTTCCTCTAGACGTACAATCCCAACCGAGCGGTTGACCTTGTTTTGTGTTTTGTTTGCCTTGAAACAATTTCCTCCCAAACTCCTCAAAATGATTGAGCTTGTTGGAAGTTACTGCAATTTTTTTTCCCTTTTTTTGATTTGAAGCCTAGTATTCTTAGTACTGGTATAAGTAACAACATGTATTTCTCTATCTGATGCTTTACTTGCCATAAACTAAAGTGTCTAGTCTAAAACAATATTTTCTTGCTCAGTCATTTTTTTTTGTTCCTTAACATTGTATGCACCCATTACTGCAGCTCCTTCCTCGCATCCATCCAAGGATGCCAGCAGCCCTTATGGATGAAACAGGGCTTCATATGTCTAGTCTAGTGCATTCAGTGCTTCCAATGCAGCCTCTTCCACATTGGAGAGGCCAAAGGTAGGTGACCATTTCGCCTAACACTTGAACTTGGTGTACTGAGGCCTGTTGGATCAAACATTCGTTAACCATTTGAACTTCCCTTTCCATTTCCATGCCAACCTTTCTGTCCTGGGCCGTCCGTCCCCATTGCCAGACTAAGCTCCATGCTGGAGGAACAACACCTCATATTCCGCTTGGGTAGCTTGCATCCCAATGGTATGAACATTGAATCCTCCAATTGTAGATCGCAACCCAACCCGCCATCTCCACCCCTTCTCTTCCCTGTGATCCTCCCAGAAGCAAACCAATTTTCCCCACTATCCCATCTCCATTTCCTCTTACAGTGATATCCCTTTCCATGTATATTCACCTTCCTCAGGCTTCACATTTCACACCTCTCTTTGCAGCATTTATTCATCCTTTCATCTCTGCCCTTTGTCCACCCATCTGACAAACAAAACCCTTTCACATATGTGTCCACCTGTCACTTGCTAGGCTTAGTCCTGCTCCCATCTCTTTTCCAGCTTTCTTGTTCATATTACAATTAGTCTGAATAAGTTCCTGATCCGAAATGGCACCCGTGCATGTTCTCCATAGATGCCGTCTGACTCTAGCACTTTGAGTAACAAAGTTACACTCGCACATTTGCTATTTGTATAAAGCAGCATTTGCAGCTCCTTGGGTCTGAGGTGCACCCAGTTCCTCCCCCAACAGGTACTAGTTGGCTTGATGACTATTTGCTTCCTATTTATTTTATTTTGTATTTTATATTTGTCTCTTCATCTACTTGTTTTTCATTAACCACTTTTGATTATTGGAAAGGTTTGTTCAAGTCATATGTTGGTTGTGAATCTTTTTCAAAGCCATTTTGCCAGTTGAATGAGGAAAAAAGCATGTGTGTTAATCTTCACCTATTAATCAACAGATGTTTATCCTTTTGTATTTTGAATACATTGAGATCCCTGTGACCTATATTCCTATAACATTTTTATTTTCTCTCATCTATTCAGTGTGAATGTACCTTTTCCATAACTTTTTGTGATTTATGCAATGGCGTAGTCACTTTATGCATGCAATTAGGTTTTGTTAGTTCTCTGGCAGAGATTCGTTCGCTCGTGTGTCAGACGACATGTAGCTCACTGTTGGCTTCTGTCGTCGTCCAACATGTTGACAGAATTGGTCGCCCGACGCGTCACAGAGTGCATCATGTTGTCGTTTCCGGGGATCGCCACGAGGAGGTGTCTGTCATGATCATGGCAAAGGTGTTATGCAGAGATGTGATTCAATTCTTCAGTCATAGATAAAACCAATTCTATGTACAACTTGAAGAGGACATTCTGATCAAATTTATCCTACAGCATTTGCAACTAAAATGATCTGATCATGTCTCACATTATGTTTGCCAGGCTATTTAGCAGTGATCTTAAAAAATGTGGACGTATTAAAGTAGTAAAAGGTGTTATAAATCTACAACTTGCTAATTATTCAAACTATCTTCATTGTAATGAGTTTTTATTTGATTGTGTATACGGGTGTATATGACATAACTATCACACAGGAACACAGTGCTGTAATAGATTAACTATCAGCAGTCCAGTTACACTGCCAATTAATTAGGCAGTACTAAATGTTGAGAAGTATGAGACTCCAGATGTGTTAACGAAATATTGGAGTGCCTGGATGTTAAATATTATGAGGATGGCAAACTATTTAGCTTTGTTAAAGGAGATCTGTGCAATTGATATTTCTATGTCATGATTTTGTATCTAAAGGGCCTGTCCCACTTCCACGACCTAATTCACGACCTCTGCCGAGTTTGCCCTTGAGTTATAGGGAGGTTGCACGGCAGTCGGGCCACGACCCATGACCCGTACTGTGGCTACGCGACTCTAACTGGAGTACATGCGATAAACTGCGGGTAAGCACTGACCATTGTTTCCAGCGTAGCGGGCCCGTTAAAGCCCGCCAAAATGGTCAATTCTTGCGCTGTAAATAATTATGGAAATCGGGATAAGCGTGAGAGACATTTATCCTACTTCAGAATTCCAAAAGTGAGGAGAAATTACGGTAGATAGAAGCGAGAGCTGAAGAGACAACAACAGCAAAAGTGCTTGGCGAACATTGGCCGTTTGTTCACTGCATTTCATCAACAGTAAGGCATTATTTGTGTTTTTTCTTGATTCCTTTGGTATCTAAAAAGTCTCAGAACTGATAAATCTGGCTGTAAAATTTTAAAATCGCCCATGGTTCTAAAGTGGGTTTTTACATGCCCAATATTTTTAATTTTGATATCTGCATGGCCAGTGTTCGCCAAGCACTTTAGCTGTTGTTGTCCTTTCAGCTCTCGCTGCTCTTTACCTTCATTTCGCTTCACTTTTTGAATTCTGAAGTTGGGTACATGTCTCTCACGCTTACCCTGACTTCAACAATTTTTTACGGCGCAAAAATTCAAAATGTTGGCATTTTCTAACAGGTAGGAAAGTATGCATTTCGTGTATTAACAACATATACCGGAAGCTGCGATGTCCTCCAGATGGATTGAGCGGCTCCGTGCGTCAAGCCCTATGACCCGGTGACCTTACGTGCATCCCCCTTATACTCACAGCATGGTCGTAGCAGGCTTTGATGCTATTCGTGGGTACTCGTGGCATCAAGTACGTCGGGGCGTTTTTCTAGCATAATGAAAAATGTCCACGAGTAAATTAGGTCGTGAAAGTGGGACAGGCCCTTAACCATTCTAGATGTCACCTGAAACATGACAATTTAAAAAGGAAGATTTAAACTTTATAATTTCATGTGCCACATTTATTGCTTAAAATTTAATTAACTTTTTTTTAAAAAGCACTAAATAAAAAGAATACAGGACGTCCGAGAGTCAGGCACATCTGTGGCATGAGAGACAGAATTAATGCTTTGCATAATTGATTTTAAGAAATACTAGATACTAAATGCATGATCTGTGCTGATCACAATGCAATTTTAAACAATTCCTATATGCCTCCACAAGGTCCATATCTCTGTATTCTCTCCTTGTTCATATGTCTGTCTAAATGCTGCTTAAACATTCCTATCTTATCTGCTTCCACCACTTCCCCCTGCAATATGTTCTAGGCATTTATTTCTGTTTCTATACAAAAAAAAACTTGCCTTGTAAATTTTTCATTTCCGTCTATGCCACAGATAATTTCATTTACTTCTATTATGTTGTACCTCAGCCTCTTATGCTCTAGTGAAAGCAATCAAGTTTATTCAACCTCTCATAGTCAATACCTGTCAATAACAAAAACATTCTAGTGAACTTTTCCTGTTCCATAGCCTCCCCATCCTGTAATGTCATGACTAGAACTGCACCCAATACTCCAAAGGTGGACAAAACAAAGTTTTTAAATTTGGTTTTACTGCTGCAACATAACTTGCCAATTTTTATATTCAGTGCCCCAACCAATGAAGGCAATCATGTCATACACCACCCTCACCATCCTATCCACATGCATTGCCACTTTCTGGGAGCCATGCACTTGCACCCTAATCAGTGCAATTAGGGGTCCTGCCACTAATGTATAAAATGGTACCTGAAGGATTAACTCTTTTTGCAAATGCTGTCTGTATTTCCTGTGAGAGGTTTTCTTTAATTTACCTTGGATAGTCTGGAACAATAGAGAATTCAATAACTTGTTTTTTTCTCTCATTGAACTATACTGGATTTCCTGATAAATATTCAAAGACAATTGCAGCTTTCCTGTTAAGAAAACCATAAATTGAAGGAGAGAAAACTGATGTCACTAACTCCTAGAACTGATGGAAGATAAAATGATATTCCTGCAAAACCTGGGCAGAGATGAAAAGTCATCTGCTCTCAAGACACAAGCTAATGGTGGGCTAAATATACCACAATTTGGGTAAATCTCCCACAGTATTTACAGGAGGTTAAGTGTTCCAGCAGGCAAGAATATTTTAATTGGATTTAATACCAACATGGGTTTCATTCAATAGCTATTTTAAACAAAAGCCATCTGTTTCAGGCTTCAGTGTTCAGGCACTGCCGCATTAAAAGAGAAAATGAAATTTCAGCAAAGGTGACAAGTGTGCTTGTGTAAAAAATAATGACCGATTACAGTATAAAGGTAAACTTTCATTCTTTACAACCTTTTTTTTTTATCAGTGAGAGTGGTCAGGAAGATGAAAGCTGTGGGTATACTTATTTGCATTTGGGCTCTACTTCAGCTCCACTGTTCTGATGAAGGAGCTTTGATCAAAAATGTAAACTGTTTCTCTTTCAGCAGATCTGAGTTTCTCTCGCATTTCTCTTTTTATTGTAATAGTGATGAAACATAGTTTTCATATAAATGTTGCATGCTTCTAACTATCTCAAAACATGATGGAATTATTATTGCCAACTTAGCTTTTGGAAAGCGTGACTTTAATCATCCCATTTAAACAAGAAACCAAGTCTAAAGTTCTTAAATCATTTTTTAAACATCCCATGATTTCCATTAAATAGCCATTTATCACTGAAATAACAAGGTCTACGTTATTCCCCATGATGATCTTGTTGTCGGTGCAACTTTATCCAAATTTGAATGATCTGCATTCCATTCGACATTTTAATCTTGTTTAAAACCAAAAAAATGCAGATGTTGCACAGCTGCTCACTGCATGCTTTATGTTCAAATAAATAAGCATCCTTCTGGATTCAAAGATACATTGCGTTTACTCTAGTTCTTTGGGGTTCTTCTGAGGTGATTGATGAGCCCTATGTGGAATCTGCTGATTTTGCCATGGGCGAGGCAGGTTGTTGGGTTTGGATGCTATGCTGTTGCTGCTGTTCAGGCAAAGCAACCGTGCTTATCATGGAGACTAGAAGTGCTTAGTGACAGGATGAATGACTCTTCCTCACTTCAGACACTGAAACCATTTCATTTCAAGGAGATTTTGAGAATATTCTGGAAGTATCTAAACTCTGGCGTCCTGGAGCTTGCAGTGAAGTGTTTTTTTCAGCAATTTGGTGTCAGGTATGCAGTTGATGAGGCCACCATGTAGAGAATGTTGAGTGTGATGGAACCTTGATGCAGGGGATGTTGGCTTTGAAGAGGACTCTGACTTTGGTTTACTCCTCTCCCCTGATCCTAGCCAGTAACCCATCAGACTAAGGGCACAAAGTCTCAGCAAACCGCAGTCTAACAACCAAGCCCTTGAGTGCTTTTTTATTCAGACAAATAGGGATTGACTTTGAATTAACGTAGAGCCAGTGGTCTGACCATAACTGATCCCATCCTTCCAAATCAGCCATGAAATGACTCTGCTCTCTGCTCCTTCATAAGGACATAAGACACCTGAGCAGAATTAAACCATTCAGCCATCGTGCCTGCTCCACCATGGCTGATCTATTTTTCCCTCTCAACCCCATTCTCCTGCCTTCTCCCTGTACCTTTTGACACCCTTGCTAATCAAGAACTTAATGCCCAATGTCTTGGCCTCCCCAGCCATCTGTAGCAATGAATTCACCACTTCTTGCTAAAGAAATTCCTTCTCATCTCCATTGTACAGATACATCCTTTTGTTCTGAAACTCTGCCCTCTCGTTCTAGATTCTCCCACTACTCTTCAACAACTTCCCTTAAACAAACTGTTCTTTAGCCTGAACCATTTAATATAAATCCAGCCTGGGTGCATAAAATCAGCATTTGGAAGGGATATCTTTCTTGGTGATTCTTTCACTTCTTCCCTTCTCATTGTCCAAGGATCTGGTCTTTCCAGCAAAGGCAGCATCTCGCTTGGACTACTTCCAATCTGCATTCAGTGCTTACAATGTGGCCTCATCTACATTGGAGAAGCCAAAGTATGCAATGATAGTTCTGTGGAGTATCTTCTCTCAGTCCATGGGAGTGAGCCTGAGCCTCAAGTTGTCAGCCACTTAATCTTGCCATCTCACTCGCTCCCTATTCTCACTGTCTATGGCCTCCTCACTGTTACAACAAGGCTCAATGCAATCTTGAGGAACGGTACCTTGTCTTTCATCTCGGCACATTGGAGATTTCAGGGCTCCATCAAGTTCTCCAACTTTGGATAATTTATTCTTTCTGTTTGTATCATGATTGCTGGTGACCCTTGCTTTCACCTTTCCTTTCATCTGTATGGTCAGGCCTGCAACATTAGCAACACATTACACTGAGAGCACCTTCATTACTTTAACTGTCACATTATTTCACAGTGCCAGGAAAATTCCCGTTGTTCCACCCCTTCTCTGCTACCTAAACCAACCTCTTTCTCTCACTTTCTCTGTTCTGATGAATGGCCTCAAATCTGAAATGTTAACTTTCTCTTTTCACAGATACTGTCTGACCTGCTGAATTTGTGACTAGTTATTTATGCAGTTTATTCATTGTGAAATTGACCATGTCTGTTAAAAGCCTCATAAATGTAGCAACACATTTAGGGGTGTATTATAGACCGCCAAATGGGGAGCGTGAATTGGAAGAGCAAATATGTAAGGAGATAGCAGATATTAGTAGTAAGCACAAGGTAGTGATTGTGGGAGATTTCAATTTTCCAAAAATAGACTGGGAAACACATTCTGTAAATGGGCTGGATGGTTTGGAGTTTGTAAAATGTGTGCAGGATAGTTTTTTGCAGCAGTACATAGAGGTATCGACCAGAGAAGGGGCAGTGCTGGACCTCCTGTTAGGAAATGAGGCAGGTCAGGTGACGGAGGTATGTGTTGGTGAGCACTTCGGGACCAGTGATCACAATACCATTAGTTTCAATATAATTATGGAGAGAGTCAGAACTGGACCTAGGGTGGAGATTTTTGATTGGAGATAGGGCTAACTTTGAGGGAATGCGTAAAGGATTTTAAAGGAGTGAATTGGGACACTTTGTTTCATGGGAAGGACGTAGAAGAGAAATGGAGGACATTTAAAGGGGAAATTGTAAGAGTACAGAATCTTTATGTCCCTGTTAGGTTGAAAGGAAAATAGTAAAAATTGGAAAGAGCCATGGTTTTCAAGGGAAATTGGACACTTGTTTCGAAAAAAGAGAGATATCTACAATAATTATAGGAGGCATGGAGTAAATGAGGTGCTAGAGGAGTATAAAGAATGTAAAAAGAATCTTAAGAAAGAAATTAGGAAGGCTAAAAGAAGATATGAGGTTGCTTTGGCAAGAAAGGTGAAAGTAAACCCAAAGGGTTTCTACTGCTATATTAATAGGAAAAGGATAACGAGGGATAAAATTGGACCATTAGAGAACCAGAATGGACAGCTATCTGCAGAGCCAAAAGAGATGGGGGAGATATTGAACAATTTCTTTTCTTCGGTATTCACCAAGGAGAAGGATATTGAACTCTGTGAGTTAAGGGGAAAAAGTAGGTTAGCTATGGAAACTATGAGATTCAAAGAGGAGGAAGTACTGACACTTTTGAAAAATATAAAAGTGGATAAGTCTCCAGGTCCTGACAGGATATTCCCTAGGACATTGAGGGAGGTTAGTGTCGAAATAGCAGGAGCTATGACAGAAATATTTCAAATGTCATTAGAAACGGGAATAGTGCCGGAGGATTGGCGTACTGCGCATGTTGTTCCATTGTTTTAAAAAGGGTTCAAAGAATAAACCTAGCAATTATAGACCTATTAGTTTGACGTCAGTGGTGGGCAAATTAATGGAAAGGATACTTAGAGATAATATATAAGCATCTGGATAAACAGGGTCTGATCAGGAACAGTCAACATGGATTTGTGCCAGGAAGGTCATGTTTGACAAACCTTCTTGAATTTTTTGAAGCGGTAACTAGGGAAATTGATGAGGGTAAAGCAGTGGATGTTGTCTATATGGATTTCAGTAAGGCCTTTGACAAGGTTCCCCATGGAAGGTTGGTTAAGAAGGTTCAATCTTTGGGTGTTAATGGCGGAGTAGCAAGATGGATTCAACAGTGGCTGAATGGGAGATGTCAGAGAGTAATGGTGGATGGCTGTTTGTCAGGTTGGAAGCCGGTGACCAGTGGGGTGCCTCAGGGATCTGTGTTGGGTCCACTGTTGTTTGTCATGTACATCAATGATCTGGATGATGGGGTGGAAAATTGGATAAGTAAGTATGCAGATGATACTAAGATAGGTGGTGTTGTGGATAATGAAGTAGATTTTCAAAGTCTACAGAGAGATTTGGGCCATTTGGAAAAGTGGGCTGAAAGATGGCAGATGGAGTTTAATGCTGATAAGTGTGAAGTGCTACATCTTGGCAGGACAAATCAAAATAGGACGTACATGGTAAATGGTAGGGAATTGAGGAATGCTGTGGAACAGAGGGATCTAGGAATAACTGTGCATAGTTCCCTGAAGGTGGAATCGCATGTAGATAGGGTGGTAAAGAAAGCCTTTGGTGTGCTGGCCTTTATAAATCAGAGCATTGAATATAGGAGTAGGGAAGTAATGTTAAAATTGTACAAGGCATTGGTAAGACCAATTCTGGAGTATGGTGTACAATTTTGGCCGCCTAGTTATAGGAAGGATGTCAACAAAATAGAGAGAGTACAGAGGAGATTTACTAGAATGTTGCCAGGGTTCCAGCAACTATGTTACAGAGAAAGGTTGAACAAGTTAGGTCTTTATTCTTTGGAGCGCAGAAGGTTAAGGGGGGACTTGATTGAGGTCTTTAAAATGATGAAAGGGATAGACAGAGTTGACGTGGATACGTTTTTCCCATTGAGGGTAGTGAAGATTCAAACAAGAGGGCATGACATGAGAATTAAGGGACAGAGGTTTCGGGGTAACGTGAGGGGGAACTTCTTTACTCAGAGGGTGGTGGCTGTGTGGAATGAGCTTCCAGCAGAAGTGGTGGAGGCAGGATTGATTTTAACATTTAAGAGTAAAGTGGATAGGTATATGGACGTGAAGGGAATGGAGGGGTATGGTCTGAGTGCAGGTAGATGGGACTAGGGGAAAACAAATGGTCGGCACGGACTGGAAGGGCCGAGAGGGCCTGTTTCCGTGCTGTAATTGTTATATGGTTATATGGTTATAAATGTCTCTGAAATTGGAATGATAAACCAATTTGCAATTTATTTAAAATGTTTCCAATATCTGACATGCTAATTTAAGACTTGGCTTTATGCACATAATTGGAACAAAGATAAACTTGTGTAGAAAGCAGAAGCACTGTTTCTACTTCCTCTTCGTACCACTCTTCTCTGGGAATGGTCACAAATGTAGAGAATCTCTTAAAATTGCTCATCTCAATCATTGCCTTAAATATTTGAATTTTTTGATGGACCATTTTTGATTCTTTTCTTCCACAATCCCCCTTATAATGTATCAGAAGTGGCGTTTAAGTTTTGGTGCAAGCGGTACACTTATATCTTGAGGACACATGCCTAATGCAGGCAAATGAGAAGCGCATTGTGGTCAGCATGGACAAGGTGGGCTGAAAGGAGCTTGTTTCTGTTCTGCGTGTTCCCCTGATTCTATGATGTGGAGAAAACATTCTCAATGGGATTAATGTCGAATTAATATAAATGGATGGTGTATAGTAGTCATGGACTCAACAGGCCAAAGTTCCTGTATGTGTGGTATGTCTCTATGGCTCAATGATAGGCAAGCAACAAATAGCACACATACAGCTATGGAGGGGCAGTGTTAGAGTTTGATTCTTGGTATAAGTACTTTGCATTAATGGAATTTAGATAACTTAGCTGAAATAAAAATATAAATTTTGGGGAATTACTCACCAGAGTGAAAGGTTCTGATGATATAATGATGAGCCAAGCCAATGTGTTAACGCTGATTCCTACTCAATTGATTCTTTCCAGTTTGACTTTTAAGTGGTATTTTTGTTTTGTACTTATGCCATCCACAATATTCTGCTGTGGTGTTTTGCGTGTATCTAACTTAACACAATATAAATATAAACCCCTAGTGGACATGGCATCCTTATACGTTCTTTCAGGCCTATCAATGACATTGGGTTTAATTTGGTTTCTGGCCTAAAGAGGGAATAAACTGATATAGTGGTCTGTTGTAAACGGATATTTTTAGAAATATATTGAGTTACGGGTACATAACGGTTGCATAATTACAATAAAGTAATTTCCTTTTATTTGACTAATTTGGCCTTGAAAGCATCTCAGACCACACCCCTCCATTCGTCAAGTAGTTCAATACAAAACTTTTATTTGGAATATTTCACGGCATGTTTCACTGAATATCTACTGTTTACAGAAATAAAGGACATTGGCTTCAGAAAATGGCATGCTATAAAGTTCAACAACCTGTGATTGGTATTCATGCTCAGCAAAGCTTTACACTGCTGTTGAATGAATGCCAACTGTTGTTCAACTACTATAATGTTTACTAGGCTGCACTATTTTCACTGGAATATTTGCTCAGCTGGTCTAAGATAGCAAAAACATTTCTGGCTGCCTTCTCCACGAGTACCATGAAGCAAGGAATTGTGTTGAGCCACGCAAGGCATTGTGGTCCAAAAGCTTCTTCAAGTAGTTGGGTTTTAAGAAGCATCTTGGAGAGAAAATGATGGGGATATTTGGAAACAGAACTTCATAATTTGGGGATGCAAGAAATTGCAGATGCTTATTTATATATTTTAAAAAAAGAAGTGCTGGTGTAACAGCAGTGTAATCTCAGGAAGAAGGCCGGAAAAAGGATCCTGACCTGAAACATCATCTCTTCCACGGATGCTGCTTGACCTGCAGAGTGACTCCAGCATTTTGTGCTTTTTATTCAGAATATGTAGGGTTTGGTAGTTGAATTGATAATTGTGGACACATTAAATATAATGATGACCAATAGATCAGAATTGATTAAGGAAGAGGACTAGAGGTGCCAGAAGATGACTGGCGAGACCATGGAGAGACAAAGTTGAGAATTAAAAATTGAAGCATGACCAAACAAGGATTTGTTGTAGGCCACAATAGGAGTGATGAGTGAAGGGATTACCAAATTGGGTTGTAATTCTGAATGTATTTTTTGAAGGATTGAGTTAAAAAAAACTGGCTGGTAATTGAGCAGAACAGTCCAGCAGTAAACAGGGTTCTCGACTGAGGTTTCCACAGTGGTTGACTCAATGCAGTGGGCGAGTCAGCTGTTATGGAGGTGGATGCAAGTAAACTTGATGCTGCTGAGGACGTGTGATTCAAGGCACAATTTGCCATTTAACAAGCTTGCCTGAAATGGAGGCAGCTTGTGAGGGAGAAGAATAAGTTGATGGGATTGTAAGCCATGGCTTTTTCCTTCTCGAGATACCCGTAGACAAAATCTCCTGGTAATTTTAAGACTGCAGAGGCATTAAGCAACATGGTAATGAGATAAAACTGGGTACTTGTGTGGAATTTTATGCTCTGTACTCTGTTGCCAAGGATGACTTGCAGATATGGGAAGATGGTTGGATAAGGAAGCATCTTCAGAAACGCCACATACGGCTAATGTGTTTTATTGGAATGATCCTGGACATGAGCTATGCGAAGGACATGAGAAGGACATGCAAAGAATGTTCATCTAAAAATCTATTACATTCATTACTTAATCACGACCATATTAACCAGTCAAAAAAATTGGTAGTTAAATGTTTTGAATATGTGGACATTGTACAAATTAACTATTTACAGTGCCCTCCATAATGTTTGGGACCAAGACCCATCATTTATTTTATTTGCCTCTATACTCCACAATTTGAGAATTGTAATAGAACAAATCACATGTGGTTAAAGTGCAGTGTCAGATAAAGGCCATTTTTAATAATTTTCACCATGTAGAAATTACAGATGTGTTTATGCATAGTGTCCCCCCCCCCCCCCCACCCCCATTTCAGGGCACCATAATATTTGGGACACAGCAATGTCATGTAAATGAAAGTAGCCATGTTTAGTATTTTGTTGCATATCCTTTGCATGCAATGACTGCTTGAAGTCTGCGATTCATGGACATCACCAGCTGCTGGGTGTCTTATCTGGTGATGCTCTGCCCGGCCTGTATTGCAGCCATCTTTAGCTTTTGCTTGTTTTGGGGCTGCTCCCCTTCAGTTTTCTCTGGAGCATATAAAAGACATGCTCAATTGGGTTCAGATTGGGTGATTGACTTGGACACTCAATCGACAATTTTTTAGCTTTGAAAAACTCCTTTGTTGCTTTAGCAGTATGTTTGGGAACATTGCCTTGCTGTAGAATGAACTGCCAATCAATGAGTTTTGAGGCATTTATGTGAACGAGCAGATAGGATGTGTCTATACACTTCAGAATTCATTATGCTACTACCATCAGCAATTGTATCATCAATGAAGATAAGTGAGCCAGTACCTTCAGCAGCTGTACATGCCCAGGCCACAACACCCCCACCACAGATGAGGTGGTATGCTTTGGATCTTTGGCAGTTCCTTCTCTGTTCCATACTTTGCTCTTGCTAATACTCTGATATAAGTTAATCTTTGCCTCATCTGTCCACAAGACCTTATTCCAGAACTGTGGTTGCTCTTTTAAGTACTTCTTAGCAAATTGTAACCTGGCCATCCTGTTTTTGCGGCTAACCAGTGGTTTGCATCTTGCAGTGTAGCCTCTATATTTCTGTTCATGAAGTCTTCTGCAGACAGTGGTCATTGACAAATCCACACCTGACTCCTGAAGAGTGTTTCTGATCTGTTGGACAGGTGTTTGGGGATTTTTCTTTATTATAAGAGATAATTATTTTGTCATCAGCTGTGGAGGTCTCCCTTGGCCTGCCAGTCCCTTTGCGATTAGTGAGCTCACCAGTGCTCTCTTTCTTCTTAATGATGTTCCAAACAGTTGATTTTCGTAAGCCTAAGGTTTGGCTGATGTCTCTAACAGTTTTATTCTTGTTTCTCAGTCTCATAATGGCTTCAATGACTTTCATTAGCACAACTTTGGTCCTCATGTTGATAAACAGCAATAAAAGTTTCCAAAGGCGATGGAAAGGCTGGAGGAAAGACTTGGTGCTGAGAGCTCTCTTATACCTGCATTAAGGAAACACACCTGAGCAATTACAAACTCCTATGAAGCCACGTGTTGCAAACATTATGGTGCCCTGAAATGGGGGGACTATGTATAAACACTGCTGTAATTTCTACAAGGTGAAAACAAATGTATAAAAATGGCCTTTAATAAAATCTAACAATGTGCATTTTAACCACATGTGATTTTTTTTTTCTCTATTTCAAATCTCAAATTGTGGAGTACAGTGGAAAATAAATAGATAAAAGACGGGTCTTTGTCCCAAACATTATGGAGGGCACTGAACATGCATGCCTATAACTTCAATTATCACCTGATATTACAATGCAGTTTTATGATGCAGTTCTTGCAATAGTGGCTACACTAATGTAGTTCTTTTTGTTTTTTGCTTGCTAGTCCTGCGGCATATGTATCCACCCCATGTATAGAAACTCTATGCACGAGGTTCCCAGAACAGAAACCTAGTTATCTATTCATAATTAAAAATTCCCAAGCATTTTGTATGAAAACATTACAGTAGTTATCTCCCATCTATTTACAGATTTTGAACTCCTTTCGAATTAGAATTATAGAAGAATATTAATATTTAGGGTTCTATGACGTGACTTGCACTTGAACCATTACGTTTTCATTTCCACCATCACAGATGCCTGACCATCTGTGAGCATTACACCTTAATTGTAATAATCTTCAGTCCAGTGATGAAGTTACAAATGTAACATGCAAAAGTACTGTGGGATTTTTGAATTCTATGCACCAGGCAGAATATGAAAACAAGCAAATGTTTGAGTTTATTCAAGAACAAAATAACAGTTGAAGCACAGGGTGGCACGGTGGTGCAGCACCAGAGACCTGAGTCGATCCCAGCCATGGTTCCTATCTGTATGGAGCTTGTACATTCTTCCCATGGTCGAGTGGGATTTCCCCTGGGTGCTCCGGCTTCCTCCTACAAAGACGTTGGTTAATTGACTTCAACAATGATTGTAAATTGTCACTAGTGTGTCAGATAGTGCTAGTGTGTGGGGATCACTGGTTGGCTCTAAACTACATTAAACTAAACAAAGTGTGTAACTCGGAGCATTCCACTGCAGGGATTTTCATAAATGAGTGAAGGCAAAAGGAGAAATCTAAGTATTGGGAAAGCAAAAGATAAAACTTGTTTTTGGTGATTGGTTAATACAGAAGAGAAATTAGCAGTTTTTAGAACTTGCATATATTTATTGGAATTGCAATGTGTCTTCCTGTTTCACAACCTGATTTAGAAATGGGAAGTTTAGCACTGACCATATCTAGAAGCGCTACTTGTTTCCAGCTTGTTAAGGCGATACTTGTGTCACTACATTTGTGAACTTTTTGTATGGCACAGAAATAATTAACTGATAGAGAGAGATGGTCCCATCTGTTTCGAGTGGCCAAATGTTTTTTTTATTTAACTTTCTAGGGTCACAATCTTTCCAGTCAAATTTGATTTGATTTCCAGGCAACCCTGCATGTGTTAAATCTGATCAGTCAAATGTATCAGCGATACCAGTAAACTGGGAGTGAGTGACTACGTGAAGATTTTGTAGCTCTGTTTTTTATGTCGTAGACTCATTCCATACGACACTCTGGCTCAATCAACACAGTAATGAGCAAATAACACAATTTTTCCCAAACATTGCCTCAATTTATGTGATAAGTTTTTTCATTATAAAAGACTGAAAGTAATGCCCTTTCTATTGAAAGGCAAATTTATCACCAAAATATCAATTGATAATATAATTTGATAGTATAAACAAAGCAACAATTACAGAGAACCCAACACTCCGTGTCCAATCCTGACACCATGACTGGTTCCTTGTAACTTTAATATTTATTGCACATCCTCCTACGGCCTTGAATCATTGCTCGAGTGGCCCATCCTGTGCCATTCCTGTGAATGTATCTACCTCCTTAATGGAGTGATTTTCCACATCTCAATGTCTAGTTCCACTGAGTCTTAAACATGTTTTAACCATCTAGAATGTAATTATCTAGAACCATCAGTTTTTACTGACACTTAATGTGGTTTTTGTGTGTAATAAGTAGTGCTGTCTCACCACTACAGAGACTCTTACCTACTTTAACATATTGAGTCAATGCTGACCCACACACAATTTATGACCGACAGGATATGCTTAAATTTTACCTTGGTTCCAGCTCTTCTTGGTCTGCTTTGTTTGGTAAATTCATAAACATACAAGTTACATCATAACTGGTTCAAACATCACTCTCAACGTTAATGAGAACCAGTCCGGTTTGGGCCACCAAAGTGCCCCTGGCAGCGTCCTGCTACATTTTCATCAGACACTGCCCTATCAGACAGAATGAGGAACATAAAAGAACATCTTTCCTCATGTAATTTAGCAAAATGCATCCACCGCTCTGCTCCCGGTTTTCCCACGAGAAACATTTGAGCAATCAGTGATTTAATCTGGACACAAACAGATTAATGGTAAGTAATCCATATTACTGACAATGTCTTTTTTTTGTTTTTTTCCCCATGATTTGTTGTCTCTTCCTTAGAGATAAACAGCTGAACTGAAACATTTTTAGAATACGCCACATCTGGTTACCCAGATAATCACTTGATAATGATCTTACTTGACCCATGTGATTGATATATGCCACAGCCGTGGTATTGTTCACCTGATTGGACATGCACACTTTCATAGTAGAACAATAGGCATTTAATCCATAAAAAGCTCCTGATACTCCAATAATTAATACAAATGTTTGTAGAAAAAAGTTTCTTAGGACAATCTATTTGCAATTCCCTGGTGTTATTGTCCGTAGTCCCCTAAACAAGGGACGTATCAAATATTAACTTGATAAGAATAGATATTATACTTATCTTAGCCCAAATAATCACAGAAGCTATCCACATTCCGAGAATACTTGCTTCAGTTTGCAACAGCTGCTAAGCATATATATGTTTAAAGCAGCTTGTGGAACCTTTTCTATCCACCACTTTAATTCTGATAAAGTATCCTTAGGTAATTGCATAGACCTGTCAAAAAAGGCCTGCATACTCTTATAATGCTTGTGTTTTCCCTTTTGGAGATTTTTTACTCTTTTACTCTTTTACGTAAGCACCTTCTCGGATGGAGGGACAAAGTTTGTCAACAAAGCAATGAGACATATTTGTAATATTGACATTTTGTTTCTTGGAAAAAAAAATTCCCCCATATGGTGCTGAATTACTCCTAAACCCAGAATAGTAATTTAGGAATGTTTATGAATGCCTAAAACATAGTTTTTATTGGATGGGTCAGAACCCTTGCCTCTCAACAGGCTTGTAATTGCTGCACTAATTTGCAGCTGACTCCTGATCAACCTTCCAATTAAAAATGTGATCAAGATAAACCATGACCATGTCCTCATTAGTGCAAGTGCTGATCTTCTATCAGTGCAATTGTTGTTCCAATAATTGTGTGAACAACCTAGAACTGAGTTTAATCCATTAGACAATGTCTTAACTTGCAACAGCTGACACATCTAATTAATTTCAAGCACCTGTAAATATGATAATAAATTGGTACTAAATACCATCCTTCAAGTCTTATAGTAATGATTAACAATTTGTTAATAACAACTGTTTTTCAGTGTTGAAGATGTCCATTTTGATAAAATGTTTTTACACTGTAAAAGTGCATTTAAAATGATGTCTCGTATGGCTTTCCCACCACATCTTCCTTTTCCCTGGGGAAATCTATGATACAAATTTACATACCTCTTCTTTATTGGAGATATTTTGGGTGCAAACCTAAAATCAATTTTTAGGTTTTCCTATACAGGTGAACCAATTCCTTCTATAATTTTTTTGTAGATCCTTTACACATTAAAATAAATCAATCCATTGTTATGCCATATCATTGATCATAACACACCTGTAATCTCCCACAATTGGAGATTTCATCAACTTCTGTAACAAGTTTTTGCACCTCTTCAAATGTACATGAAGCCTTCTCTCCCCAACCATATGGGTTCACATAAGGCTGTTGGATAAATATTTATTTATCATACTCCTGCCTCTGTTTGATCCATTATCAAATCTTTACATTGGATCATAATTTTGCCAAAGTTTAATTACCAATAGTCTTTCCTTTGTAATCAATGTCTTTGATTTAATCTGAGGCAGGTTTACTCCATAAATAATCAAGAGTTTAATATAACCTGCTCTAACTAATGGCAATTTGTCTTTTTATTAAAAAAATGTTTTGGTTATTGCACAATGTTTTACTTGTTTTATATAAGTAGTGATGCCACGCACCAGCTTGAAATTCTTTGAAATTCTTTGAAATCGTATTTCCTTATGTCTCCATATAATTGAGACATGGGTACCGTAATCGGATTCACCGTTGATACCTTAATAAAACATAAATGCTTTATCCATAAAACATAAATGCTTTATCCATAAAACATAAATGCTTTATCCATAAAACATAAATGCTTTATCCATAAAACATAAATGTTTTATCAACAACTCTGCTGTTTCAACCATAATAGCTTTATGAAGCTGGTGAGAGACCAATTAATGTTGGTTACCATGGTTGCCTTCCATGGCCTCACTCCTTCATTCAGGTATCGTACTTAGTACACCTGCATGTATATTTGTGCTGTGGTGGGTACTTATGACCAGCCACCACTACCAATGCACCTTTCGGGTCAGTTTTTTCATTTTCTCTTACTGCCCTGATACTCCTGAGATTTTCCTCAAGGAGACTACCTCCAAATCAATCTGAGGTAGATATTTCCACATTGGTAAATCCCACCATATATATAAGTATATGGAAACCCCTCAGGGTCTGTTTTTGGGAACATTCTGGGCCTTTTTTAAACCCTTTTGGTTGAATTTTTAATTTGGAGTCTTTCTCCATTAATTTATTCTAAGCCATAAAGCTTTTTTGTCTGGAGGCCTTTTTTATTAGAACTTTAAAATCATGGCCTCTCTAACTTCTTAAATTTCTCCCCACTGGAGTTTTTCTCATAGCCAAAAGTTTGTGGAGCAACTAAAGTCTCCCTAACGGTAACTTTAACTGTCACCGGTATTAGAACCATCTCCGCACTAATCTGCCGTCCTGATCGCTGAGTTTTCCCCTGGGACGCTTTTTAAACTCCGTTTTTGCACCCGGAGTATTTCCTTTTCTTTTTAACTTTTAAACTCCGTTTTGCCTTTTTTAACTCCTGGTGGCTCTATACACCAGCCACGGAGTTTGGATATGCCCTGTAAGTAATGCAACTGTACTTACCTGCGGGCCCGTACCTACCGCTGAGAGGAGCTGCGCTCTGCAGCTCTTGCTCTGCCGTCAGCGTCGACGTAATGCCGATCATGCGCCAGGCGGGGCTTCATCACGTAGTCACTCACGTGACTCCGAAGTAAAATTGGTCCTCAATGTGCATTTCCCCTCCTTGTACTGTATCTGTTGATGTGCATGAGTGTTTCCAGCACGGATCATCAACCATTTTTTAAATATATTGTAAACCACCCTCTCCCGGTGTTGTTGAAGTCATTTGCAGCTTGCTTAACACAAGAATAGACACAAGGAACTGCATTTGCTGGTATCTTGAACAAAAAACACTTACGGTCATCCCATTAGAACGAGTGAACTCAACAAATATACATTTGGTTTGATCTTTCTTAATTGCAGTGCTTAAAAGACATACTGGGGAGTAACATGGAGATGAAGGAACCTAGGGTACACAAAAGGCAGGAGAAACTCAGCGGGTGCAGCAGCATCTAAGGAGCGAAGGAGATAGGCGACGTTTCGGGTCGAGACCCTTCTTCAGACTGGTCAGGGATCAGAGAGATATAGACGGTGATGTGGAGAGATAAAGAACAATGAATGAAAGATATACAAAAAAGTATTGATGATAAAGGTAACAAGTCATTGTAAGCTGTTTGTGGTGTGAAAATGAGAAGCTAGTGCGACTAGGGTGGGGGAGGGAGATAGAGAGAGAGAGAGGGAATGCCAGGGCCCGAGGGCTGAGGGAGAGGTGGGAAGGGGAGGAGACAGCAAGGGTTAACAGGATTGAGAAAATTCAATGTTCAAGCCCAAAGGATGCAGACTCCCCAAGCGGAATAGGAGGTGCTGTTCCTCCAACTTGCGGTGTTGCTCACTCTGGCCGTGGAGGAGGCCCAGGACCGAGAGGTTGGATACGGAATGGGAGGGGGAGTTGAAGTGCTGAGCCACCGGGAGGTCGGCTTGGTTATTGCGATGAAGGAACCTATTTGCAATGTCTAGGAAAATTGGCACTTATCACAAAGTCATTGGCAAGTTGCAGGTTTATTTCATGATGTGCATTTAGGTTTATTGGAAGGGAGGGGTCTGAGACCATGCAGGGTACCATTTTGACTCTTTCATCGGAAACTCATGATTGAGACTGATTGTCTCTCAAAGAATACTTTACTGTGAGATTTAGGCTGATATGGCATTTGCAGGATCTGTTGCAAAGCTAGACCGTTTTGTTCTCCCAGGAGGGAGCGGTGTGCCTGGATTGTTGATCATGATGATTACTTTTGGTGTTGGTTTGAGCGCTGAATTCCTTTCAGCAGTCTATCTCTGCCTCAATCCTCCGTGCACTAGTTTGCCATGAACTACTATGCATGTGCTTTGGTGTTGAGTACAAGAGTTATGAAGTAGTTTGCTGTATAAAACTCCTCTTAAGCCACATTTGGAGTATTGTGTGCAATTCCAGTCGCTGTAGAAGGATGTGGAGGCTTTGACGTGGATTCAAAGAGTTTCACAGGATGTTGAGACACTAGGAACTGCAGGTGCTAGTTTAACAAAAAGTGGTGGAGTAACTCATGAAGTCGCACAGCATCTTTGCGTACGTGATAGGTGAACTTTTTGGATGGAGCTCTGGTTGCTGAGTTATTCCAGTATTTTGTTTTTTTTTCACAGAAGGATGTTGCCTAGATAAGGTGAACTTGGACAAACTTGGATTATTTTCTCTGAAGCATTGGAGGTTGAGGGCAGACTTAACAGAAGTTCATAAAACTATGAGAGGAATGGCTCGGGTAGGTGGTCAGAATTTGTTCCCAGGGTGAAAATGTCAAAGACTTGAAGACATAACTTTAAGGTGAGAGGGGAAAGGTTTGGAAGTTTTATTAGCCACATTTTGTTGAAGCTGTGGTACGTGTGTGGACTTCATGGAAACATGGAAAATAGGTGTAGGAGGAGGCCATTTGGCCCTTCGAGCTTGCACCGATGGTCCTGTTCCCCGTATCACTGTTCAACATCTCAGTTCCCTGACTCAGTCTCTGGGGCAGCACCAGCAGTCGGGTCGTGTGGCAGATTTTTGGTTTCAGCAATGAGCCGTTTCACTCCCACCATCCACTGTCCCACCTCATTCACGTGGTCAACCATCAGAGATCTGTGGAGGTCATCGGCAGCATCCCACCGGCAGCTCGCCATTGCTTGTGCAAGCTGCTGCATCCTCCTTTGCACTGATACAGCAGGCAGCTTCCCGTTCTGCCACATGTCCTGCAGCATTGTTAGCCGTCTGCCAATATCATCACAAGCTTGTTTCTTCACTGACGTCCTGCAAGCCTCCAGCGTTTTATTCATTGGAGCTAAAACTTCCTCCACCTTGACGTCACAATCATCAGCCCTTGCAGAGCTGAGCACAGGTTTGCATGGGAGAGACGCGCTGGGAATTTTGGGTGGAGGTGCCAGCCTACTCTGACTGGCTGCGGAACTGCCAGGGGGTGGTAATGCAGGAGGAATTCCAGCCGCTCCACAAACTTCCAGCTGAGGTGCTGCCACTCTCTTTGTGAGGAGCTGTGAACTTTGACCGATCTGTGCTCAAGTCTGCAAACCGTACGACAACTGGGGAGGGTCATTCCAGCCGCGGTCCTGGTTCCCGGGCTTGACGAACAGGTCTGACATCTCTCCCCTGCCACCTCTTCGTCGGGCTTCACTGCTATGGGAAGAGGTCAAAGATACACTCCCCTTGGATACAATAGCATTGCTTAGGAGGCATTTAGATAGACCCGTGAACGGGCAAGAAATGGAAGGGTATAGTCCAAGTGTAGACAGATATGCATTTAAATTGCTATCATGGTGGTTACAAATGCTGTGGACTACAGGATCTGTTCCAATGCTGTACTCTTCTGTGTTCTAATTATATAAGTATTATGTTTAAAGTTTCATTTCCCTTTTCTACTCCCTTGTCTCACTTCCTACTGGCCACGAAACAGGGATTGGGGTCATTGTACTACTTTGAGCAGTGGTTCAACCACCTTATTTCGCTTTGAACAATATCTCTTCTAATTCTACTCCCTTCCTTCAAGTATGAAATGTTGCTAAGGATTCCAGTTACAACTATTTGTTTCAGCTGCGTTATGGCTTTTCCCTGGCATATTCATCTATTTTATATTCATGATCTGTTACTCCCTCCCGACCTTGTGATCTTGACATTTTCATTAGCCAAGGGTCTATTTTCCAACCCGCTCTTATTTTGAGGTGAATTTGCTGACCTTGCATTTGCCAGCTGTAGTGGAGATGATTGATGAGGAAAATTAAATCAAACTTCAGTGTGGACATACGAGGAACTGCAAATGCAGCAACTCAGTGGGTCAGGCAGTTTCTCTGGAGAACGTAGATAGGTGATATATTGAGTTGGTACCCTTCTTCAGTGATTGTGGTGGGGGAGAAAATCAGAAGAAAGGGGGTCAAAGCCTGGTGAGTGATAGGTGATACAGGTGAAGGGGGCGGGGTTGATAGGTGATACAGGTGAGGGAGGCGGGGGTTGATAGGTGATACAGGTGAGGGGGGCGAGGGTTGATAGGTGATGCAGGTCAGGGGGGCAGGGGTTGATATGCAGATAGACTAAAGCCAGAGATGTAAAGACAAAGTGTGAGATGAAGATTGAAGAGTTGTGAATTGTGAAGCCAGAGGAAGGAATATAGGTAGAGGAGAAATGTGTGTGAATCCAGATGATCAACATGGAAGGGAAAAGGAACAAAGTTCCCCAGGCAACAAAGCTTGGAATGCATTCAAATGGGAAGATAGGTTTGGTGCCATCTCGGACAAGGCAGCTCATTGTACTCCTTCCAGCACCTAACAATTCACTTCTTCCACTGTTGGTGCAGTGTGTACCCTCTACAAGAAGCCCTTCAGCATTTTGTTTGGTCTGTTTTGGTGCCATCTCCCATTCCTATAATATCCTTCATATGGGGAGCAAGGACACCAGTTTGCTTGGGAAAACCTCCATCTGCAGGTCACATTGCTACACAATTTGAGAATTAATTTCTGTTCCTCCAGTGCCACTGGGGCATGGAGAGAGTCAATAAGTGCATGGAGAAGCCAACAGAAACTGACTGGGAGAAAAATAACATAATTCAGGAGATGCGAGCGAAGCACAAGTACTGGTGCGTGTAGGTTGGTTGGAATGAACGGTTTCTGTTAATGGCCTTTTCTGATGGATATATCAGTCTGATGCAAGCTCTTCATTTATTCATTTGCATCTCAATTATTTGACATTAGTCAGTTCTTCTTTTGTGTGGCATGCACAGCCTAAAGTTGTTGGACAACTTGTTCTATTTGATCTTCCGTTTGTGCACGTCGAGTTGATTGCGTTAGTCGAAACAGGGCGGACCACGTGAAGGTTGCAATCTTCCACCCCATTACAGTCAGTGACATTCATAGAATAGCCACAAGAATTATTTTACAAAGGTTGAGTATTCTCCTGACAAAAATGATAGAAAGGTTGAGATAATTTATAGCTTTGATATCATTCCAAGGTTTGCTGCCTGTCAGACCAATACCATATCTTTGATTTAATCTGGAGAGGCAAAATGTTGGTTAAATATGCAGATATCATTTGTGATCAGTTGGATTAGCAAAGTTTAAAAATGACTTTTCCAAAACTTGTACATTACTGATATCCTTTTTCTCTGGTAGGAAATGGCGTTTAGTTTTTATCTTTGGCAATAATGCTGTTTAATATTGATACGAGTGCTTTGTCATTTGAGGGACATCTGTCAGGAAGTCTTATTTCTTGTTTTTAGCAGTGATCTGTCATTCAGCACGGTTGCATTTGCTCTTAAATGAACAGTGTTTCCTGTTAGGATCTTCTAGGAAGCTATGTTCTATAGTAGGCATGCTGTTTATCTATCCAGTACAATTATATCAAGGTTAAAATTGTTTGCATTCCCACAAACTTTTGTTATCTAGAATGGTCACAAGTTAATTCCTCTGTAATTGTAGACACATCTATATTGAAAATAGGAATTGAATTGCCATAGTTTGGTCTGGTATATTCTACATTTGAAATTGTTCCTTACTCAAGGTCAATTTGCACAATACAAAATGCTTCCAGTTGAGGAATCCTAGTTCCTGTGTGCAGCTGCAGGAAACAAATTTGCAATATGGTACATTTTACGTGCTATTTTTAGTTCTCTTTGCATTTGCAATTTTTGTGTGAAAATTAGTGTTATATGGAGATGGTATTGATGAAAGAATAATCTACATACACAGTGCACATTAAAGGACTAAACAAAACACTCCTTGGTGTTAAGAGCCATTAGTTTCCAGAAGAAATTATCAAACGTGCAGATGAAATTAATATTGGTTCTTCTTACCTTTACTGATTCCTGCAAAAAATAATATTTTTTCAATTTATTAAACATTTCCACATGTGAATTCTTAATGGAAAAGATACATGTTAGAATAAATGTGCAAATTGTACAATTGTGTATCTTAATGTAATTAATTGCTGCTTTAATCGTTATCATTGATACCTAGACTGGTTAGATTTCAAAAAGAAAATGCGAGGAAAATTATAGAAATATATATTTTCAAATGTTTCTCATTTAAAACTATACATTTGAATCTGCCAATGGAGTATTATAGTTTGAAGTAAACTGCAGTCCAAAATGGTATAGCTGAACAAATGGAGCTTGGGGTAATATGCTGAAATGTTACACCATAAATTTGGTATGATACGATAAAACTTTATTCATCCCCGGAGGGCAATTGGTCTGCCAACAGCAACAACACACAAGGTACACAAAAACTTGAAATTAATAGTGAAAACAGAAAGAAAGAGTTAAGCGACTGTTGGCTGGCTGCTGTGTGCAAAGCGCCTTAACCAGAACAAACAAACAAACAAGCGCAGGCTTATCCCCTGGGCAGAGGATTCTAAAACTAGGGTGACTTTCCACCCCCCCCCCCCTCCTCCACCACACCGGGTCCCCCTTTGTTCTCTCACTGTCCCTCACTGTGATCCCCTCCACGCCGGGTCCTCCATTGTCATTCACGGCAGTCCCCCCATGCCAGGTCCCCATTGTCTTCCCCTTACGCTCATGTCGACCACTGATTGTGGGTCGATCGCAAGACCCCTATGCCGTCGAGGCTTGTGCTGCCTCCAAGGCTCCTGTAGCCGCCGCTGAGGTTCCTTCGGCCCTGACAGGCCTCGCCACCCGGCTTCACCGCATTCCTCTGGGAGGTCTGTGGTTTTTGCATGATTTCTCATCCAGAAGCTGATGTTGTGAACAATGTCACTTTAACACAACACAATTGTATTTGCATAACAACTTGAATCAGGATAAACCTCTCTAGGTGCATCACAGTAGCATTATCAAAGCAAAATTGACAACCAGTCACATTAGGAAGCATTGCAGCAGATTAGCAAAAGCTTGGTCAAAATAAGGGTTTAAGGAGTGACGAGAGAAAGACAGGGGTTTTAGGGAGGAAACTCCAGAGCTTCAGGACCTTAGCACATGAAGACTTGGCTGCTTATGGAAGAGCATTGCAATTTGGGATTGATCAAGAGATGAGAACGAGAGTACAGATATCTAAGTGCTAAAATATTGAAAGGCGGATCAATGAGACCATGGAGGAGGGCGAATTAAAATATGCAATTATTGTTAAATGATTCCTTTGATTCAAGGAGATCCAAGCTGCCTTCCTCCTTGTTGGAATAAAGCTGTCAGTTCAGACTCCTGCTATATTTTCCCTTGCCATGCCTTTTATTCATAGGAAATGGTGACTTCATTCTTTTGATCCAATTTTAAAAAATATATATTTTTTGAAGGTAGCAAGCTATTTGCCTCTCTGCCACATTCATACTTGAAGTAGAACTTCAAGTAGCAACTTCTGTGACAAAGATGCAACCCAATTAACAAGGCTCTATGGTCTGAAGCAAATATCTGTGGAATTCCCTGCCTCAGAAGGCAGTGGAGGTCGATTCTCTGGATGCTTTCAAGAGAGAGTTATATAGAGGTCATAAAGATAGTGGAGTCAAGAGATATGACAGGATGAAGGCAGGAACGGGGTACTGATTGTGGATCAGCCATGATTACAGTGAATGACGGTGCTAGCTCAAAGGGCTGAATGGCCTATTCCTGCACCTATTGTCTATTGTCTATTTAGTCAATAAAAATGCTGAAGAAAACCTTGTGTCTAGCTAGCCCACATCTTCAAGCTTTGCTGTTCATATAAGTAAGTTCGATATTCCAAAAAACACAAGGTATAATGGGATTTGTCAAAGGTCACTCGTGATAAAGAAAATGCGAACGAAGCTCTGTATTAACTGTGTATAAATTGTTAACTATACCCATGAATTAATCTAGAATTCTGTCAACTCCATAGCTTCCTTTCTTGTTCTGCTGTTCACCGTCCCAGTTCTAGTTCAGTTCATTAATCTGCAATTATGTGATATTCAAAAAGTTAAAGAATTTATTATTTTCATGTAATCCTTAATGTGTTTGCTACTGGAATAAGAAAATATTACTTGTGTTTGAAACATTTTCTTATCTTTATTCATAATTTATGTGTAAAAATATATTTAATCTGAGGCAGGCAGGCAATGACTGTATCAGTGTGATGTGGGCTGATGCTTTATCTAAGGCGGTGTGAATGTACCGTTAAGGCAGGGGTCGACAACGTAACCCAAAATCATCCAGCCTGCAGGCATATTTTTTTTAGTGACTAGAATGTTGTTCTTGCCTTCAGCGTGACTTTGCCCAGAGTTCTCCCTGTGCTCGGGCAAGGCAGCTTTCTGGGACTGTTTTCACTGGGATGGTTTTACATTGTGAAGTTTACTGTGCGCGAGTAATAGATCAGAGTGTGTACCCGCTCCTGTGGACACGTCTCACTGTGGAGTCTGTCACAGACGGATTCCACCGCCTGTTGGTCAATAGTTGGATCGATCTCCTGAACCAGTGGCCGCAGATCTACCGGCGTGTTCTTTCCGAACTTAACTCACTGTGGAATGAATCCATTAACAGAGCCGATCTGCTGCCAGATTCTAAGTTTTCTCTGCCTTCCCTATGGAACCCATCAGATGCCGAGTTCCCAGAGCCCTGGTTAAACGCGGCCAGTCACGGTTAAGTCTATGAAACCGGCCCCCATCAGAGACTGCGAGCAGGATTAACGAAAGAAAGGACCATTTCACCTATTGTAGCGGGTGGCTGTTCGTGAGGAGTGTGAGGGAGAGAGTGGTGGAGTATGGCATGAGATTTAATTTCCAGCGGCATATAAATGATGGACCCACAAAGGTTGACACTGCAACTGCAGTAGCGAGAGACTGAACAGTTTGTTTATTTACAGCTGAGTTAAAAAAAAACACACAAAGCGACCTGAATGATCACCGCACTTACTGCTGATGTCCAACATTGATAAAGTTACATTGCTAGACCTGCAACAGGCACGTTGATTACTCAGGGTAGGCAGTCAGCCGGTTGTTTAAAAAAAAAACCTAAAACCACGCATGTGCAACTTGTTCTCCTCTCCATAAGTCTCAGTCGACTTTTATAAAGACTTCAAAAGCCATATCTCTTAATAAAGTACCGTGTTTCCCGGCAATGAAGACGCACCCCCATTTTGAGTTGCTAAATTTTGAAAGAAGGCTGGCGGGACAGAATTTCTCTACCTCAAAAATTAAAAATAAAGAAAGTAACAATTCAATTTGCCCAAGGCTTCCAAGTCTCCTTCATTCTGAATTACTGAATGCGTAGAAAGTGATGGCAGGTGGAGAGATGGTGGGAAAAATGGGGTCACAACGGGACAAGTTGAATCAGTTGTGATCTTGTTGAATGACTATGCTAGTTCAAGGGACCAATTGGAGGGAGAGTTCCTTTCACAGCGTGTGGGGAGTCTGGCCAGGGGTAAAGTTGCGGGGAGGGCAGGAGCAGTGAGAAGGAGGTGGTCAGGGTTCATGCCAGTAACCCACTTGCTCACTGCTGCGCTCCGGGCACGGAGCCACTGCATTGTGGCCGGGGAGGGAAGCAGCTCGCGTGGCTGCGAGCGGCCACTGGGACCTCAGCACTTTCTGCCGGCTCGCTCACCCCTGGCACTGCTCTCCGTCTGAACATCTCTCCTGCTGCTCGCTGGCCTCGCTCATGTCAGCCGCTTCCCGCAAATCCTTAAATTCCGACTGCCGCCGGGAGCAGGACATTGCCTCAATTGCTGCGCTGGGTGACACTGCAGGGCATTCATTGCCCGGTCCGTGTCTTTCAATGTAGACCGGACAGTGAAGGGACCAATTCAATTGAGGTTACTCGCGCTGACACAGAAATAAGCTCCACCGCCTGCTGTCCTGTTATCCATCGCCCAAGGAACCGCTCTTGAGCTGGTTGCTGGCATGATCCCCGACCCCCTCCTTCTCAATGCTCCTGCCCTCCCTGCAACTTTACCCCTGGCCAGACTCCCCACACACTGTGAAAGGAACTCTTCTTCCCCCCCCCCCCACAGCTGCGCTGTCCTTTTACAGCGGCTTCCCATCAGCTGCCAGCAATGAGGGATAGACTTGGCTATCCTACATTGTTCTTGATGTTGCTGTACTGCGGGATAGCCAAGTCTATCTTTCTTGGCTAACAAACTAACCAAGATGCATGCAAATTTTCGTGCCTTACTTTTGGGTAAGAAATAGGGTCTTCATTGCTTGGAAATACAGTATTTAAAAACATATAGCTCAAAGAAATCTACTTACCAAATTATTTGTATGCAAACTCCATTCTTCCCTCTTTGTTTCTTAAGATAATGACAATCCATGTTTGAAAAACCCGCCAAGAAACTTGCGCTGCGCATGGGCAGTAGGCTGCTGTGCATGCACAGTCTACAGTGCAAAGGCAGAATTTCAGCCGCCTTCAGCTTCCCTTGTCGTGAAGCCTTGAAGTAGCGTCGACGACAAGTACAGCGGATGAAAGGCATGGAGAATTTTGCCTATCTA
This sequence comes from Okamejei kenojei, assembly GCA_035221665.1. NCBI lineage: Eukaryota > Metazoa > Chordata > Chondrichthyes > Rajiformes > Rajidae > Okamejei > Okamejei kenojei. The sequence continues at coordinate 147,027,044 of CM069131.1, read as the reverse complement.
AGAGATTGATCTCTGATGTAGGCATAATTCTCCCGTGCCTTTAATATTTATATTTAATAATTACCATTTTATAATTTTAGTCCGGGTAGGCAGTGCCTACCTTGCCTACCCCGATGGCACGTGCCTGACCTGCAAGGAATGAACAAATCCAAATATATCACAGAAAACTGTAAAAGTTTGTTTGCCAAAGTTCTTACCAAGCACATCAATAACTGCAATGAGCGTATAACTGATCAGATCAGATCAGATTCCTTTATTGTCATTCAGACCTTTCGGTCTGAACGAAATTTGTTACCTTGCAGTCATAACATGCAATAAATTAAAACAAAACACACAATAAACACATAATTTAACATCCACCACAGTGAGTTCACCAAGCACCTCCTCACTGTGGTGGAAGGCAAAAGTCTTAAGGTCTTTGTCATTTTCCCCTACTTGTTCCCTCTCTGTACTGAGGCAATCCAGGCCTTCGATGTCATCGTCCACCAGGCCCGCGGCCGAGCCTCCGAAGCCAGGCCGCCACCGCCGCCGCCGCCGGAACGCCGGAACACCACCACAGCTCCCAGTCAGGATCGACCACGAGGCCGCTGGAGCCGCCGGAGCCCCGAAGCCGGGCCGCCGCCGGAGCACCTGCTGGAGAGCCACTGTTATACCAGTGTCTCAACCTAACTTGCTTTAAGCAATATTATGTCTACTGAACATAGCAGTTAGGTTGACACACTGTATAACAGTTATACGCATCGAAGCATAAAACAGTAAAACACAGAAGCATAAAGCAATTAAACCAACAAAATCATTGTACTTTTGTACAAATGAACCATAAATACACCTAGCTGATAGTTTTGAAAACAGGAAGAAGAAAAACTGGAAAATACGGATGAAACGCAGGTCTGTATACACGCAGCAGCTCAGCTGGCGAGAATGTTTATCGCGAATGACCTATGACCTGGGCATGCGCAGTTGAAATTCCGAATTCACTTATTGTCAAGCAATATGTATGTTTAAATGTTTTTGCTATTCACTAACAAACTTTGAAACATTAATCAGAACCAATATTGTGTACATTTGTATTTATAAGAAAACTCTTGTACTATTAAAATGCATTTTTAGTAAACCTAAATATTTGGAGAAAAAAATCACTTGAGTTTCCTATTTGCAAGAAAACTAAACTGTTGGGAGGATTCAATAGGTCAGGCAACATCTGTGGAGATAAAAGGGACGGTTGACATGCCAGGTTGAGATCCTGCATCATGACTGAGGTGGGGAAGGGGTAGATGAAGGATGGGCAATATATATGTGCAAGGGAGTGGTGAGACAGGAGCTGGTAAAGTAGGTAGATTTGGGAAGTGGAAATGATGGGCATGGGGGGGAGGGAGAGAGATGGAAAAGGTTAACGAAGAGGGAGAGAATCTGGAAAGGAATATGGGATGTGGATCACCAGCTTTCTGATTCCTTTGCAGCTGTTCCTCTCTGGATTGTGTGGAGTCTTTGATGCCATGTCAGGTCAAGGCAGGAGAATGGCTTTAGATGGATCAGCCATGGTTGAATGGAGGAGTAGACTTGATGGGCCAAATGGCCTAATTCTACACCTATCACATATGACCTTATAACCCTAGTGTAGCTTCAGTGCTCAAGTTTCCCATGGAACTGCTGATGAACTGCACAAAGTTGTTGGACACCAGCAATGTTGGAGCACATTCAAGAGATTGCCAAATATCTTCTTTCAGGATGTTTGGGACACCCCGCAGTCTTGCACATGGAACTATCATGCTTTTTCATGAACATCTGTCCACTAACATGTCCTCAATTTCCCAGTTTAAGGACATCTGTTGAGTTTATAGACAATAGGTGCAGGAGGCAGCACCTCCATTCACTGTGATCATGGCTGAACATCCACAATCAGTACCCCGCTCCTGCCTTCTCACCATATGCCCTGACTACGCTATCTTTAAGAGCTCTATCTAACTCTCTCTTGAAAACATCCAGAGAATTGGCCTCCACGGTGAGGCAGAGAATTCCACAGATTCACAACTCTGGGTAAAAAAAGTTTTTGCTCATCTCCGTTCAAAATGGCCTACCCCTTATTCTTAAACTGTGGCCCCTGTCGCGAGACTGTGCAGTTTGAGCTATATTCCAGGAAACTCAGATCTTTAAAGTAACATTTAATGGTAGCATCATAAAAAAAATTGTTTTTGATTTATGTCACATTACCTGACACTGGTTAGTGCCCAATACTGCAACATAAATAAATCCTGCATGTACAGTGATGCCTTAACTGCTTGATTATAACCATATAACAACCATATAACAATTACAGCACGGAAACAGGCCCTCTCGGGATTATTTGTATGCAGAACTTTATTATGCAACATTTTCCACCAGCTTTGTGAATAGTGTTCTGAAATATCAGTCCAGTTTCTTTGCCCACAAATGCTGCTTGTCAAGCTGGGCAAATCTAGTATTTCAGCAAAGCAGGAAGTGCTGGAGTAACTCAGTAGGTCAGGCAGCATCAGTGGAGGGAATGGACAGGTGACATTTTGGGTTGGGACCTTTCTTCACGGTTTGATTTCCAACACCTCATAGAAAGTCATATAGCATGGAAATAGGCCCTTCGGCCCAACTTGTCGATGCCAGCCAAGATGCCTCATCAAAGCTAATCCCGTTGCCCGCATTTGGCCCATATACCTCTAAAACGTTCCTGTCCAAGCATCTTTTAAATGATATTATTGTATCTGCATCAGCTACCTCCTCTGGCAGCTCATTCCATGTTCCCAACATCCTCTGAGTGAGAAAGCTGCCCCTCAGGTTCCAATTAAATCTTTCCCCTCTTCCCTTAAACATTTGCCCTCTGCTTCTTGATTCCCCTAACTCTGTATTCACTCTATTCAATGTCATGTTGGATTTATTATTTTGTAGTATTGGACACTAACAAGAGGAGTCGAGTATAGGAGCAAAGAGGTCTTTCTGCAGTTGTAGGGCACTAGTGAGACCACACTTGGAGTATTTTGTGCAGTTTTGGTCCCTAAATTGAGGAAGGACATTCTTGCTATTGAGGGAGTGCAGCGTAGGTTTACAAGGTTAATTCCCGGGATGGCAGGACAGTCATATGTTGAGAGAATGGAGCGGCTGGGCTTGTACACTCTGGAGTTTAGAAGGATGAGAGGGTCTCTTATTGAAATATATAAGATTGTTAAGGGTATGGGCACGCTAGTGACAGGAAACATGTTCCCGATGTTGGGGGAGTCCAGAACCAGGGGCCACAGTTTAAGAATAAGGGGTAAGGCATTTAGAACGGAGACGAGGAAACACATTTTCTCACAGAGCGTTGTGAGTCTGGAGTTCTCTGCCTCAGAGGGCGGTGGTGGCCGGTTCTCTGGATACTGTCAAGAGAGAGCTAGATAGGGCTCTTAAAGATAGCGGAGTCAAGGAATATGGGGAGAAGGCAGGAACGGGGTACTGATTGGGGATGACCACATTGAATGGCGGTGCTGGCTTGAAGGGCCGAATAGCCTACTCCACCTATTGTCTATTAATTCCCTTGATATTACACACCCCCCCTCCCCCTCAGTCTCCTGTGCACCACGGAATAAGTCCTAGCTTGCCCAACCTCTCCCTATAGTATGGGCCCTTGAGTCATGACAACATTCTCATAAATCATCTCTGCACTCTGTCCAGTTAATGACATCCTCTCTATAGCAGGGTGACCAAAGCCAAATACAATACTCCGAATGCTGCCTCGCCAACGCCTTATATATCTATAACGTTATGTCCCAAATTCTATACTCGATTCCCTGTCTGATGAAGGCCATTGAACCAAAAGCCTTCTTGACCACCCTATCCACCTGACATTACTTCTGTGGAAGTATGTACCCATACCCCTAGATCCCTTTGCTCTACAACACTCACTAGAGTTGTACCATTCACTGTAAAAGTTTGACTTCCCAAGATGAAACCACGTTTTTGAGTTAAACTCCGTGAGCCATTCTTTAGCCTACTTGTGTAGGAAAGAATTGCTGATGCTGGTTTAAATCGAAGGTGGACACAAAATGCTAGAGTAACTCAGTGGGACAGGCAGAATCTCTGGAGAGAAGAAATAGGTGATGTTTCGGGTCGAGATCCTTCTTCAGACTGATGTCAGGGGAGTGGGCAGGACGGAGAGAATGTAGTCGGAGACGGTAAGACTGGTGGGAGAACTGGGAAGGGGAGGGGATGGAGAGAGAGCGAAAGCAAGGGATATTTGAAGTTGTCTACTGTGATAGACTAGAAAAGAATAGGAATCTGAGGTATAACCTTTTCACACAAAGCGTGGTGGCTGTATGGAACAAACTGCCAGAGGAGGTAGTTGAGGCTGGGACTATCCCAACATTTAAGAAGCAGTTAGACAGGTACATGCATAGGACTGGTTTGGAGGGATATGGACCAAATGCAGGCAAATGAGCTAAATTCACCAATTTGCTTGGCATGGATAAGGTGGCCTGGAATCATGGAAACTTTATTGTCATTCAGACCTTTCGGTCTGAACAAAATTTCGTTGCCCTGCAGTCATACATATAATAAATAACAAAACACACAATAAACACAAATTTAACATCCACCACAGTGCGTTCACCAGACACCTCCTCACTGTGATGGAAGGCAAAATCTTAAGTCTTTGTCTCTTCCCTTCTTGTTCTTCCTCTTCCCCTGCGCTGAGGCGATCCAGGCCTCCGATGTTGTGACCCCACCTGGTGATGTTTAGTCAGTCCCGCGGCTGAACCGCGCTCGCGCTCCGCGAACAGGCCAGTTCAACTCCGCTGCCGGGGGCGTCGAAGCTGACGAAGCTGCCGCCCTCCAGTCCAGCGGAAGCAGCTGTTGCCGCGGAGCTCCGGAAAAACTGGTCACCAACCTGTGACCTGCGAGCTCCCGACGATGTCGTCCACTGGGCCTGCGGCCGGGTCCACCGAAGTCGCTGCCACCGCCACCGGAAAGCCGCCACAGCTCTGAGTCAGGCCGCCGGAACGCCTGAACCCGCCACAGCCCCGAAGTCAGCCAGCCCCGCGCTGGTAAGTCCTGGCTGGCTCTGCCTCTGGAGCCTCGAGGTCGGTCGCAGTTGGAGGCTGCCAGCTCCGCCATTAGGCCTCAGCGCAGACGGAGACGGGGGATACGACAAGAAACGTCGCGTTCCCCCCCCCCCCCCCCGAAGGAAGAGACTAAGACGTTTCTCCCACCCCTCCCGCACACATACACTACATAATAACTCAAATTAACACGCCATACAAGACAAGAAAACAACAACAAAAAAGAAAAAACAGACGGACTGCAGGTGAGCCGCAGCTGCCAAGGCTCACTGCCAGCGCCGCCACTCCAAAAAAAAGAGCCTGTTCAATGCTGTACAGATCTTTGACTCTATAAGATGGTCTATTGTTCAGGAAAGAATTGTATTAAAACTGTTTCAGGCAGAAGCCAAAGCTTGGGCATGCTCAATTGGGTTCAGATTGGGTGATTGACTTGGCCACTCAAGAATTGACCATTTTTTAGCTTTGAAAAACTCCTTTGTTGCTTTAGCAGTGTTTGGGATCATTGTCTTGCTGTAGAATGAACTGCTGGCCAATGAGTTTTGAGGCATTTGTTTGAACTTGAGCAGGTAGGATGTGTCTGTTATGCTAGTACCATCATTATGCTATTACCATCATTAATTCATTATGCTAGTACCATCAGCAGTTGTAGCATCAATGACGATAAATGAGCCAGTACCTTCAGCAGCCATACATGGTCAGGCCATAACACCCCCACCACTGTGTTTCACAGATGAGGTGGGATGCTTTGGATCTTGGGCAGTTCCTTCTCTCCTCTATACTGTGCTCTTGCCATCGCTCTGATATAAGTTAATCTTCGCCTCATATGTCCATTAGACCTTTTTTCCAGAACTGTGTTTGCGCTTTTAAATACTTCTTGGCAAACTGTAACCTGGCCATCCTATTTTTGTGGCTGACCAGTGGTTTGCATCTTGCAGTGTAGCCTCTGTATTTCTGTTCATGAAGTCTTGTGCGGACAGTGGTCATTGACAAATCCACGCCTGACTCTTGAAGAGTGTTTCTGATCTGTCGGATAGGTGTTTGGGGATTTTTCTTTATTATAGAGAATTCTTCTGTCATCAGCTGAGGAGGTTTTCCTTGGTCTGCCAGTCCCTTTGCGATTAGTAAGCTCACCAGTGCTCGCATTCTGCTTAATGATGTTCCAAACAGTTGATTTTGGTAAGTCTAAGGGTTGGCTGATGTCTCTAACAGTTTTATTCTTGTTTCTCAGTCTCATAAAGGCTTCTTTGACTTTCATTAGCGCAACTTTGGTCCTCATGTTGACAAGACTCTGGAATTAACTGCCTCGGAGGGCGGTGGAGGCAGGTTATCTGGATGCTTTCAAGAGAGAGCTAGATTGGGCTCTTAAAGATAGCGGAGTCAGGGGATATGGGGAGAAGGCAGGAACGGGGTACTGATTGGGGATGATCAGCCATGATCACATTGAATGGCTCGAAGGGCTAAATGGCCTACTCCTGCACCTATTGTCTATAAGACTAGGTGCTGAGAGCTCTCTTATACCTGCATTAAGGAGGTAATTAAACACACCAGAGCAATTACAAACACCTGTGAAGCCATTGTCCCAATCATTATGGTGCCCTGAAATGGGGGGGACTATGTATAAACACAGCTGTAATTTTTACATGGTGAAACCAAAATGTATAAATATACCCTTGAATAAAATCTGACAATGTGCACGTTAACCACATGTGATTGTTTCTATTACAAATCTCAAATCGTGTTAATCACCAATATATTTCTGAGATATTATTCATCTCAGAAATATATTGGTGATTTATTGCCATAACTGCTGGCATAGAAGAATTGGATATTAATAAAATGTAGATATTTTTGGATAAGAATTATGTCATCGACCACTTGTTCTGAGTGCTTATGAACACTGAGGAAAGCTGCTCCCAATTTGTTTGCAAACCATCCAAATTTTATGTTGTGTTAAATGCCCAACTTCCTTAAATGGTTTTCAACAATTTCACTCTGGGCAGCAATCAGAAATGTTTTAGCATTGCAAAAAAAAAAAAAATGTTTTGGAATGAACAAATAGCAAACCAAGTCTGCATGAGTAATACCAACCTTCAGAACTTGGCACAAAGTGCTGGAGTAACGCAGTGGGTCAGGCAGCATATCTGGAGAAAAAGAATAGGTGACATTTTGGGTTGGAACCCATCTTCAGACAGGAAACTACTCAAGGTCACCTATTCCTTTTCTTGAGAGATGCTGCCTGTCCCGCAGCATCTCCAGAATGCTGAGTTTCTCCAGCATTTTGGGTCTATGCTAAACCAGCATCTGCAGTTCCTTCCTACACATTCAGAACTCAGCACATAAGTTGACGTAAATTAGCTTTGTCTTTCTGTGTGGAGTACCTCATCAACAGACAATCAACCAAGCATCAAGACCTTGGTTGGTTGGTGATGACAAGCATCCCCCCCTGTCAGATCCTCAAGTGATAGTGGTGTGATGAACAAGAGGCTATCATTTATTTCCTTCCGAATATGCATTTGCCAGGAAGGGCTGGACAGGGTGCAAGTGCCTTTGTAGTGGTTCGTCCTGTGAATCTCATCATCCTTTCAGTTTTGGTCACTAGGCTATAGGACTTATGAAGATATTGTCAGGAATAGAAAGGCTGAGGTTGGGCAGGCTCGGACTTTATTCCTTGAACGCAAGATGCTTAGGGTTGATCTTCTAGAAGTGTATAAAATCATGAGGGGTATAGATAGGGCGAATGCACAGTCTCTTAACCAGGATAGCAGAATCAAAAACCAGAGGACGAGTTTAAGATGAGAGGGGCAAGATTTAATTGAAACCGAGGGGCAACTTTTGGTGGGTTTATGGAATGAGCTGCCCGAGGAGGTAATTGAGGCAGGTACTATAACAGCATTTAAAAGACACTTGGGCAGGTGCAGGAAAGTTTAGTGGGAAATGGGCCAAATGTGGGCAAATGAGACCAGCTTAGATGGGGTATCTTGGTTGGCATGGGCGAGTTGGGCCAAAGAGCCTGCTTTTATGCAATGTGTCTATGAATCTATGCTCTGAAAAGCAAATCATATCACCCATTTGTCCCATCTCATAGAATAAAGTCAAAAGTTTACTTGGTCTTGCATAAAATAAACGTCCCAGGCTTCAATTTTCCCTCAATTCCACATTCCTTTCCTAGAATGAGTTATCCGTAATTAAACACACCATTCCGAAGCTCACAAAGCTTAGTGTGCTCACAGTGGGAGAGACATCTTTTGTGCTCTACATTTGTGGGACCATCTGAACGTATGCGATTAGTATTTGAATGTTCGACCCTTGGTGTAGTCATTCAAGGCTTTATCTTTACAAGAACATAGTTGCCACCATCACCGTCCAATTATCAAATATCAGCATTTTCGACCTGAAATGTTCACTCTGCTTTTCTTTACAGCAATGCTGCCTGATCTAACTGTTTCCAGCAATATTTGTTTTCATAACAGGTTTCTGGCATCTGTTGTTGGTTGATTTTTCAATTTAACATTATGGTTTTAGTTATTTTATGCGCACTGTTGATAACTTCAGTTCTTTCCTCTTGTCTGGAGACTGGCTGTTTCTTGTTGGTAATTATTTAGTGGCTATGCTCTGGCAGAGTTGGACTCGGGAGAATGTATGAGGTGACCATTACAAAGCAATTTCTAATTGACTAAACAGGACATTGCGGTATCAGGGTTGGCACAATGTACACTCCTGGTGGCTCCTTATAGCTACGTTTAAGATGATCCAGATCCAGATTATCTTTGGTTCCTGAGCCACGTTTAAATATGGATATTATAAATGTTGAAATGCGTGATTTGCATTTGATTTGTGCGATGGAGATTTTGTTGTGGGAATGTGCCGGTGTGCCTACAACACTCAGTACAGCATTTGGATGAAGGAGCATGTCATGTAAATTATGTCATTGAGTTTAGCAACTTGGATAGAGCCTACTTCTAAGACATGATTTCAGAAAATTAACAACTTTTAACAAATATTTAGCAACCTTCACAGTAGCACCTCCAGTCTTGAGATTTGAAGGAGCTTCAACCAATAAAAAGGAATTAAGATTTTTATCCTTTAACTCACCCATGTCTCATCTCGATATTGCCATAATATTTCCAGACCTATACCAAACCATATTGTTCATTCCTTGAGCCTCTCATGCACCACAACCCAATTTCGTGAATACTTGGTATTTCTTTGGATCTCAGGGGGCATTAACTAGAATTCCCTTCTAAACCCATCATCTGCCTCTGCAGCAGAGTTTCTGTTCACTCTTCATCTCTCTTCCTTTGCCTTTATACAGTTGTTATTTGGTGTGTGTGTGTGTGGGGTGGGGGGGGGGGGGGGGGGGGGGGGAGAAGAGTGAGATAATTAGCATATTTTTTCATTAGACTTCATTAGATTTATAAACTTGGTCATCTCAAAGACCCATGCTTAAGCTAACCGTAAAGTAAGAAGATCCATACTTTAACAAAGGCTGTATGTGGTATATTGTTGGTATTGAAGTGTTAAATTATTTGCGTTTGGACATAGTTTTAAGATTATGCTGATGGACCTCTATACATGAAAAAAATGACTGACAATAGACAATAGGTGCAGGAGTAGGCAATTTGGCCCTTCGAACCTTCGAGACTGGTTAAAAGTCTCCAATTAAAAAAAAACGAAGTGCTTGTTGAATCAGTTTTTAAAAAAAACGTGTATTGTTTAAAAAAGACTCCTTTGAATTGGAAAACATGCTCTGTCCTTTACTACCTAGTGCTGGCGAATGAATTTGTCATTTTTGGATGAGATGTCAAACCAGGATCTTGGCAGCTAATTCATGGGAAAATTGGAAGGACTCCTATGTTAGACTTATTTATAGACTATAGGTCTGCCTTCAACACCATAATCCCATCCAAACTGATCTCCAAACTCCTGGACCTAGGAATCAGTACCCCTTCTGCCATAGGCTCCTCGAGCTACAGACCACAATCGGTGAGGAAAGATGACATCAGAGCATAGATGACAAAATGTAAAAAAGGTCAGAGGATCAATGCAGTGTGGAATTTTGGAGAAACTTAAGTTAGTCAGTAGTTAGAGTTTAAAACTTGCCATCACAAGTTGTTATTAGGCCGGATGGTAGAGATGTATTCCAGGGGAATTTGTGTGATTTTTATATGACAGCTAAAGGGATAAGAGGATATGTTGGTAGGCTATGATTACGTGATGCAGGAAGATGTTTATACGAGCATAAACAAAGGCATAGAGCCTTTGGACAAAATATCCTGTTGGTACTTTCAATTCCGGAAAATTCTATATTCTTTAACCAAGATCTCGAAGAGAGGGCATCTCAGCATGTCTTCCGTGCCCTCTGTGGGACTTTGCTGGATACAGGTTGTCTGCTGTTTCCGACAGGAAACAGTGATTACATATCGAAAATTACCATCTCGGCTGTAAAATCTTGTGAGGCACCCGGAGGGGCGACATTAATGCGTTTCCTTCCCTTTTCCCTTTTAAACCTGAACGTGCAGAGAAATTAAGCATTTGAAATTTCAAAACTGGAATTGATAGACTTTTAAGTAAGGATATTGGAGCAAGGTGTTAGCTGGTTTGCATCTGAACTCTATTAAACCAGCCATAAAAGATGTTCATGTTTAGCGGCTGAATGATTGATGTTGGGGCTCACTGACGTTCTGGGTTTGAGTTACGCTTTTAATTAGAGCACTATCTTTAGCCGAAATTTGGAGCACAGTGGTGACAAGAAAAGGGTACTAGGTTTGAAGTTTACACACCAATTGACTTTAAAAAAACATTGTCCTTTACAATGTTATATCTTTGCACTAAATGATGTACCCATTATCCTTTATCTGTCCACTGTGGACAGCTTGATTGTATTTATGTATGGTCTTCTTTGACTGGATAGCACGCAAACAAAAGCTTTTTACTGTACCTCAGTACATGTGGCAATAAACTAAACCAAACTAGATATATTCTGAGCAAAATCGGTGAAGGGCCCAAGTGCATGATGGTCATAATGGCCATGCTATACAATTAAAGCTGCAGACACAGGCTGAAATCCCCAGGAATGCATCCAATGACCTTGAGGTCCTGGTTCAACAGCATCCCTTTAACTCATTTTAAATTTTCAATAAAATTGTATTAAAAGGCAATTGAATATCTCTTTTGACTTCCCCTTGGGTTGCTCACAATAATTGTGTTTGTGTGATTCATGGAGCTATCTAATATACTGATGGGTGTGTATTCACTGTTGTGGCTGAAAGGATGTGAACACGAGCAAGACCATTCCATAGCAATTTCAGAGCAGGCCTGGAAGAGAAATTTTTAGCTCTCTTTAAAAATAGTGGAAGAGGCAAAGAAGCTGCAGAAAAGTTTGTGCAAATAATTTTAGTATTTACTGTCTTGTGTCCAAATTAATCAACAAATGTTGACAGGCCCATAGGGACCAGCACACTCATGCTGACATGATGCTCAACTGCAAACACCCACTTCCTTCACCAACATTTGGAAGTGCATCATTTGTATTAGAGGTGAGATTTAAAGAAAATGTTCCTGCGATCCCCTTCAGGTCTATAAAAGGCATTTTGTCCAGTTTAATTCCAGTAGTAAGTAGTAATCTGACATAAGTATGCACATCACAGCGATTAACTTGATGAATTGCTTTGCAAAACAGCTTATTGATGATTTACATCATGTTAATGATGTCTGTGGCTTTAAGTATTTACAAAGAAAATGGCACAAAAGCAGCATTTCAAAGTTTGCAGTAATGTGCAGCATGTGTCTGAGTGCCGACAATCACCTTATTTCAGCTGTTTTTGCTCTACGTGTTTCTTTTGTTGAAGCATTTTATCAAATTGAAAACAGCTGTGATAATTCAAAGTCAACTATTCACCTACTCAAAATTCCAGCTTCCCAGTGCTTCTGCTTTGGTAGACATTCTGATATTGGGAATGCAAATGGAGCCATATTTGTTCTGCTCGATGCTAGACCCAGATTGTAAGCTGGAACACTTGCAGGGGAGGGTGTGTAGTTTATTATAAGGCAGAGTACTCCTTTTAAAAAGCACACAATTCAGTTGCACCATATCCTTCTCCTCCTCCACTGGTGAATGATTTCCTTTTAAGGAATGCTGGTTAAAGCAGGAAGTGACTACATTGTTAGTGGTCAAGCTAATCATCATCCAGGGAATCAGTTCCTATGGAGGCATTCCAAGCATACTGCTCATTCAGGGAGTAGGCAACAGACAAGCTGCACTCTGGAATGTGTAATGGGAAAAGCGATTACCTAGCATTCAGCAGGGAGTGTACATTTTTTATGCATAACAAAATGATTGCTGTTTACTTCAGCATTTGGCACCTTGGTAACTTTTAAAACACCCTTCTGCACAGTGCCCAGACAAGGAAAAATCTTGGGTTTCTCTTTGGTTCATTTTGTCCATGATATAAGGGTTGTAAACAGTTGGAAGATTGAAAATGCATTGAGACTTTACATGCTGTAAGTTTAAACCATCTTGTAACTCTCTGATGCCTCTGGCAAAATAATGTGTTGCATAACATGAGCTGAGGTGGGATCACTTACTTTTAGTGCAGACATTACCAGGGGAACACATTCAAACATAATTTGCTGTAAAATGCTTTGAAAGCCAAAATGCAAATGCAAAGCTGAGAGTAATTGAATGCTGCACCAATAACCATTATCCAGACCGGAGTTTTAAAGTCGTTGGAGCAGTTCAGGCATGTCTTCTGCAGCAAAACTGTTGGCCGCTTCTGTTTTAAGAGCATAATCACACACAGAAACACTTGAACCTTGATGAATAGTGCGTTCTTTCAAATCTTCTGATTTGCATTACTGATCTGGTGAACAGCACAGCCCAACTTTATTAGGGCGTTAGGATTGAGAACCAGCTGATCTCTCTAGAACTCTGCAGGATTGAGAACCAGCTGATCTCTCTAGAACATTAAGTGAATCAGAGGATGAAAACAGTTGAAAAGGAGAGGCAAAGCACAGGCAGACTTTACTCAGAGCTCCCGTGGATTGAGAAGCAACAACGACAAAGGGAAGCAGGAGAAAACACTGAATGGCTCTAGCCCAAGTGGGAGGAGAGTTAGAAGTGGGTCCGAGGGGGAAAACAGTTGAAAACTGAGGAATTTGGTTTGGAAATTGGTAAATTAGGCAATTTATCAGTCAATATAAGCAAGACAGCCCTTAGGGAGCGGCAGTGATGGAAGTGCCCTGTGTGAAATGTGCGAGTCTTTGGCTTGAGAGTCTTCGGCGAGGAGAGGAGGCAACGCAAAATGCTGGAGAGGGAGAGACGAAACAAGGAGATGTCAAGCAAGCTGATTCAGTGTGATGCTTGCATTATGTGGGAGGTCAAGGACACTGCTGGTGCCTCTGGCTGCTACAAATGTGAGAAGTGCATCCAGGTACAGCTCCTGAAGGACCGTGTTGGGGAACTGGAAAAGCAAGTGGATGACCTCAGGTTCATCCGAGAAATGGAGTAGTTCATCGACAAGTCCTATAGTGAGATTGTTACACCTAAGGTACTGGAAGGGGAAAAGTGGGCGACGGTGAGAAAGGGAGGGAAACTTGGAATGCAAAGGTCCCCAGGTGTGTACCTCTTGTGAACAGATTCACCCACTTAGAAGCTGTTGGGACAGAAGACGTTAAAGCACTGAGCGGCGGACTGGCTTGTGAAGCAAAAAGGGCTGTTGAGCCAAAACCAAAGAGGCCAACATCAGGCAATGCCATTGTAGTTGGAGACTCCATTGTGAGAGATACAGACGGGTTTCTGCGGCAACAGACGGGATTCGAGGATGGTGTGCTGCCTTCCTGGTGCCAGGATCCAGGATTTCACGGACAGAGTGCAGAAAATCCTCAAAGGCGAAGGTGAACAGCCGGAAGTGGTAGTGCATGTCGGCACAAACAATGTCGGAAAGAAGGGGATGAATATTCTGCAGCGTGACTTTAGAGAGCTCGGAAAAATGCTGAAAAGCAGGACCTCCAGGGTTGTTATCTCCGGTTTGCTCCCAGTTCCTCATGCTGGCGAGAGCAGGAACAAGGACATACGGGACCTGAATGTGTGGCTGAGTAACTGGTGCAGGGGACAAGGATTTAGATTCTTAGATCACTGGGATCTGTTTTGGAGTAAGGTGGAACTGTACAAAATGGACGGATTGCATCTTAACTGGTGGGTGACCAGCATTCTGGCAGGCATGTTTGCCACTGCTACACGGGTGGTTTTAAACTCAAATGAGATAGTCGACGATGGAGTTAAGGGAAGAGAGTAAAGGGATGGTTAATGACCCCAGAATTAACGGGAAAGGAAGCTCACAAAGGGATAGGAGAGTATGGCCAAGTGTAATAGGGATCGATGTGAAAGGAGAGATGCATAAGGAATTAAAAGTATTGTATATGAATGCGCAAGGTATAAGAAGTAAAGTAGATGAGCTTGACAGTTAGAGTTGGTAGATATGACATTGTGGGATTACTGAGACGTGGCTGCAGGAGGATCGGCCTGGGAACTTAATATTCAGGGTTATACATCCTATAGAAAGGACAGCAGGTGGCAGAGGAGGAGGGGTATGGGTGAGGGATGGAATTCAGTCCCTTGCTGAAGACATACGGACTGACGAGCTAGAGTCACTGTGGATTGAGTTGAGGAATTGCAAAGGCAAGAAGACACTAATGGTGTTATTTACAGACCGCCAAATATAGCCCGGATGTAGGGTGTGAGTTGCAACAGGAGTTAAAACTGGCATGTAACAAAGGTAATGCCACTCTGGTGATGGGGGATTTCAATATGCGGTAGATTGGGAAAATCAGGTTGGTTCAGGACCTCAAGAAAGAGAGTTTGTAGAGTGCCTCCGAGATGGATTCTTAGAGCAGCTTGTAATGGAGCCGACCAAAGAAAAGGCAATTCTGGATTTAGTGTTGTCCAATGAACCAGATATGATAAGAAAACTCGAGGTAAAGAAACCGCATGGAGGTAGTGATCATAATATGATTAGTTTTAATCTGCAATTTGAGAAGGAGAATGTTAATTCGGAAGTGGCAGTGATGCAGTTGAACAAAGGGGACTATGAAGGCATGAGAGGGGAGCTGGCCAAGGTAGACTGGAAAGGGATCCTAGCAGGAATGTCGGTGGAACAGCAATGGCAGGAATTTCTGGGCATAATCTGGAAGACGCAGGATCATTTCACTCCAAAAAGGAAGAAAGATTCTAAGGGGAGTAGGAGGCAACCATGGCTGACGAGAAGTTAGGGATAGAATAAAACTAAAAGAAAAGATGTATAACACAGCAAAGAGTAGCCGGAAGCCGGAGGATTGGGAAACTTTCATAGGACAACAGAAGGAAACAAAACGGGCAATACGGGCTGAAAAGATGAAGTAAGAGGGGAAGCTGGCCAGGAATATAAAGAAGGACAGTAAAAGCTTCTTTAGATATGTTAAGGGGAAAAAGAGTAGCAACGTCAAATGTGGGTCCCTTGAAGGCAGACACAGGTGAAATAATTATGGGCAACAAGGAAATGGCAGAAGAGTTGAATATGTACTTTGGGTCCATCTTCACTAAGGAGAACACAATCTCCCAGATGTACTGGAGGACAGAAGATCTAAGGGGGTAGAGGAACTGAAACAAATTTTCATTAGGCGAGAAATAGCTAATGGGACTGAAGGATGATAAATCCCCTGGGCCTGATGGACTGCATCCCAGGGTCCTCAGGGAGGTGGCTCTAAAAATAGTGGACGCATTGGCGATCATTTTCCAATGTTCAATATATTCAGGATCAGTTCCTGTGGATTGGAGGAAAGCTAATGTTATCCCACTTTTCAAGAAAGGAGCGAGAGAGAAAACGGGGAATTACAGACCTGTTAGCCTGACTTTAGTGGTGGGAAAGATGCTGGAGTCAATTATTAAAGAGGTAATAATGGGGCATTTGGATAGCAGTTAAAGGATTAGTCCAACTCAACATGGATTTATGAAAGGGAAATCTTGCTTGACTAATCTTCTGGAATTTTTTGAGGATGTGACAAGTAAAATGGATGAAGGGGTGCCAGTGGATGTAGTGTATCTAGACTTTCAGAAAGCCTTTGATAAGGTCCCGCACGGGAGACTGGTGACTAAAATTAGAGCACATGGTATTGGGGGTAGGGTGTTGACATGGATATAAAATTGGTTGGCAGACCGGAAGCAAAGAGTAGGAGTGAACGGGTCCTTTTCAGAATGGCAGGCAGTGGCGAGTGGAGTGCCGCAAGGCTCGATGTTGGGGCCGCAACTGTTTACCATATATATTAATGATTTGGAAGAGGGAATTAGGAGCAACGCTAGCAAGTTTGCGGATGACACAAAGCTGGGTGGCAGTGTGAACTGTGAAGAGGATGTTAGGAGGTTGCAGGGGGACCTGGACAGGTTGAGTGAGTGGGCAGATGCGTGGCAGATGCAGTATAATATAGATAAATGTGAGGTTATCCACTTTGGCGGCAAAAACAAGGGAGCAGATTATTATCTCAATGGGGTTAGGTCAGGTAAAGGGGAGGTACAGCGAGACCTGGGTGTCCTTGTACACCAGTCACTGAAAGTTGGTGTGGCAGGTTCATCAGGCAGTGAAGAAAGCTAATGGAATGTTGGCCTTCATAACAAGAGGATTTCAGTACAGGAGTAAAGAGGTTCTTCTGCAGTTGTATAGGGCTCTGGTGAGACCACATCTGGAGTATTGTGTACCATTTTGGTCTCCTAATTTGAGGAAGGACATCCTTGTGATTGAGGCAGTGCAGCGTAGGTTCACGAGATTGATCCCTGGGGATGGCGGGACTGTCATATGAGGAAAGATTGAAAAGACTAGGCTTGTATTCACTGGAGTTTAGAAGGATGAGGGGGAATCTTATAGAAACATATACAATTATAAAAGGGTACACAAAAAGCTGGAGAAACTCAGCGGGTGCAGCAGCATCTAAGGAGCGAAGGAGATAGGCGACGTTTCGGGTCGAGACCCTTCTTCAGACTGGTCGGCGACGTTTCGGGTCGAGACCCTTCTTCAGACTGGGGAAATTACAATTATAAAAGGACTGGACAAGCTAGATGCAGGAAAAATGTTCCCAATGTTGGGCGAGTCCAGAACCAGGGGCCACAGTCTTAGAATAAAGGGGAGGTCATTTAAGACTGTGCTGAGAAAAAACATTTTCACCCAGAGAGTTGTGAATTTATGGAATTCCCTGCCACAGAGGCCAAATCACTGGTTGGATTTAAGAGAGACTTGGATAGAGCTCTAGGGTCTAGTGGAGTCAAGGGATATGGGGAGAAGGTAGGCACGGGTTATTGATAGGGGACGATCAGCCATGATCACAATGAATGGCGGTGCTGACTCGAAGGGCCGAATGGCCTCCTCGTGCACCTATTTTCCATGTTTCTAAGTGGCTATGCCAAGTGTATATATTTTGCGTGGTAATGACTGGTATTGCCTCATGAAGGGACATGGAGGAGAGAAGAGAGCTATTTAGTTTTAGCAAGGTTTCAAGTTTTCAAGGTCAGTTTATTGTCACATGTACCAGTTAAGGTACAGTGAAATTTGAGTTACCATACAGCCATACTAAGTGAAAAGGAACAAGACACACAACCACATAAAAGTTAACATAAACATCCTTCACAGTCGGTTCCACATGCCCAATGAAGCATTCACATATTATTTCTGATTCAAATAAAGTCACAAACTAAACATATTCACCAATCAAGACATGATAAATACCACAATGACATGCAGCAAAGTTACAATACAGTATCTCAACTCTTTTTGCACATTGCAATTAATGCAATTTCTATTATTTCTTTCCACTTCCCAACAAAAATGTGGTTGGATTATTCAGCGTATGATCAACCTGTGTCAATAAATCCTGGACCATGGTGACATATATGCTTAACCATGCACACTACAGATTGATTCAAGCATGTTTTCTGCGAAGGACCAAAATTATTATGACATGGCCATAGAATGGGTCGTTATTGCTATTGTTACAGAAACTCTCTCGCTTCCCACATAATGTATCCACAACAAAATATACAGGTTGCAAGGAAATCTCTAAATGCATTTTATGACAATAGCTGTTAAAACTGACTATACCCATCTGACAGGTTAAAAATTACACTAACTGACAAGAGATGGCCAAAGGACATAACTGCAGCAAATGTTCTTTTGGTAATATGTTTAAAGGTATCAAAACGCCACATTACCGGTCATTCAGATTAAATGTATGTGTTGTGAAGAGCAATGAAGATACCCAGTTTATACGCACCAGATATTAAAAAAATTTATTGATAAACGCTGTTTCCATCATTCCCACTTCAGAATTAACGTTAAAATTTCAACAAATATCTGCTGACCAAATTTGTGATGTATATGACTGACTGTAGAAGTAAAACCTGGATAAATCCAACGTATAGTTGTGAATGTTGCTTATTAAATAACAGTACTGATACTCCATATTAAGAGCGTTGATTTGCTGTTGAAATGAATTCTGTAATAATGTGTCAACGATAGCAGTGACAATCGAACACTGCAGTTTTAATGTTTCACATGTTCACAATTTAATTAATCCATCTTTATGGATTAAAACAAATAATAACATTGGGATTTAAAACACATTTGATTGCATTCCGTTATCAAACATAGTCAATTTTTGCTCTGAAGACATTTCCAAAACAGTAGGGTCGGGGGGGGGGGGGGGGGGCTGTGAATCAGTGTGGGATGGATAGATGGCGCGGTGGGGGGGGGGGGGGGTGAGAAGGCAAGGTGCGGGATGGATGGATTGAGGCAGGGGAATTAGTGCGTGTTGGTTGGAATAGGTAAAATTGTAGGGGAGAGTGCGGGGATGTCAGTGGGGTAGAATGGGGTGGATCAGTATGGAATTGACGGGGGGCATCAATATGGGAAGAAAAGGGGGGGATTAGTACAGGATAAATGGGGGTTCACAACAGGATGAATGGGGGAGTCTATACAGTGTGGATCACTACAGGATGAATGGACGTATCATTACAGGATGGATGGGGGATCAGTACAGGATAAATGGGGGGGGTCAGTGCAGTGTGGATCGGAGGGTCTGTGCAGGATGAATGGGAGGGGATCGCTACAGGATGAATGGGGCGATCAGTAAACGATAAATGGGGGGAATCAGTACAGGATGGATGTAGGGGATCAGTACAGGATGGATCGAGGGGGATCAGTACAGGATGAATGGGGGGAGGCAGTGCAGGATGGATGGGAAAGGGTGAGTAAAGGATGAATTGGGGGACCAGTGTAGGATGGATGGGGGGGGGGGGGGCAGGAGAATCAATATGAGGTGGATAGGGAGATGAGTGCATGATGAATAGATGGGGGGGGGGGAAGATGGAGAGGGGAGCACGGGGGATGTCAGTGAGGACTGAATAGAGGCGGGAATGGGGATCAGTGGAGGGGGGGGGGGGGTCCCAGGATAACGGGGGCATACGAGAGAGAGAGAGAGGGAGAGAGGGGGGTGGGTGGGGTGGAAGGAAGGTCAGCGCTCATCGGACACGGACGGTATCATTGCCCCGCTGCCTTGGCCGTCCCTGTCCACCGCCAAGTGCCGCCGCCAAAGGGGGAGGCAGTTGGGATCTCCTCGCCACCGCCTCACCTCCTCTGCCAGCCAACAGAAGGTGCGTGGCCGAGCGGTGCAGGTGCTTCAGGCGGCGGAATGGGGCCGTCCCCTTTCCTACCTCCTCCCGGCCTCGGCGTGTGGGAGGGATTGTTTCGAAAGCGGTATCGCAGTTAGCGGATTGGCAAGCAGCGGCCACTATCAGGGCGGGCGGGTTGCTGGAGGAGGAGCTGCTGTCGCTGCCAAAGATCCTATAGGATGTTTGGCCACTGCTGTGCGGGGCCCATCATTCGCTCCGACCCTCCGTCACCCGCATCCCGTATCTTTGCTCCGCACTACGTCATCACCGCCGACACGACACGAAACGTCACGTTCCTTTTCTCCTGAGATGCTGCCTGACCCACTGAGTTACTCCAGTTTTTCGCGTCTATCATCGGTATAAACCAGTATCTGCGCTTTGGGTGGTCATTGGCACCCAGGCAACCGCTAATTTCGAGCCCAGGCCCTCCATTGAAGGGCCGGACTTGGCTCCCATAGTTGGCGGCGTTGAGGCGTTCAGCTCCCGCATCGGGGGGTTGTCAGCTCCCTGCGCCGGGCGATCAAACCTCGCGACGGGGCTGGACGAACCTTCTGTGGCATTGGAGCTCCCTACTAGCTTCTCCCTTCATCAAGTCATTTAGTGATGTGTTAAAATGTTGGCATTTGATACATTCATTGGGAGATGTTTAGTTTATCGTTGTCACGTATACCGCAGTACAGTGAAAAGCAATGCAAGAATAGGCCCATTTCTGATCATTTCACCCTTGCCTGATCTGGAGAAAAATCGATTGAAGAAAATGTTCCACTCTTGGATTCTATTTCTTTTAAATATGTACAAATTATAAACACTTTCTTCATTTCCCCTTCAAATGTGGAAGTAGTATTTCAGCAGTGTGAAAGCAGATATGTTGCCATTTTAAACTGCTTGTAATGCCTCCTTATTCTCCGGCCTTTGCTGATGACTTCATTTACAGCATGCATTGCAAAATGCAGCCAAATACCAATCCAACTCAGTTTACAGGTTTGCAGACGACACCACCGCAGTGGGCCAGATACCAAATAATGACAACGGAGTACAGGAAGGGGATTGAGAACCTTTTAACCTGGTGCCAAGATGACATCCTTCTCCTCAATGTCAGCAAGACAAAGGAGACTTCAGGAAGCAAAGTGTTACAAATATCCCAGTACACATTGACGGCACTGAAGTAGAGATAGTTGAAAGCTTCGAGTTCTTATGAATAAATATCACCAGCAATTTGTCCTGGACCAGCCATATTGAAGCAATGGCCAAGAAAGCACACAGGTGCCTCTACTTTCCTCAGAAGACTTGGGAAGTTTGGCATGTCCCCAACAACCCTTAACAATTTCTACAGATGTGCCGTGGAAAGCATTTTATCGGGATGCATCAAAGCGTGGCTTGGGGACAGCTCAATCCAAGATTGCAAGAAATTGCAGAGTTGTGGACATAGCCCAGACCATCATGCAAACCAACCTCCCCTCCATTGACTCCATCTACACTTCACGCTGCCTCAGCAAGACCACCAGCATAATCGAGCACCAATGTCATTCCACTCACCTCTCCCCTCTCCATGCTGCGACCGTAACAAAACCAAAAAAGTGATTTATTGCACAAATTCAAAATTGATGTTGGAAAATGCATACCTCCAGGTTTCTTCCCAGCTGTTATCGGACACCTGAACCATCCTATCACCAACTAGAGAGCATCCTAACCTCCCATCTACCTCATGGGAGACCTTTGAGCAATCTTTAATTGGATTCTTCTGGATGTTATCTTGCAGTAAACATTGTTCCCTTTATCTTGTATCTGTACATTGTGGACAGCTTGATTGTAAACATGTATCGTCTTTTTGCTGACTGGATAGCACGTAACAAAAACCTTTTCACTGTACCTTGGTCATGTGACAAAAATAATCTAAAGAAACAAAAATTGAATGGCATTTTTCAGTTGGCTGCTCTTCAGTTACCATTTCAACTAAGTATGAACATTGCACTTTATTTTTTCATCGGCAGTAAAAATGGCATTTGATAGTGTGCTATTCCAGTTGGAAATGGAGCCACTGAAAATTTAATTTATCTCTTTTCTTTTTTGCTCAGACATAACGCTGGAGAGGACTGTCTTCTTGTTCAGACGCGTGGAAGCTGTGAAAACTCATTCCTTAACCACGTGTATTGGGTAAGACTGCATGCTGTAGTTTGGTAATTTTAGTGAAGCTCCTGCTCTGAGTGAACATGTTTTTCATTTAGATTTGCGCTTCATTCTTTTAGTGCTGCATTGATCCACAGAACTTAATCTTCAAAATGTTCTTAAAAGTTGCAATATTATGTTCCTTTTTTTTAATCTATTTTATCTCCGTGATGAATGTGATTTTATTTTCCTGAGCTGTATAGATACAATTGAATTGCTTTTAGAGCTGGGGTATTTTTAAGTTCATTAGATTAGATGTTTGTGTGTTCATGATAAGGGACAGAAGTTTAGGGGTAACGTGAGGGGGAACTTCTTTACTCAGAGGGTGGTGGCTGTGTGGAATGAGCTTCCAGCAGAGGTGGTGGAGGCAGGATCGATTTTAACATTTAAAAGTAAAGTGGATAGGTATATGGACGTGAAGGGAATGGAGGGGTATGGTCTGAGTGCAGGTAGATGGGACTAGGGGAAAACAAATGGTCGGCACGGACTGGAAGGGCCGAGAGGGCCTGTCTCCGTGCTGTAATTGTTATATGGTTATATGGTTATGATCCATATTGGATAGTTATGGGCTGTGTTTGCTTTGCAACAATACAATCCTTGTCACAGACATCTGGAACATTGAGTTTGCACCAACAGCTCAGCCCATAGTTTTGAGTGCTGCCTTGTATATGAGTTTGTAGAGGAGAAACTAAACTTAAACTTCTCCAAGATGTAGCCAGTGATTCATTATTAAATGCACTGGAGACTGGAATTACTTTTCATAATGTAACAAATGATCCATCTATTCATCCCAACTGCACCGTGCCCTTCCCTTTCTTTTGGGGGGCTTAAAGCAGAATATTTGGTCTCTTTTTATACAAAGACATGTACTGCATACTCTTTGTATTTTAATAGTGTTAAAACATTGCTTTTGAGATGGGCTGTTTTCGTTGCTAAGCTTCTGCAATTTGTCTGCAACATAAGGGTGTGAACTTCCTTAATTGATACAGCTACATGTCAGTAAAAAATGGCTACATCAGCGATCTATTTTGAATTTGTGCAACAAATCACTTTTTTGGCTTTGTTGGGGTCACAGCATGGAATCAGGCCCTTTGGTCCAATTTGCTCATGCCGACCAAGATGCCCATCTAAGTTAGCCCCATTTGACCCCTATCCCTCTAAACCTTTAATATTAATGAAACTGTCCAATTGACTATTAAATGCTGTCTTTTATAGCACCTGCCTCAACTATCTCCTGTGGCAGCTCATTCCATATACGCTCCACCCCCTCAGAGCTCCTGTGGATTTGGAAGCAGCAGCTCGGAAATATGCTGAAAAGCAGGACCTCCAGGGTTGTTATCTCCAGTTTGCTTCCAGTTCCTCGTGCTGGCAAGAGCAGGAACAGGGAGATACGGGACCTGAATGTGTGGCTGAGTAACTGGTGCAGGGGGGCAGGGATTTAGATTCTTAGATCACTGGGACCTGTTTTGGAGTAAGGTGGAACTGTACAAAAGGGACGGATTGCATCTTAACTGGTGGGGGACCAGCATTCTGGCAGGCAGGTTTGCCACTGCTACACGGGTGGTTTTAAACTGAATAAGGGGGGGTGGGGTGTCAAATGGGATAGTCGAGGATGGAGTTAAAGGGAAAGAGAGTAAAGGGATGGTTAATGACCCCAGAATTAACGGGAAAGGAAGCTCACAAAGGGATAGGAGAGTATGGCCAAGTGTAATAGGGATCGATGTGAAAGGTGGCTGGGAACTTAATATTCAGGGTTATACATCCTATAGAAAGGACAGGCAGGTGGGCAGAGGAGGAGGGGTAGCTCTGCTGGTGAGGGATGGAATTCAGTCCCTTGCTAGGGAAGACATACGGACTGGCGAGGTAGAGTCACTGTGGATTGAGCTGAGGAATTGTAAAGGCAAGAAGACACTAATTGGTGTTATTTACAGACCCCCAAATAGTAGCCCGGATGTAGGGTGTAAGTTGCAGCAGGAGTTAAAACTGGCATGTAACAAAGGTAATGCCACTGTGGTGATGGGGGATTTCAATATGCAGGTAGACTGGGAAAATCAGGATGGTTCAGGACCCCAAGAAAGAGAGTTTGTAGAATGCCTCCGAGATGGATTCTTAGAGCAGCTTGTAATGGAGCCGACCAGAGAAAAGGCAATTATGGATTTAATGTTGTCCAATGAACCAGATATGATAAGAGAACTCTAGGTAAAGGAACCGCTTGGAGGTAGTGATCATAATATGATTAGTTTTAATCTGCAATTTGAGAAGGAGAATGTTAAATCGGAAGTGGCAGTGATGCAGTTGAACAAAGGGGACTATGAAGGAATGAGAGGGGAGCTGGCCAAAGTAGACTGGAAAGGGATCCTAGCAGGAATGACGGTGGAACAGCCATGGCAGGAATTTCTGGGCATAAACCGTGGCTGACAAGAGAAGTTAGGGATAGAATAAAACTAAAAGAAAAGTTATATAACACAGCAAAGAGTAGCCGGAAGCCAGAGGGTTGGGAAACTTTCATAGGACAACAGAAGGAAACAAAACGGGCAATAAGGGCTGAAAAGATGAAGTATGAGGGGAAGCTGGCCAGGAATATAAAGAAGGACTTTAAAAGCTTCTTTAGATATGTTAAGGGAAAAAGAGTAGCAAAGTCAATGTGGGTCCCTTGAAGGCAGACACGGGTGAAATAATTATGGGCAACAAGGAAATGGCAGAAGAGTTGAATAGGTACTTCGGATCCGTCTTCACTAAGGAGGACACAAACAATCTCCCAGATGTACTGGAGGACAGAAGATCTAAGGGGGTAGAGGAACTGAAAGAAATTTTAATTAGGCGAGAAATAGTACTGGGTAGGCTAATGGGACTGAAGGATGATAAATCCCCTGGGCCTGATGGTCTGCATCCCAGCGTCCTTGGGGATGTGGCTCTAGAAATAGTGGACACATTGGTGATCATTTTCCAATGTTCAATAGATTCAGGATTAGTTCCTGTGGATTGGAGGATAGCTAATGTTATCCCACTTTTCAAGAAAGGAGCGAGAGAGAAAACAGGGAATTACAGACCAGTTAGCCTGACTTCGGTGGTGGGAAAGATGCTGGAGTCAATTATTAAAGAAGTAATAATGGCGCATTTGGATAGCAGTTAAAGGATTAGTCCAATTCAACATGGATTTATGAAAGGGAAATCTTGCTTGACTAATCTTCTGGAATTCTTTGAGGATGTGACAAGTAAAATGGATGAAGGGATGCCAGTGGATGTAGTGTATCTAGACTTTCAGAAAGCTTTTTATAAGTTCCCGCACGGGAGACTGGTGACTAACATTAGAGCACATAGTATTGGGGGTAGGGTGTTGACATGGATAGAAAATTGGTTGGCAGACAGGAAGCAAAGAGTAGGAGTGAACGGATCATTTTCAGAAAGGCAGGCAGTGGTGAGTGCCGCAAGGCTCGGTGTTGGGGCCACAACTGTTTACCATATATATTAATGATTTGGAAGAGGGAATTAGGAGAAACACCATCAAGTTTGTGGATGACACAAAGCTGGGTGGCTGTGTGAACTGTGAAGAGGACAAGAGGATTTCAGTACAGGAGTAAAGAGGTTCTTTTGCAGTTGTATAGGGCTCTGGTGAGGCCACATCTGGAGTATTGTGTACAGTTTTGGTCTCATAATTTGAGGGAGGACATCCTTGTGATTGAGGCAGTGCAGCGTAGGTTCACAAGATTGATCCCTGGGATGGCGGGACTGTCATACGAGGAAAGATTGAAAAGACTAGGCTTGTAATCACTGGAGTTTAGAAGGATGAGGGGGATGTTATGGAAACATATAACATTATAAAAGGACTGGACAAGCTAAATGCAGGAAAATGTTCCCAATGTTGGACGAGTCCAGAACCAGGGGCCACAGTCTCAGAATAAAGCGGAGGTCATTTAAGACTGAGTTGAGAAAAAATGTTTTTACCAGAGAGTTGTGAATTTATGGAATTCCCTGCCACAGAGGGCAGTGGAGGCCAAATCACTGGTTGGATTTAAGAGTTGAATAGAGATCTAGGGACTGGTGGAGTCAAGGGATATGGGGAGAAGGCAGGCATGGGTTATTGATAGCAGATGATCAGCCATGATCACAATGAATGGCGGTGCTGGCTCGAAGGGCCGAATGGCCTCCTCCTGCACCTATTTTCTATGTTTCTATGAAAGAGTTTTCCCTCTGGTTTCTATTAACTCAATTCTCTTACTATAAACATATGATCTCTGATTCTTGATTCCCCTACTCTCTGCATTCACCCTGTCTATTCCCCTCATGTTTTATACACCACCAGTAGATCACCCCTCAGCCTCCTGCACGCCAAAGAATAAAGACCTACTAGCGTGGTCAACCTCTCTCTCTCTCTCTCTCTCTCTCTCTCTCTCTCTCTCTCTCTCTCTCTCTCTCTCTCTCTCTCTCTCTCTCTCTCTCTCTCTCTCTCTTCTCTCTCTCTCTCTCTCTCTCTCTCTCTCTCTTTTTTATATATATATATATATATATATATATATATAACCATATAAGAATTACAGCACGGAAAACTGGCCCTTCCAGTCCGTGCCGACCATTTGTTTTCCCCTAGTCCCATCTACCTGCACACAGACCATACCCCTCCATTCCCTTCACGTCCATATACCTATCCACTTTAGTCTTAAATGTTAAAATCCATCCTGCCTCCACCACTTCTGCTGGAAGCTGATTCCACACAGCCACCACCCTCTGAGTAAAGAAGTTCCCCCCTCACGTTACCCCGAAACCTCTGTCCCTTAATTCTCATGTCATGCCCTCTTGTTTGAATCTTCCCTACCCTCAATGGGAAAAAAACGTATCCACGTCAACTCTGTCTATCCCTTTCATCATTTTAAAGACCTCAATCAAGTCCCCCCTTAACCTTCTGCGCTCCAAAGAATAAAGACCTAACTTGTTCAACCTTTCTCTGTAACATAGTTGCTGGAACCCTGGCAACATTCTAGTAAATCTCCTCTGTACTCTCTCTATTTTGTTGACATCCTTCCTATAACTGGGCGACCAAAATTGGACACCATACTCCAGAATTGGTCTTACCAATGCCTTGTACAATTTTAACATTACTTCCCTACTCCTATATTCAATGCTCTGATTTATAAAGGCCAGCACACCAAAGGCTTTCTTTACCACCCTATCTACATGCGATTCCACCTTCAGGGAACTAATATATATATATATATATATTAGTAAAACTCTCATCTTGTTTGTTTCTATGTGTGAGTGTGTGTGCATCAGGGTAGGCTAGGTAGGCAGTGCCTACCCTGACTAAAATTATAAAAAGGTAATTATTAAATATAAATAGTAAAGATTTCCTATTCATTTACTAGATCCAGTATTTATTATTAAATGGTTATAATTTTAATAATCGATCTTAGGTAGGCATAATTCTCCGCTGCCTTTCATCCGCAGTACGCGTAATACGCGTAACTATGTTCAATTCGCGTGCCGTGGACGCTGCTTCAAACCTTCACTTACAACGGGCAATAAAGGCAGCTGAAATCCTGCCTTTGCACCGTGGACTGCACGCAAGGTGCTGCGCATGTCCACAGGCGAGGGGACCAATCTGCACATGTGCATTCTTAAATGATTTTTTCAAAGTCGACTCCGCCTACAGGACCGATCTGCGCATGTGCGGTTTTTACGATTTTCTGCGCATGTGCGTTTTTTCCCAATTGAGTGAAGTGAGTGAGTCCAGAAGCCGTGAGCGAGTGAACTGTGAGTCCAGAAGCCGTGAGTGAGTCAGTGAACTGTGAGTCAGGGACCCAACGGGTACCACTTGGTCTAGTCCTTGGTGGGTGACCAAAATTGAACATGATACACCAAATGTTGCCTCACCAATATCCTGTATAACTGTAACATAACTTCTCAACTTCAAATTTTCTAATATTCAATCCTGCTGATTTATGCCATGGTAAATACGCCAGTGATTATTCCGTCGGTACGGTGATTTAATGTACAGTAAGTAAGAGTGCATTTGATCTTTAAGTAGAGAGCCATGGCGCACAAAGGGGCCATGTTGACGCTTTTGCCCATCTACATTGATCCCATTTGCCCCTATGGGATATTGCTCGTGAACAGTACTTCACCCGACAATTACATCACAAATTGCCTCATGCTTTGAGTTCAAATTTAGTTTATTGTCACATCTCCCAAGGTACAGTGAAAACCGGTGCTAACCAGTCAGTGGAAAGATGATTACAATCGAGCCATTCACAGTGTACAGCTACATGATAAAGGGGATAACGTGAATAATGTTTAATGCACTATAAAGTCCAATAAAGTATGATCAAAGATAGTCCAAGGGTCTCCAATGAGCCTATTTGTGTAAACGTCTAAATGACTCTTAAACTTGGTATTTTGTATCTGATTCCACCCCCTCCTCCAGCAGCGGGTACCATACATCAATCACAAGGAGCAACGCCGAGTCTGGTGTGGTTGTAGGGAGCTCTATCTAACTCTGTCTTGAAAGCACCCAGAGAAACGGCCTCCACTACCTTCTGAGGGAGAGAATTCCACAGATTCACAACTCTGGGTGAAAAAATATTTCCACATCTCTGTTCTAAATGTCCTACCCCTTATTCTTAGTCTGTGGCCCCTGGTTCTACACTCCCCCAACATCGGGAACATGTTTCCTGCCGCTAACGTGTCCAATCCCCTAATAATCTTATATGTTTCAATTTGATCCTCTCTCACCCTTCTAAATTCCAGTGTATACAAGCCCAGTCGCTCCATTCTATCAACATATGACAGTCTCGCTATCCCAGGAATTAACCTCGTGAACCTACGCTGCACTCCCTCAATAGCAAGAACGGCCGTCCTCAAATTTGGAGACCAAAACTGCACGCAATACTCCAGGTGGGATCTCACCAGGGCCCTGTACAGCTGCAGAAGGACCTATTTGCTACTGTACTCAACTCCTCTTGTTTTGGCCAACATGCCATTCGCTTTCTTCACTGCCTGCTGTATATGCATGCATACTTTCAGCGACTGATGTACAAGGAAACCCAGATCTCGTTGTACTTGCCTTTTTCCTAACTTGACAATATATAATCTGATTATACATTCAGATAATCTGCCTTCCCGTTCTTGCCACCAAAGTGGATAACCTCACATTTATCCACATTAAACTGCATCTGCCATGCATCTGTCCACTCCCAACCTGTCCAAGTTACCCTGCATCCTCTTCACAGTTCACACTGCAACCCAATTTTGTGTAATCTGCAAATTTGCTAATTTTACTTTTAATCCCTTCATCTAAATCATTAATGTATATTGTAAATAGCTCTGTTCCCAGCACTGAGCCTCGCGGTACCCCACTGCCATTCTGAAAGGGACCCGTTGATCCCTATTCTTTGTTTCCTGTCTGCTAACCAATTTTCTATCCATGACAGTACCTTATCCCCAATACCATGTGCTCTAATTTTGCCCACTCATCTCTTATGTGGGACCTAATCAAAGGTTTTCTGAAAGTCCAGGTACACTACATTCACTGGCTCTCCCTAGTCCATTTTCCTAGTTACATCCTGAAAAAATTCCAGCAGAATAGTCGAGCATGATTTCCCCTTCGTAAATCCATGCTGACTCGGACCGATCCTGTTAGTGTGCCGCAATTTCATTTTTTATGATTGACTCCAACATCTTCCCCACCACTGATGTCAGGCTAACTGGTGTATAATTCCCTGTTTTCTCTCTCTCTCCCCTTTCTTAAAAGTGGTATAACATTAGGTACCCACCAATTCATAGGATCTGATCCTTAATCTATAGAACATTGGAAAATGATCACCAATGCGTCCATGATTTCTAGAGCCACCTCCTTAAGTACCCTGGGATGCAGACCATCAGGCCTTGGGATTTATCAGCCTTCCGTCCCATCTGTCAACCAACACCATTTCCTGCCTAATGTGAATTTCCTTCAGTTCCTCCGCCACCCTAGGTCCTCTGGCCACTAGTACATCTGGGAGATTGTTTGTGTCTTCCTTAGTGAAGCCAGATCCAAAGTACCTGTTCAATCTATCTGCCGTTTCTTTGTTCCCCTGAATAAATTCACCTGTTTCTGTCTTCAAGGTACCCACATTTGTCTTAACTAATTTTTTCTTCTTCACATACCTAAAGAAGCTTTTACTATACTCCTTTATATTCTTGGCTAGCTTACCTTCTTACCTAATCTTTTCTCCCCGTATTGCCTTTTTAGTTATCTTCTGTTGTTCTTTAAATGTTTCCCAATCCTCTGGCTTCCCGCTCATCTTTGCTATGTTATGCTTCTCTTTTATTTTTATACTGTCCTTGACTATAGTGAATAGTGAAATATTTGTGGTTAAAAACAATAAGGACACTCAGTGTTGGAGTAGGCAGCATCTCTGGAAAATATGGAGGAGAACTTCTTCAAAGTAGTCGAGGTGTTAATGCTAGTTCAGAAGTTGTTGTAATTTCAAGTACATGTATTAGAGCTTTTATTTTGTAAACTTAAGTTGGCATTAGCCCTTTACAAACAACATGTTTGTCTGATGTTGAGGCTGATCCAGGCTATATTTCCTTTTCTGAAGGCTTCGAGGCTTTATGGTTCTTTATGATGTTCTTGGACTTTGTCATCATTAGTTAAACTAGCTCTTTAGTTCCAGATTTTATTAAGTTGACTGAATTTACTTTCTCCCGCTACTATGAAAGGATTTCACTCTGTCTCTCCATTGGTTGAGGTTTCTGGATTGCAAGTTGAATTATACAAACTTTTTGTTATCATTCCCTTAATTGGAAATAAAAGTGTGGGTTCAAGGTTCAAATTACTCTAAAACTAGTGCTTGGAGCACCATTACTTAAGTCAGGGAGCTGATCTTCCTTTGCCAAAAATACAATTTATGCCAGAATACCTAAAATAGAAGTTTGATGTTGATTTTATTAAAAAGTACTTAAAGCAATTTATTCTAAGGTGTCGAGTCTGTAAGATGAATATGGTTTCGGTTCCACATTTGTGGGAGATGTCATAACAAGCAAACAAATTATATGTGTGCAACATATGAAATTGTGAATTCAGTCATATTTCCAAGAACAAATCTATTGAGACTACGACTTTACAAATTGCTTTTAAACATTGGACCTGTGGGATTTAAATGAGTTTGTGTACTTCACATTTGTTAATTTTTTTGCTGGATTTTCTGTAAAACCTACTTATTCAGAAAAGAATAACAGTTTTTACCCCTGATCAAACATGGAATGGGTGAATCGGTCAACAGTTGTCAAAGTATGTAGGAAGGAACTGCAGATGCTGGTTTAAACTGAAGATAGACACGAAAAGCTGGAGTAACTCAACGGGCTTCTCTCCAGTTGTCAAAGTATCTTAGTTATTGATGAATTTGGAAAGTCTCAGCATCTTCTGGCTTAAATAATACCTAAAGAAGTATTCCCAGTTTGGTCTCACCATTTCCCTATCCAATACCAGCAATACTTCCATTTTTAATGTGTCTTCACTAAGGTGGACACAAACAATCTTCCTGATATAGTAGTGGCCAGAGGATCTGGGGTGACGGAGGAATTGAAGAAAATCCACATTAGGCAGGAAATGGTGTTGGATGGATTGATGGGACTGAAGGCTGATAAATCCCCAGGGCCTGATGGTCTGCATCCTTAAGGAAAACATAGAAACATAGAAACATAGAAATTAGGTGCAGGAGCAGGCCATTCGGCCCTTCGAGCCTGCACCGCCATTCAATATGATCATGGCTGATCATTCAACTCAGTATCCCGTACCTGCCTTCTCTCCATACCCCCTGATCCCTTCAGCCACAAGGGCCACATCCAACTCCCTCTTAAATATGGCCAACGAACTGGCCTCAACTACCTTCTGTGGCAGAGAATTCCACAGATTCACCACTCTCTGTGTGAAAAACGATTTTCTCATTTCAGTCCTAAAAAACTTCTCCCTTATCCTTAAACTGTGACCCCTTGTCCTGGATTTCCCCAACATCGGGAACAAGTGTTGAAATCGTGGATGCATTGGTGATAATTTTCCAATGTTCTATAGACTCGGGATCAGTTCCTGTGAATTGGAGGGTAGCTAATGTTATCCCAATTTTTAAGAAAGGCGGGAGAGAGAAAACAGGGAATTATAGACCAGTTAGCCTGACATTGGTGGTGGGGAAGATGCTGGAGTCAATTATAAAAGATGGGTTAGCTGAACATTTGGATAGTAGTAACAGGATCAGTCCCAGTCAGCATGGATTTACGAAGGGGAAATCATGCTTGACTAATCTTCTTGAATTTTTTCAAGATGTAACTAGGAAAATGGACAAGGGAGAGCCAGTGGATGTAGTGTACCTGGACTTTCAGAAAGCATTTGATAAGGTCCCACATAGGAGATTAGTGGGCAAAATTAGGGCACATGGTATTGATGGTAGAGTGCTGACATGGATAGAGAAGTGGTTGGCAGACAGGAAACAACAGATAGATACAGATATGGATACATTTTATTTGTCACGTATGCCAATTGGCACAGTGAAATGAAATCACCATGCAGACATACAGGAAAAAAATAAAGAACACCACACAGAGTAGAAAGAAATTCAACATAAAACATCCCCTCGCATCTGGATCAAAGTTTCCCATTGTGAGGGAAGGCACCAAAGTCAGTCTCTTCCCAATGTTCCCCACTGTTCACCCGTGGTCAGGGCCTCCCCGAGCCCTCCGCAGTCACCGCTACGGGCGGCCCGATGTTCAGGCCCGCT
Organism: Okamejei kenojei; assembly: GCA_035221665.1. Classification (NCBI taxonomy): domain Eukaryota; kingdom Metazoa; phylum Chordata; class Chondrichthyes; order Rajiformes; family Rajidae; genus Okamejei; species Okamejei kenojei. The sequence goes on along the minus strand of CM069131.1, from coordinate 146,994,387 downwards.
CGCCGGGGTAATGTAAGTCCGACGTCGGGGCTGGGGGACCTCCTCAGCGGCCTGGACCTCAAGTCGGCCCCCTCCTACCGGAGTCCGCAGCTCCCAAAGTCCACAGGCCGAGCCGGGTGGAGATGCAACGTTGGAGGCCCTCGGCAAAGGGCCCCGGAACTCCATGGAGTTCAGCGCCGCCCGCGTTGGAAGCTCTCCCCAAAACCAGAGCTCCATGATGTTGGAGCAGCGGCCCAACGCTCCGGAGCTCCAAATGGCGACCCAGGTAGGCATCGCCCGCTCCGCGGTGACTCCAGCGCCGCGCCGCCACAGCTCTGGTTTCCTGTTAGGGGGAAACTAACTCCCAGTCGCTTCCTGGCAGGAGGTAGGCCACGAGGTGGAGGGCAAGGACGCGACTGGGAGTTAGTTTCGGAGAAATAGTCGCGTTCGCCAGGAAGCAACTCTGAGTTAGTTTCCCCCTAACCCTGCCCCCCTCCCCCACATAGAAAAGTTAAACATTCCCCCAAACACACACTTTTAACGGACTAAAAATAAAAAAAAGATGTAAAAACAAACGGACTGCAGGCAGAGGCTGCTGGCAGTGCAGCGCCCCTAGTGACCAAAGAGGTGGGATTAACGGGTCCCTTTCAGAATGGCAGGCAGCGACTAGTGGGGTACCGCAAGGCTCAGTGCTGGAACCGCAGCTATTTACAATATACATCAATGATTTGGATGAAGGGATTCAAAGTAACATTAGCAAATTTGCAGATGACACAAAGCTGGGTGTCAGTGTGAACTGTGAGGAGGATGCTATGAGAATGCAGGGTGACTTGGACAAGTTGGGGGAGTGGGCAGATGCATGGCAGATGAAGTTTAATGCGGATAAATGTGAGGTTATCCACTTTGGTAGCAAAAACAGGAATGCAGATTACTATCTAAGTGGCGTCAAGTTGGGAAAAGAGGAAGTACAATGGGAGCTGGGGGTCCTTGTACATCAGTCTATGCAAGTAAGCATGCAGGTACAGTAGGCAATGAAGAAAACGAATGGCACATTGGCCATTAGCACAAGAGAAATCGAGTATAGGAGCAAAGAGGTCCTTCTGCAGTTGTACAGGGCACTAGTGAGGCCACACCTGGAGTATTTTGTGCAGTTTTGGTCCCCTAAATTGAGGAAGGACATTATTGCTATTGAGGGAGTACAGTGTAGGTTTACAAGGTTAATTCCCGGGATGGCAGGATTGTCATATGCTGAGAGAATGGAGTGGCTGGGCTTGTACACTCTGGAGTTTAGGAGGATGAGAGGGAATCTCATTGAAACATATAAGGTTGTTAAGGGTTTGGACACGCTAGTGGCAGGAAACATGTTCCCGTTGTTGGGGGAGTCCAGAACCAGTGGTCACAGTTTAAGAGATGAGAAAGACTTTTTTCACACAGAGAGTGGTGAGTCTCTGGAACTCTCTGCCACAGAGGGTAGTTGAGGCCAGTTCATTGGCTATATTTAAGAGTGAGTTGGATGTGGCCCTTGTGGCTAAGGGGATCAGAGGGTATGGAGAGAAGGCAGGTACGGGATACTGAGTTGGATGATCAGCCATGATCATATTGAATGGCGGTGCAGGCTCGAAGGGCTGAATGGCCTACTCCTGCACCTAATTTCTATGTTTCTATGTTTCTATGTTTCTAAGACTAAGGAGTAAGCCATTTAGAACGGAGATGAGAAAACACTTTTTCTCACAGAGATTGGTGAGTCTGTGGAATTCTCTGCCTCAGAGAGCGGTGCAGGCGGGTTCTCTGGATGCTTTCAAGAGAGCATCAAGATAGGGCTCTTAAAAATAGCGGAGTCAGGGGATATGGGGAGAAGGCAGGAACGGGGTACTGATTGGGGATGATCAGCCATGATCACATTGAATGGTGGTGCTGACTCGAAGGGCCGAATGGCCTACTCCTGCACCTATTGTCTATTGTCTATTAATCCTTTTATCGTCTTGGCAACAGAAGTCCAAATGCTATTTGCCCCCCTGATTTATTGTGAATAAATGGGAATGTTCTTGATTCATATGTTCCCAAAGGTTAAGGACAAAATCAACAAGATATTTTTTTGGGGTGTTGAAAATGATGGGGGACAAGGCAATGGTTTAGAACAAGGTGCCAAAATGTAATCAAGGTCGAGTGATCAGGGCAGTATCAGTGCTACTAGGTTGGGTAAGACAGGTGATATGAAGTAATGGCATACAAGGTGTCGGTGATAAGAAGTAATGGCATGTGAGGAGTTTTCAACGGACAGGGAAGAGGGGCTTCAATGAAACACAATATTCCAAGGAACCGTGACAGAGAATATTTGGAAGAACATAAATTTGGGAACTCTTGTAGAAGAACATAGAATTTGGGAATACTGTTTTGTAAAAAACCCAAAAGCTTTCCCATTCGAGATAGAAAAGAGGTGCAATTTTATTGTTATCTTTGCAGCTGTTCCTCCGTCTACCCCATGACAGAAGGGGGAGGAGTTCTACAGTTTGATAGCCCCAGGGAAGAAGGATCTCCTGTGGCATTCTGCCCTGCATTTTGGTGGAACCAGTCTGTTGCTGAAGGTGCTCATCAGGTTGACCAGTGTGTCATGGAGGTGGGGTGAGCTGTTTGTCCAAGATGCTCTGCAGGTTGAGGGGCATCCTCCTCTCCAAGACCACCTCCCATGAATCCAACTACGTCCCCAGGACGGAGTCAGCTTTCCTTACAGAATCAAGGGATATGGGGAAAAAGCAGGAACGGGGTACTGATCAGCCATGATCATATTGAATGGCGGTGCGAGTTTGTTAATCCATTTGACATCTGCGACCTTTGCTCTGCTGCCCCAGCACATGGCAGTGAAGAAGATGGCACTGGCTACCACCTACTGGTAGAACATCTGCAGCATCTCACTGCAGACATTGAAGGAGCGGAGACTTATCAGGAAGTACAGCCGGCTCTGTCCCTTCTTGTAGCAGGGCCTCAGTATTCATGGACCAGTCCAGTTTACTGTCCAGGTGCACTCCAAGGTATTTGTACTCCCTGGTGAGCAACCACAAGCCTCAATGAGTATACGGACACTGCATCATCACTGTTCGGTGTCGGTGGGGGGCGCTGCAAGCCGGCGCCCAGTCAGCAGCATGTCTTTTTTTTCTACTTTAAAATTTTTTTTAGTATGTTTCAAAGTATGTTTTTAATGGTTCTTTGTGTGTTTTGTGTGGGGGGTGGGGTGGGGGGGATAAGGCGGAAACCGCTTCGTCACCTCCTCCACGGACAGGCGACTTTTTCCAGGTCGCCTCCCCCGTGGCCTAACATCGAGGATCGGGCGGCCTTTCCCGGAGTCGCGCCCGGGGCTTCAGTGGCGGGCGCAGCGTGGCTTCTCGGCGTGGAGCGGGCGAGCCCTCGCTGGGGCTCGCCGGAGGGGCGCGCTCTGTTTTTCTGGCCCGCGGCAGCCTGAAGCCACGGTCTGCAGTGCTCCAGCTGGCGCGGCGTCCACGGCCTGGGATCCCTCGTGGGGACCCGGGAGAAGAAGAAGCCACCACATCCTACTTCTCCCGTGGGTCCAGCATGGACTTACCATCACCCCTGGAGGGGAGGTTCGACCGCCGGCCCTGCAGTCTGCGGTGCTTCTGGCTGCGGCGTGGCGGGAACTTTAAATCTTCGCCGGCCGGCCTGTGGCCTACACCAACCTAACGCCGCGGTCTCCGGTGGGAAAGAGCCGACTGGACTTACCTGGACTTTTACCTGTCTGCATATCTGGACGCCCGCAGCGACAGCTGTGGAGGGTTGAAGTCCCGACCACGGAGGAAAATGGAGGAGGACTGGCCAAATTTTGTGCCTTCCACCACAATGATGAATGTTGTGGTGGATGTTTGTGTAAAATGTTTATTGTGTATTGTGTGTTCTTTATCATTGTACTGCTGCTGGCAAATTCATTTAACTTGCACTTTATGTGCAATGTGACGAATAAAACCGTATTGTATTGTATTGTCATGTCAGCTTTTGCAAGGACAGTTGCATTCCAACTAAGACCCGGACATGGTTCATCAACAAATACCTTGAAGTTGTGAATTTATAGAATTCCCTGCCACAGAGGGCAGTGGAGGCCAAATCACTGGATGGATTTAAGAGCGAGTTGGATAGAGCTCTAGGGGCTAGTGGAGTCAAGGGATATGGGGAGAAGGCAGGCACGGGTTATTGATAGCGGACGATCAGCCATGATCACAATAAATGGTGGTGCTGGCTCGAAGGGCCGAATGGCCTCTTCCTGCATCCATTTTCTATGTTTCTATGCCCTGGTTCACTGCAGAACTCAGACAGCTCCGACGGTCTAAAGAGGAGGCCTACAGCAGCGGGGATGCAGACCTCTACAGGCAGGCCAGGTACAAGGTGAGAAGAGGAATCAGAGCTGCCAAGGAAAGGTACTCTGAGAAGTTGAGGAGCTAGTACTCAGCTAATGACTCTTCAGGTTGGAAGGGCTTGCAAGAATTATCCAGCTACAAGAGGAAAGCCCCCCGCTCGTTGGACAATCGTCAGCTGACCAACGACCTGAATGAGTTTTACTGCAGGTGTGAAAATCAGAAACATACCCTAGTACCCCCTTCCCCCCTGTCCCCAACCAACACAGCCAGACCCCAGTCTACAAAGAATGGATCCTGCACCCTCTCCTTCCCATTCACCACTTCACACTATTTAAGGCAAGACTCCAGTGTGAAAAGACTGGACCATTTCCCACCTCAACCAACACTTCACACCCACTCACAGCCTGACCTCATTCTGCAAAGACTGGGCCCTTCTACACCCAACCCCCTCCAATAAGGAGGTGGAGAGGCTTTTCAGAGGAGAAAAAAGCCGGAAATCTCCAGGACCTGACAATGTTTCCCCCTCTACTCTTAAGCTCTGTGCCTAACAGCTGGCACCAATATATACAGACATTTTTAACCAGTCCCTGCAAACATGTACTGTCCATGCCTGCTTTAAAGTCTCCACTATTGTCCCTGTACCCAAAAAGGTAAGGATTACTTGTCTTAATGGCTACAGGTCTGCCGCACTGACCTCTGTAGTCATGAAGACACTCGAAAGGCTTGTGCTGGCCAAGCTGAAAAATATCACAAACTCCCTGCTGGACCCTCTGCAGTTTGCATATCGGGCCAATAGATCTGTGGATGATGCAGTCAACCTGGGCCTGCACTTCATCCTACAGCACCTGGACCGCCAGGGGACCTATGCGAGGATCCTGTTTGTTGATTTTAGCTCTGCATTCAACACCATTGTGCCATAGGCTACACTCCAAACATTCCGAGTTGACTGTGCCTGAACCCCTCTGTCGGTGGATCACCAGCTTCCTGACAGACAGGAAGCAGCATGTGAGTCTGGGAAAGCACATCTCTAACCCGCAAACGCTCGAGCAAAAGCATAGGAGCACTGCAAGGCTGCATATTCTCTCTACACCAACGACTGCACCTCCACAGACACCTCTGTCGAGCTTCTCAAATTTGCAGACGACACAACCCTGATTGGACTGATCCAGGATGGGGAGGAATCTGCCTACAGACAGGAAGTGTCACCGCTGGCATCCTGGTGCCGTCGCAACAACCTGGAGCTCAATGCTCTTAAGACAGTGGAATTGATGTAGACTTTAGGAGAGCTCACCCCACTCACCATCACCAACACCGCAGTCACATCTGTGGAGTCTTTTAAGTTCCTGGGAACCATCATCTCCAAGGCCCTTAAGTGGGGGGCTACTATCGACTCCACAGTCAAAAAGGCAAAACAAAGGCAATGATGGTCCAATTCTACACGGCCATCGTAGAGTCTGTTCTCACCTTCTCCATCATGGTCTGGTTTGGCTCAGCCACCAAGCATGACACCTGGAGGCTGCAGCAAATCGTCCGATCAGCAGAGAAGGTTATTGGCTGCAACCTTCCCTCCATTGATGAACTGTACACTGCAAGGGCAAGGAAGCGAGAGGGCAAGATCATCTCTGACCCCTCTCACCCTGGCCACAAACTCTTTGAATCACTTCCCTCTGGAAGGCGACTCCGGATTGTCAAAGCTGCCACAGCCAGACATAAAAACAATTTTTATCCACGAGTAGTTGCTCTACTCAACAGCCAAAAATCTGTAGCCTCCCTTTGATCTGGTATTTTGTTGGTTCACATGCTTGATCAATGGTATTTTATCATTAATGTTTTATTATTATTAATGTTTAGTGTTTTCTGAGTCATTCGTAACTGTCACTGTATGTCATGATGTTACTTGTGGGCAGAGCACCAAGGCAAATTCCTTGTATGTGAATACTTGGCCAATAAACTTACTTAAACTGCACATCCACACCCTTGATGGAGACAGGGGACAGTGTTCCTCTCCTCCTAAAGTCCACCGCTAACTCCTTAGTCTTGTCGGTGTTGAGCTGCAGGTGATGCAGCCCACACCACTCAACACTCGTTTGCAACACCTATTGCACAACATCATAACGGCACAGTGGAGGACCTGGATTTCATCCTCAATCCTGTTTTGGGATGAGCTGTTTTTGGCTGCCAGTTCCAGTTAGCCGTGTAATGCTTTGTCCTTTTTGTAGTGGGCAGGTAAACAAATAAGTCTGTTCATTTAACTGGAGACTTCTGTATTGGCAACAATACTCTTTTGTTTGTTCTGACCAGTGCAGGGTTTGCTGCACTGAGATTCGAAATATCCCATTGTAGTTGCCATGTTAGAAAACTTATTTAATTTTCCATGATTTGTATTGCAAAATTCTAACCTAAAATTCTATACTAGTCTTAACTGGCTCTCTTCTCAATTGACAATCTATGAGTGGTGGTGTGCAGTCGACTTTAAGTGTGGAATATTACTGAAGAAACAATACAGCATAGAATATGGTGTTCAAGAGGGTACAATGAACAGTAGCATATTAAAATTCTTAAATCTGACGACTAGGATCATTTCATGACAGGAATTCTTTCTTGAAACTGACAGAAGCTCGTTGAGACGTTGATACTTAATGTGCCTGTCCCACTTAGGCGATGTTTTAGGTGACTGCAGGAGACTATGCCGTCGCCGCATGTTCGCGGGTGGTTGCCGGGGAATCGCCTTCATGGTCGTGAGGAGTTCCCGCATTCTGGGAACTAGTCGAGGCCTCATTATGGTTGCCGAAAATTTTTCAACATGTTGAAAAATTAGCGGCGACTAGAATGAGAGGCCGCCATGGAGAGTAGTGAGAATTCTCGTGCCGTAGGTGGGTCGCCATGATGTCCTAGTGGGTTGCCAGGAGGTCGAAGGTTCTCGTAGGTTGTAGCCGGTGCTGACCGGTGAATTTCATTGGCTTATTGGGGGGTAAAAAACGTAGGCAGTAGTTTTCAGAACGAAAGACAACCGACCAGTAATGTTAATGTACGCCAAGCTTCTCTCCCCCCCTCTTTTAAAGGACTTGCTGCACAATGTGGTTTTTAGCTTCTTAATTACAGCGCCAACCTTCCTGTTCATTGCTGTGTGTGTCTGTACCACATTGGCTTTGCACCGTGTGAATTTCACTCAAACAGTGCTTCCCCCACTTGTCCTGCATAACGGGGAGGGGGAGAGAGAATTGGAGCTACTCATTAGTATATAACGTATATGATGATTATCACCAGAATTGCACCTTCTGGCTAACTGTGTAGCAATTTTGTATGGAGAAACTCCACTGTTAATGTCATGTGCTTTTTCCTGTACATCAAATCATAATTTTCAGATTAGATGAGATAGCAAAAGGATTTGAGTACAGGAGCGTCATAGCAAAAGGATTTGAGTACAGGAGCAGGGAGGTTCTACTTCAGTTGTACAGGGTCTTGGTGAGACCACACCTGGAGTATTGCGTGCAGTTTTGGTCTCCAAATCTGAGGAAGGACATTATTGCCATAGAGGGAGTGCAGAGAAGGTTCACCAGACTGATTCCTGGGATGTCAGGACTGTCTTATGAAGAAAGACTGGATAGACTCGGTTTATACTCTCTGGAATTTAGGAGATTAAGAGGGGATCTTATAGAAACGTACAAAATTCTTAAGGGGTTGGACAGGCTAGATGCAGGAAGATTGTTCCCGATGTTGGGAAGTCCAGGACAAGGGGTCACAGCTTAAGGATAAGGGGGAAATCCTTTAAGACCGAGATGAGAAAGACTTTCTTCACACAGAGAGTGGTGAGTCTCTGGAACTCTCTGCCACAGAGGGTAGTTGAGGCCAGTTCATTGGCTATATTTAAGAGTGAGTTGGATGTGGCCCTTGTGGCTAAGGGGATCAGAGGGTATGGAGAGAAGGCAGGTACGGGATACTGAGTTGGATGATCAGCCATGATCATATTGAATGGCGGTGCAGGCTCGAAGGGCTGAATGGCCTACTCCTGCACCTAATTTCTATGTTTCTATGTTTCTATAATTATTAATATGGATAACATAGATGTAATATTCTGTCTCCTGATGACTTTTGCATGCTTCACAGTGAACTAATTAGTAGAATGGAATTGTTGTGGATATTAGGATTTTAGAAATGTTACATTTTTTTAGGGAAATCTGTTGTGATTGCAGAAAGAAGGTATAAAGACTGTATTACATTAACTATGGCACATAGTTAAACTAATAATGCACCATTGTGAAAACGTTATGAAAAGTGGGATACAAGGGAATTTTCTCCCACGTTTCATTTATTATACAATGTCAAAGCTTTAGTGACCTATAATCACAATATTATAATTTGTTACTTGTTTCCCCACAATAAAAGGTTTAGTTTGTAGCAATTTTCAATATTGGAACCCTGCTGAACTAACAAGGTGATAAATATATTGTTCTTCGTATTTGCTCGTGGTTGGTACTGAGTTATTTTGGCTGTTTCCTCTTTCTGCAAAATGGCACTAAAATAGCGCTAAAATAAATTACCGGATTGGTTACTCAGACCGTGTGAAATTGATTTTGCCGGTCTCTATCTTTAATTGATCCAGAATGCTTAATTTGACATTGCAATGGTTGCTGGCGCAGTTGCACGTCTACAACTGACATACCTTGGTGTGTTATCAAAATAACACTGTGGATTTTCATTCTGCATCTTTTAAGTTCAATAATTTATACTTGGTCACTTTTATGAATTAAGTATGCAGGAAAGAAAATGTTAAATGACTCTTTCTCCTGTCTTCACGTTTGGATTTGCCCCATGTTGTCTGGCATTTTGTAGACTGTCCATTGGGATTGAGGGTGACCTGCTATCGTTCAGGTTTTGTGGGTTCTAATGTGACGGATGAGGCCACTGTGGGGACCACATAATCCGTTACCGATGGGGCAGGCAGCGTCTGCAGAGCAGTGGGCATTACTTCTACCATTCACACTGGGTCTCTGTGTTTTTGATGCATGGACTCAATGTTCTTACTGCCAGCGTGAACTGTGCTGCTCCACACTGAGCAGTCATGGCCCAAGATTTCCCTACAGTTGGAGAGGTTGTTGTTCTTATTTCAAGTGCATTGGGGATCTGGAACTTAGTCTAAAAGAGTGGTGGCAGCAGATATCTTCATCACGGTAAAGAGTATACGGATGAGCCGTCATCTGTGGCAACCTCTTGGTAGTATGGTTCAAATATTGGGGAAATAAAAACGTCAAAAAAATATTATTAGCTGACATGGCCCTGATTTATTCTGCAGATTTTTGTGTTCCCATTTCTTGTGATAAGATGTACTTCCTCATTAACTCGGTCAATTGCACACAATTGCCTGACATCTACAATCCCCGCTGTTTGTCACACTTTCTTAAACTTGCATGTCAGCAAATCATGAATTTATTTCGTATGTCCATGTCCAAATTGTCCATGTATATCGAGTGCCTATTAAAAATACATGTGGAATCTCAACTTTATCTAGCTGGTCAATTCAAAACTAAATATAAATACTGGATGCTCAAGGGATGAGAAAATTTAAAAATACATTTTGATCAGGAGGCATGGCATTTTATATTGAAAACGCTTCCGAATGTAATAATTTATACCCAATAATACTTTTATAAGCCTTAGCATTTAAGCTGATTTAACTGTGGCTCCGAACCTGAGATTAATTTTAAAACCACCTTGTTATCTATTTAATACAAGAGAAGTTCAGCACTTTAAAAATGGAACTGGAATAAATATCAAGAATAAGGTCATCACGTTTGGAAGTGCGCTGTCGATGTTTTGTATTTGGATATTACTTTGATATGAATGCTCTCTTCCTTCATTTTGTTGTGTGAGCATGGCATGTGCCAGCACAATCTTTTAAGAAAACTTGCAGTTTACCTGTTGGCCAAATTCTGTCTGCCTTAAACTGTGGCAATGGTAGGTGGACTGGTAGCTGCAACAGTAACTGAATTGTACAGTGTCAACCAGGATACTTCAATTTCAATCCATGTCTCAAGTAACGTTGAGCTTTGTTTTCTCTTGGGTGTCTGCCAATATTGTTTGAGGGATTTAAGGGCAGGCCATGAAAAATCATTTTATCTCCAAAATTCACAATCCCCATCACAGCTGACTCAAAAATAAAGTGCAGCTCAAGTTACAAATCTACTTGGTACAAATTGATTTGTATGAACTTCTCCCTATGCTTAAGCCTACAACTTCAGCTGTGAACTGTTCACGGAAGTGATTTGTATAAACCTTCCCATGACATTGGGGTACTTTGCACCAGCTTCTCAAATGGATATATAAATAAAATGACACTGCCTCCAATGCTTCCACATGTAGTATGCATGCTGTCAAATGATCCTGGTTTAGTGGAGTGCACTGAACAGCATGCAAACCAAATTATGAGGCAACAGCCAGAAAATTATGCTTTGAGTATGTCCAAGCTAGACAGAGGCTTGACATGCTGGTATACAGTGGCTTGCAAAAGTATTCATACCCCTTGAACTTTTCCACATTTTGTCACGTTACAACCGCAAACGTAAATGTATTTTATTGGGATTTTATATGATAGACCAACACAAATTGGTGCATAATTGTGAAGTGGAAGGAAAATGATACATGGTTTCCAAATTTTATTACAAATAAAAAACTGAAAAGTGTGGCGTGCAAAAAGCTTCTCTGATCAATGCTCTCCTTGCCCGGCCTGTCAGTTTAGGTGGACGGCCATGTCTTGGTAGCTTTGCAGTTGTGCCATACTCTTTCCATTTTCGGATGATGGATTGAACAGTGCTCCGTGAGATGTTCAAAGCTTGGGATATTTTTTGTATAACCTAACCCTGCTTTAAACGTCTCCACAACTTTATCCCTGACCTGTCTGGTGTGTTCCTTGGGCTTCATGATGCTGTTTGTTCACTAATGTTCTCTAACAAACCTCTGAGGCCTTCACAGAACAGCTGTATTTATACTGAGATTAGATTACACACAAGTAGACTCTATTTACCAATTGGGTGACTTCTGAAGGCAATTGGTTGCACTGGATTTTATTTAGGGGTATCTGAGTAAAGGGGGCTGAATACTTTTGCATGTCACACTTTTCAGTTTTTTATTTGTAAAAAAATTTGAAAACCATGTATCATTTTCCTTCCACTTCACAATTATGCGCCACTTTGTGTTGGTCTATCACATAAAATCCCAATAAAATACATCTACGTTTGTGGTTGTAACGTGACAAAATGTGGGAAAGTTCTAGGGGTATGAATACTTTTGCAAGCCACCGTATGTGGTTGAAGACTGAATTGCACATTCATTGTGCAGAAAACCACAATTCACACATACTCTCTGTGACCTTTTGCAGTGACCTGATGGAGCATTTAGGCACCCTCAGCCTCGATTTGCAGTTTGAAGGTTGGTGGTATTGTAACAGGATGTTGGATTTTCCTAGAAGAGGAGGGCTTGAGAGTTTTAATTTTAAAAAAAAAAACATTTTTGAGGGGATATTGAAAACTTTGTTATTTTCTTTGTAGCAATCCAAAATAGGTCAATGCTGCCTTTTGATGCACTGAAGCTTGCAACTGGGCTGTAATTTAGATTCATCACTGTATCTTCACTGGGTGGCGCCAGCAATGGCTGCCTCGCCAACAGTCTCTCTGTCCCTTCCTTCTTTGTTGTTTGTTTTATGTGAGACTTGGGGGAAGCTTTTTCTAATCTCTTACCTTGACGGAGATGCGATTTGTTTCCGTATCGTATCTCCATCCGCACTGCGGCCTAACATCGAGGAGTTGGTGACCTTTGCTGGAGACCGACGAGGGAGCTTTGATCGCCCCAACGCTGGGCCTTCGATCACACCGACACGGAGGCTTCGATCGCCCCTGTCGTGGGGGCTTCGACCACCAGCAGCGAGAGTTTTGATCGCCCTGACTGCGGATGGTTCGACTGCCCTGACCGCAGGAGAATAAAAGAGAAAGAAGATTGGATTGTATTGCCTTCCATCACAGTGTGGAATGTGGTGAATCTGCTGTGGTGGATGTTTATGTTAACTTTTATGTAATTGTGTGCCTTGTTCCTTTTTTTGTATGGTTGTATAATTCGAATTTCACTGTACCTTAATTGGTGCACGTGACATTCAACTGACCTTGAAACCTTGAAAAATCCTTCATTACTTAAGATGTAGCAAAATACGTTTATTGAGTTCTTCTCTGAAGTTATACTTAATAATGAGATATTTGAGTTTAACCTGCAAACAACAACAATGATTGCATTGACCATTTCTGTTTGGGTTAATTGTTGCTAATCTAATCTAGAACTGCTTCAAAACCAGCCTCAAGGTAAACTATTTGCAAAATCACAATGACCTTCACTAGAAAGAGGCTCGTTAGAACATAGAACAGTACAACACTAGAATAGGCACTTTGGCCCACAATGTCTGTTCTGAACATGATGCCAAGACCACCACTTATCTGCCTACACATTACGCATATCCCTCCTTTCCCTGCATATCCATATGCCTATTCAAAAGTATTTTAAATGCCACCAAAGTATCTGCTGCAACCTACAACCCTTTGTGTGTAAAACTGCGTTAAACCCGTGTATGCATTGGTGCGCATTGACCATCCCAGGTTCACATTTATGTCCTGGCAGCTATTGCTCTTTAAACTCTTTGACATCGCTGCACTGCATGAGAGCTTAAAGAGCAAGGTAGTGGGTACTCCTTCTCAACAATGGGCTCCGCATAAAAGAGTTGGCAAAATTCTTAAAGACAGAAAATGTTTACAAGCAGAACATGAAGTGTTGGAGGAACTCAGTGGGTCGGGCGATATCTGGGCGAGGGGCAAATTGAAAGATGAGCCAGCTTCACAAGGACGGTTTTGCCATAAAGGGTAGGTTGATATCTCAGTGATTCGACGTTAGGATGTGAATGTCTCGCAACCCTCTACCTCACTCAAACATGGAACTTGCAACCTGAGCGCCGGCCACTCCCTCTTCTCCACTCTCCCATCAGGCAAAAGTTATAGAAGTGTGAAAACGCACACAGAGTCCAGATTCAGGGGCAAAATCTTCTCACCTGTTATCAGGCAACTGAACCATCCTACCAACAACTAGAGGGCAGTCCTGAGCTACAATCTACCTCATTGGAGATCCTTGGACTATCTTTGATTGAACTTTATCTTGCACTAAATGTTGTTCCCTTTATCATGTATCTGTACGCTGTGGATGACTCGACTGTAATTATGTATTGTCTTTCTGATGACTGGCTAGCACATAATAAAAGATTTTTACTATACCTTGGTACGTGTGACAATAAACTAAACTAAACCAAACTTGATCATCACTGTAATGCTCTAACCTTGGAATGTAATGATGTAGAAAGGACAGCTTCCACTCCTATAAAAAGTCCTGCTTTATGTCCCAGAGGGCCAAACTCGCTCTTATGGGTCACTTCCCTACCAATTTAAAAAAAATAAACAAATCATCTGGAAAGGTGTGATTGGTGAGGAGGGAGTAGGGAAAGTCAATTTCAGAAGAAGTGTCTTGCTGACAAAATATTTGGAGTATGGTTTTGTTAAAACCAATGCCCTATTTTATCAGAGGGATGTGTACAAGAGCTCATAGCAGCACCCACACTCTGGATAATGGTACATCATTGTCTGTGCAAAAGGCCATGAATGTTTATGCATCATCAATCCCTGTCATGGTCTGACTACCACTGCCTCATCTACCTGTTATCTTAAACGGCCTGATCCTAATAGAATAACGACAATGAAAAGACGATCAGTACAAAAGGGCTCAAGGTCCCATGATGGATGCTCTTCTCAGACCGTGCGTTGCAGTCAATCTGATGACAGCCAACTAACAGGACCCACTGTGTTCACATCCTGCTTGGACGTCCATTGTAGTATGTCATGCGTACTAGAGTGTCTAAGTGTCTCAAATGTAGTCATCATATCTGATTTCACCTCCACCTCTTGCACCACATGCCAGGTAGCAACCACTCTCTGTGTAAAAACAAAATTATCCCTAAGATCCCCTTTGAACCACCTACCCCTTGCCTTAAAATAACGCCCTTTTGTTTTCGATAACCCTACCATGGGGAAAATATAGCTATCTATCTACGCCTTTCTAGCTAGAGGGCTGAAACCTTTAGATCACCTGCTTTTGAACAATAATGATATCCATCCCAGGGAGTAGTTGAAATAAAAACAGAAAATGTTAAGGAAGAGAAGCAGTAAACATACTATAAATATATAATTTAATTATATACAGAGATGAAGGCTTTGGTCTACTGTTGGTCAGAAACCATTTCCTGTGATTCACACTAAGTTCTGTGTAACATGTGTCTAATAATATCATTGACTAATATTTCATGTGATTCATAATTATGTCCTTCCCAATACTTTTTTCTTCATTTAATACTAACCTAATGTAGTGTGAAGAAATGAACCCGTTGAATTAGGTATTTAAAATATCATGGAATGTTAGACTACAATTGCCATTCTATACGTTGTGTTTTTAAATGCATGTTTTTGACCTTAAGAACTTGTCTCAGTCAACCGGGATTATTTAGTCTGTGTGTTTATCACGGGAACAGTTTGCTTAAAGTTAAGTTAAGCAAGCCTATCTTTAAGGTTGCTTAAAGATAAATAGACTCTAATTTTCCTGGTTCTCAGAAGTTATCGCTGATTGAACAGTGTACTGAGAGAGGCCATGATTTCTAATATAAAGCCACCGTATTTGCATTTATCGGGTTGTATATGTGTTATTTCTTGAAGATAATTTTTATGTGGCATTTTCAAGGGTTTCTTGCTTTTGATTACAAATATTACAATAGACTTCTGTTAGCGAAGGTGTAAGCCAGAATATGTGACCTGACAATGTAGCTCATCACTGTCTTCGAAGCAGGTCAAACAAGTGGAAACAAAGTCTCAACAAGTTCCAATAAATGTAATTATATCTTCGTGAAAAGACTTTCATCATGAAGCTAATGGATCTTAATTGAAGTTCACAGGGCCCTGTGCTGTGACCGGATAATCAAGAAGAGTTACAAAACATTCTTGCCCTTTGGTGCCCTGAATAGATATACAGGCCTCGCGTTGAGTACTTGGAGAATGTTGTGAACTGGCATTTCTTTGAGTCGGTTTCTTATCTGTCACCATACCTACACCAGTAACATCAAGTTCCTGGAGATTGAAGAAACTATAGATGCTGGAATCTTGAGTAAAGTACAAAGTGCTGAAAATCTCACACTCGCACATGCAACATCTGTGGAGGGGCTGGATAGACAACATTTTGGATCAGGACCCTTCTACAGACCTATTGGAGTGGTGGAGGGGGTGGGAGGAGAGAAAGTTGGAAAAAGGAAGAGGGAGTGGCAAGAGATAGGTAGTTATGTGATTGGCAGATGGGTAGAGTAAGTGACAAAGTTCATGACGTGACTGCATCCATTGGATTACCTGGCAAATTTACTTATTACAGTGAGACAGGAAGTCATTGAGCCCATCAGATTTTTATCAGCTCTCGGGGAGCAATTCCATTCCCCTCTCCTTAATGGCTCAATCGTACTTTATTGTCATATGTACCGAGGTATAGTGAAATTATTTTTTGCATCCAATTCAGTAAAATTATTACTATACATAAGCACAACTTTAGAATAACTATTATAGGAATAGTACACTGAGGCAGTATGCAAGAGTCACCACATTTTGTTGCCATTTTCAAGTCTAAGTCACTCCAGGTATAGAGTTCTAAACCTGGCCATGAAGGCCCGTTGTCCTGGTGGCGTTGCATGGTCGGCCTGTCCAAGCGAAGCCATTGGAGTCCTCCACCACTGCTCCACTGCTCTGTGCCACTGCAGGTCGTGTCCGGTCCATGGGCTGGGTCTCTTGGAGCAGCACCCCATCCAATTGAGCCCCAGTCTGCTGCAGGGCTTCCAGCAGTCCACTCCGCCATCACCTCCATCTGGATCCGCACATCAACCAGCGAACCGTCATTCCTTTCCTCACCCGGTCACCGTTCCGTCTTTGTACCCCGGGGGCGCCTCCCGCAGCTGACCTCGTAGCATCTAGACATTGCATTTTATTCTCTCTCACATCATTACCTCTTTGATATTTTTTTGCCAATTACTTGTAATAAGGGATAGATTAATGACCAATGAACTAATCAAACAAACATATCTTGGAAATGTGGGGGCGGGGGACTCCAGTATACTTGAAAGAAATCCATGCAGGGAAGGAAAAAAACATGCAAACTCTACACAAACAGCATTCAGGGTCAAGTTCAGACCAGGGTCCCTGGAGCTGTGAGGAAGCAGCATCAACTGCTGCAACAGTGTATTATCCATAATGATTGATAATCATTGATGTGCTGAAAGAAAATATCTAATTATGTAATGAAAATGGGGGAACTGTCTTGGAAGTGAAATACAATCAGTGAAATTTCAAATCCTATATTTATTGGATTCCATTTGGTACCTTTGTAATGAGCCCGAAGCAGTATCTGGCAACTTTGAAACACTTTAATATTGTGCATCTTGGAACTGTAAAAGAGTATGGTCCTTGTGGAATGTACAAAGAGATTGCAGTTGCATTGCAGAAACAGCAGGCCAGGTAGTGGAAAATTATTATTTACCTTGGTGAATTACGGTAATTTTCAGAAGTCTTAGAGCTGTAAGCAGGGAAATAGGCCCTTCAGCCCATCTTGCCCTTGCCAACCAAGATGTCCCATCTATGCTAATCCCGCCTGCTCGTAATTGGCCCATATCCCTCAGAACTGTTCCCATCCATATTCCTGTCCAAATGTCTTTTAAATGTAATCCGTCAACATTGCAGGCAGAGCGGGGAATAAATTACAAATGCTTTTGAAAAGAAAATTTAAAATGTGCCATCTGTTGAGTCATCTTGCCTTCAATCTTTTTTTTTTATGTCAAAGTTTATCCCTTTATTGCTCCAATCCAGGGAAGTAATTGGCTTGGTTTGTTGGGCTTACTGCAGAAATAGGTAGGTTTAGCATTGAGTGGGCAAATGGGCTCGGCAATGGCCAAGAGTAAGGTTGGAGAACCGGGTAGTCAGAGGAGGTTGAGTAATCTGGCCCATCGTGATTGAGAACTGATGAGTGAAATTCGTAATTTCTGCAATATTGCATTACTGCATATTGTATTTTATAAGATGTTATAAGATACATAAAAAAGTTGAAGCAATTTTATACATATGTGTCAATTGTATCATACATGAAAGGGAAGCTATTTGATCTGTGTTTAAAATAAGAATGCTTTTGTTCAGTCATTGGATGTTCAGATCTAATTAGTTAAGAAATGAAGAAAATTAAAATCTATGCAGTGAAATGTTTTTTCTGCTGTAAAAGAAACTTGGATGAGCTTGAATTTTGTTTCATTTTCAGTTGAATTTGTGAAGTGAAGGAAGACAAAATGGTGGCCTTGTCATTGAAGATTGGTGTTGGAAATGCTGTCAAAACCATGCAGTTTGAACCCTCGACAATGATCTATGATGCATGTCGAATGATTCGTGATCGGGTTCCTGAAGCACAGACAGGACAACGTAAGTTGGAGAATTTTCCCCATATGACATTACTATTGTTATTCTCCATCTTTAATAACAATTATAATTCTAAAGCTGATGATCTTTTGATTTATTGTGCTCAGTTGACTCCTGTCCAGTTGATTCATTTTGCATCTGTCTGTGGCAGTTGATATACTTCAGGAGCTGAGAACCTGAGGCCAGAATAGGCAAGATTTATTTCCCTTGAAGTATGGTTATGACCAAAATACAGCTCAATTGTAACCATTATTATATTTTGGTTAATATTAATTTTCAGTTTTTGTGCCGCCAAGACTGGATTTGAAAAATGTGAATCTGGACTATTTGTCTAGGCTTTTATATTACAATCCATCAGTTTGACCGTTGTGTCACTGTACTTGCACCACAGGCCTCTGTTTCCATGTTGATTGATCTCATGCTTGTAAAACTGAGCAACATATTTCTTAATTTTTGTTTGAACTTCCAGCAAATGATTATGGGTTATTTCTTTCTGATGAGGACCCTAAGAAAGGGATCTGGTTGGAATCTGGCAAAGCTTTGGACTATTATATGTTGAGGAATGGGGTAAGTTTACCATTTGGCTGCACTTGTACTCTGTTTTTCCTTTTTCTGACGTACTGTAAAATTTATTTTCAATTTATCGTCATCCATCATAATCAGAATTCTGTAATTAATCTTTTACACTAGTTCTATCTGCAGTGCTTGTGCTATTTTACTTTCTGAGTTGCATTGTAACTTGTTTTGCACAACGCAGTGAATCCATGTTCCATCTTGCTAAAAGGGCAGACTAAAAGATAATTTCTTTATTTTATTAAAAATGTTCCATCAGCATTATTTTGTAAGTGATCACTTTGTAGTCACCCAGCTAATTGGCTTTGTTCTGCTGCATTTTAACAGATCAATTCATGTTTAGCATGGTCTTTATATAGTATAGCGTAGTATGATGTATGCTCTTACAGAAAATCCTGAATACAAAGTATACTAAGTGTATGAGTCATGATGTTTAAATGTGATATGTATACTCTGGAATTTAGGACGAGAGGGGATCTAATTGAAACATATAAGATTATTAAGGGATTGGACAGGCTAGAGGCAGGAAACATGTTCCCGATGTTGGGGGAGTTCAGAACCAGGGGCCACAGTTTAAGAATAAGGGGTAGGCCATTTAGAACGGAGATGAGGAAAAACTTTTTTCACCCAGAAGAGTTGTGAATCTGTGCAAATTGTCTGCCTCAGAAGGCAGTTGAGGCTAATTCTCTGGATGCTTTCAAGAGGGAGTTAGAGCTCTTAAAGATAGCGGAGTCAGGGGATATGGTGAGAAGGCAGGAACAGGGCAATGAATGTGGATGATCAGCCATGATCATAGTGAATGGCGGTGCTGGCTCAAAGGGCCGAATGGCCTTCTCCTGCACCTATTGTCTATTGTCTATTATACCGACAATGGAACAATTAAATTTTTACTTGCAGCAGAATAACATGCCTGTAAACATAATACTCATAGATAATATATAATGAACAGAAATTCTATAAATTAATACCCCAATACTAGTGCAAAACATCATGTAGTTCTTATTGCAACCAAAAACAGTCCATACCTAATAATTTAGTGTTCAGGAGCCTGATGGTTGTTGTGGAAATAACAATTCTTGAACCTGGTGCACATGTATTTCAGACTTCTATACCTTCTTCCCAATGGTAGGATCCTTCAAAGGAAAATCTCCTTCACTCATGCGCATTTGTGATGTCGAATTACAAAACATTTTTCCTTTTTAATCCCAGGATACTTTGGAGTACAAAAGAAAGCAGAGGCCTCTGAAGATTAGGATGTTGGATGGAAGTATCAAAACGGTAATGGTGGATGACTCCAAAATTGTGAGCGATATGCTGATGACAATCTGTGCCAGAATTGGTAAGAGTAAAATCACACTTGCAGGCTTACTATTCCTTAGCACATGTTAACCACCACCCCTTATTAACCAATTGATGGAACAATTAACTTCTAAAAAATATTCTGTTGAACGCCTCGCAAGTGAAATACTCCGAAGTATGCCACAAACTTGATTAGGGCATTTTTGTGAACTAACAAACGATTAATGGCTTAGCAAATGAGACATACTACAAAATCCAAAACCACATCGCAATTAACAGGCTCCAAGTTCTCTTAACCCATGTCCGTCGACTCTTAATGCGCCTTCCCCATCCTTGTGTTTCTTTCATTGTTGGTTGTATGAAATTAATGAAACTTCTGACCACCCGCCATTTTGCCAAGTTCCTTTTGAATCCGGTAGCGACATTTCATAAATTTCCATACAAGAAGAAGAAACATTTTGGTCTTTCGAGACTATGCTGGCTCTCCGACACATTCCATTCCTGCACCACTTCTATATAACCCATTCTCTCTCACTGCCCATTAAGTCATCAACCACCTATACTAAGGGTAATTTACAACAGGTGATCAGTCTTCTAGCCAGCATGGTTTTGGTGTACTGCAGTCCCCACAGGAATACCAGGTAGTCGTAGGGAGAACATGCAAACTCCACACTGGAGCACTCGAGATGATGATTGAATCTGGATCAGTGAACTGAGAGACAGCTGATCTAAGTGTTTTGCCATTGTGCTGTACATAGTTTTGTCCCCTATTTAACTAAGAGTGTGATGTGGGATGAACATCAGAACTTCAAGATAGACTCCATCACCTCTGTTCAATGAGCTGATTGCACCTACATTGGACACAATATCTAGCCATCACGACAAGTCATAGACTTGTACAGCACAGTAAAATTGGCCCAATTTATCCGTGCTGACCACAAAACCTATCTATACTAATCCCCTTTGCCTACATTAGGCCCATGTCCCGATACTTTATTATCCAAATGCCTTAAAATGTTTTAATTGTTGCAAATTATTGTAAACATTGCGCCTGGATCTTGGTGTCCAAGTCCATAACTTCCTGAAAGTGGCAACACAAGTAGATAGAGTGGTGAAGAAGGGGTATGGTATACTTGCCTTCATGGTTTGGGGCACTGCTTATAAGAGTCAAGAAGTTATCATGCAGCTTTGTAGGACTTTGGTTAGGCTGCATTTGGAGTACTGCGCTGTTTTGGTCGCCCCGTTGCAGGAAGGTTGTGGAGGCTTTGGAAAGGACACAGAAGTGATTTACCATAATGCTGCTAGGTTTGGAGGACATTAACCATAAGGAGAGATTAGACAAACTTGGAGCGTTTTCTCTGGACTGTTGGAGGCTGCAGGGAGACCTGATAGAAGTATATAAAAATGATGAGAGGGTCACTTTTATTTCCTGAGGGTGGAAATGTCAAAAACTAGAGAACACAGCTTTAAAGTGAAAGGGCCACGGTTTAAACGAGATGTGCAGGGCGTTTTTCTTTTCACAAAGGATGGCGGGTTCCTGGAATGTGCTAACGGGAGTGGTGGTGGACACAGTGGCATTGAAGAGGATTTTAGATGGACATATGGATGTGCAGGGAACGGAGGGGTATGGATCATGTGCAGGCCGATGACATTAGTTTAGCTTGGCATAGATACTGAGGGCCAAAGGGCCTGTCGCTGTACTGTACTTTTCTGTGTCATGTTCTATATTATTCACCATTCCACATCTTTTAACAGATTGTTCTAGCTGCGATAAACTTGTGAATCAACTGACTTCAGTACCAGTCATCCTCAGTTTCTGATTTTTTTTTTGTGTTCAAGTCACCTTTATAAAATCATGTTAGGAATTGCAAGTAATAGAAAGTATTTGTATTTTCAAGGAATCACAAATCATGATGAGTATTCGCTGGTCCATGAAATTGATGAAGAGAAGAAAGAAGAAATGACAGGGACCCTGAAGAAAGACAAAACCTTGCTCAGGGATGATAAGAAGATGGAAAAGCTGAAGCAGAAATTGCACACAGATGATGATTGTAAGTGTTATCTGTTTGTGTAAAGGTTCAATCCCATACATTTTTTTGTCATCAAAATATAATATTTGTAAAAATAAGTATTTTGGGTAGATACACAATGGAAATGGTAGAAATTGAACTGTCAGCTCAGATGCTGCGCAAGTCAATTTTAGGGGGGAATTTAAGATAATTCTGAGGTTGTGATTTTTTTTTTTGCATCAGCTAATAGTGATACGATACTACATGCATGGCTCGGTTTAGAACAGAATCAAATGGGAAAGGAGTATATAATATGTTAATATTCACCTGATCATCTATGGAAGTGGTGGAGTTGGTATCAGATTGGTGAAGGTGCACAAATTAGACCATAAACCTGGTCCTTAATTGCTTTTAAGCTTGAGCAATTGCTGTTGGATAACAGAAGAATCCAGCTGCTTATGTTCGAGTGATTTAGTATAATCCTGCATTCTAAATTTATTGGAGTAACCAATAAAATTAATTAAATGCAGCCGCCTAGGAATTAATACCAATTTTGTTACCATTTCAGGTGAAGAGATTAGAAAGATGAAAGCGGATGGAGTTTTGATGGCAGTGGTGGGTCTTGCTGTTCTAGAATGCATGTCATCTTAACACTCTGCTGTATTTATCCTCCACAGTGAATTGGTTAGACCATGGCAGAACACTGCGAGAACAAGGTGTCGATGAAAATGAAACCTTACTTCTCAGGCGAAAATTCTTCTATTCAGATCAAAATGTTGATTCAAGAGATCCTGTGCAATTGAACTTGCTTTATGTGCAGGTTTGTATTTTTGTAATATAATTAAATGGCACAATTACTCTTGGAGTTCAGGTAAGGTTCTCCTGTGGTCCTCCCTCAATCTACCTTGTTGCTGCCCTCAAACTATTATTTGCACTTTCTCTGTAGCGGTAACACTTGTTCTGCATTATGTTTCATTTTCTCTCTTGCACTGACTTGATGTACTTATGTATGGTATGGCTTACCTGCATAGAACACAAAAAAAGCTTCTCACTGTATCTCAGTGCATCTGATAATAATAAACCAATGCAAGTGGAACTGGGTTTTATCAAAGTGATCTACTATAGCCTGGTCAGTTTTGGCATTGGCATGCTAACTTAGAACTGACAAAAACCTGAGATGAGGAAAAGTTATTTACTAGGCAGAGATCCTTGATTAGTACGTGTGTCAGAGCTTATGGGAAGGAGAATGGGGTTAGGAGGGAAAGATAGATCAGCCATGATTGAGAATAAGGGGTAAGCCATTTTGACGAGGAAATACTTTTTCTCACAGAGAGTTGTGAGTCTGTGGAATTCTCTGCCTCAAAGGGCGGTGGAGGCTGGTTCTCTGGATACTTTCAAGAGAGAGCTAGATAGGGCTCTTAAAGATAGCGGAGTCAGGGGATATGGGGAGAAGGCAGGAACGGGGTACTGATTGGGGATGATCAGCCATGATCACATTGAACGATGGGCCGAATGGCCTACTTGCACCTATTGTCTATTGTGAATAGACTGATGGGCGAATGGCTTAATTCTGATCACATGTGCAAGGAAGGGCTCCCAAGGATTTGATTATTCATTTGCAATAATCATTAAATACACAGATTGACAACGATTATCATTTGAAGTTGGGTGTGGATGGGTGGGCCGAGAAGTTCAGTGAGGTTTTGGTCCTCAACCAAGAATTAGCATGGGCTTCAGATAGGGTTGACTCTGGCAGGAGAGTAGTGGGCATCGGTGTTGACTGACATATTTCATTGTATGCAAGAGTACAGAAAATTTGAGATGGAAACAGGCCTTTTGGCCCAACTGGTTCATGTTGCATTGGTCCCCTGTTTGCATATAGAAACATAGAAAATAGGTGCAGGAGTAGGCCATTCAGCCCTTCGAGCCTGCACCGCCATTCAATATGATCATGGCTGATCATCCAACTCAGTATCCTGTACCTGCCTTCTCTCCATACCCCCTGATCCCTTTAGCCACAAGGGCCACATCTAACTCCCTCTTAAATATAGCCAATTAACTGGCCTCAACTACCTTCTGTGGCAGAGAATTCCACAGATTCACCACTCTCTGTGTGAAAAATTATTTTCTCATCTCGGTCCTAAAAGACTTCTCCCTTATCCTTAAACTGTGACCCCTTGTTCTGGACTTCCCCAACATCGGGAGCAATCTTCCTGCATATGGCCCATATCCACCTAAATCTTTCCTATCCATGTTCAATAACGATGTCCAAATGTCATTTAAATGTTGTTATAGTACAGCTCGTTCCATATACCTACCAACTTTCTGTGAAAACATTGTCCTAGGGTTACTATTAAAAAACTAGTTTTTGATTTCTCTATCATGGCAAAATAAGAGATTAGTATACAAACTAGGGGTTCTGAAACATTGCTGGACCCCAGCTATTTACAATATATATTCAAGGGCTAAATGGTGGCCTATGCAGGTGCAGCAGGCAGTGAAAAAGCAGCAGGGAGGTTCTCAGTTGTACAGGGTCTGGAGTCAGTTTTGGTCTCCAAATCCTATCGAACCTACTGGAGAGAAGGATACGGGATACTGAGGTTGGATGATCAGCCTCATATTGAACATGGCCTACTCCTGCAATTTCTAATATTCTGTGCATTCACTCTCATGAGAGGGTCTATAAGATTACCCGTTAGCCTCCTGCACTCCAAGGAATAAAGTCCTAGCCTGCCCAGCTTCTCCCTACAGCTCAGGATATGAAGTCCTGACGGCATCCTTCTCTGCACTCTTTCCAGCTTTGTGCAGATTGCTACAGTTCTGGCCTGTACATTAAAAAACACTTCCAGATGCATTGTAGAAAGTACAACATCATTTGCTGGGATAATGCCAGTACTGACAGGGGTAATTATCAATAAAGATAGAACAGGCTGAGGTTCTTTTTTCCCCTCTACCGTGCAGATATTTAGGTTAGCTGACAGATGTTAAAAATTATTCTGAATAGATTTATTACTGTAAACATGGAGACGTTTTGACCATCTCAAGAGTTCAATGCTACAGGTCATTATTGCAGCATTTTAATTTAAAAAGATGAAGAGACTTCTTAAAGTGGATCTTGCGATGACTGGCATGGTTTGGCATAGCATTGTCACACTAAGGCAAAGCAGAGTTAGTACATTAGGAAGCAAAGATGTGTCAGTGGGATTGCTTGGACGTGGCTCAGATGGAGTATAAACATATTGAGCTGAATGGACTTTCGTAGAAATCATAAATTATGCATAAAACTAAAATCTCACAAACTCAATTTTCAAAATTATAAGCCGCAAATCGGAAATGGCTAATGATAATTAATTGTTGTTGAGCTTTTTCCAGCAATGGATTTTTATTTCACCTCTGTGGTCCTTATTTAGGCCAGAGATGATATTCTGAATGGGTCTCATCCAGTATCCTTCGACAAAGCCTGCGATTTTGCAGGATACCAGTGTCTGATCCAGTTTGGACCGCACAATGAACAGAAGCATAAAGCGGGCTTTTTAGAGTAAGTAGATGCCTTTTTTACAATAGATTTATATTTTAGTTAAGCAATTAAAGCTAGTTACAAGCAATAACCTCAGATGTCATTTTAGCACACAGATTGTGAAGCTGGGTGTTTGAACACTGACATGTAGTGCAATTGGCATTTTTCAGTGTATTCTCAGCCACCTGGCATCCGTGAAGGAGTGGGAGTGGGATGCCACTTGCATGGGAGTTGCCCAAAATAATTACCGCAGATCGCACTGATCTATGCATAAATCTTTAAAGTGGTGAGCTATACCATTTCCTAATAAGCCCACAACAGCATTGCCCTGTGTGTGCAAAAGTAAATCATCTAAAATGGCTTTTCACACTTATTTTAGAACACACAACAGTACATGACCTATAGGCCCTTCAGCCCACAATGTTTGCGCTGAACATTATGCCAAGTTAAACTAATCACCTGCCTAAAAATGATCCATAACACTTCATCTCCTGCATATCCAGGTGCCTATCCAAAAGCCTCTTGAATACCACTATCATATTTGTTTCCACCACTACCTCAGGCACCCACCACTCTCTAGATGTAAAGAAAAATAACTTGCCCATGCCTCTAGTCTTTGACATTTCCATCCTGGGGAAAAGGGTTCTACTATCTACCCTGTCTATCCCTCATATAATTTTATATACATCAGGTTTCCCTTCAAAGTCCAATGCTGTAGAGAAACCGATCCAAGTTTGTTCAACCTTTACTTGTAGCTAATACCCTGAATCTAGGCAGCATCCTGGTAACTCTTTGCTGAACACATGAAATAAAGTACACTATAAAAATGAGCTTGTCAGTCCATCTGCTTTCCACCTCCCTATATCGGGATGATTTATTGTAGCCAACTTAAAGTGACAATTTTCTAATTCATATTTGCAATCATTGACATTTTTCCCCCAACATTTCAAACATCCTTACTCCTAAGGTTCAGAATCTTTCGATGATTGCATTCTTTCTAAACATGTCGGAACTATTCAGTTGGTAAGGAAGCGACCATGGAGGAAAAACGTTAGCATATTTCAGATCGGTGACATTTCTTGCGATTACTCATGGTTTTTTGCCATTTTTACAGGGATTTTTGCCATTTTTACAGGGTTTTTTGCCATTTTTACAGGGTTTTGCCATTGCCACTCATCCCTTCACTGATGTTTTTTTTCACACAACCCCACATCAATTTCAGAAAATTGTTGTGACATTCCATGAGATCCGTTTTGCTGAGCTTGCAACCATTTACATGTGAATTCATGAGTCTGCCTGCAATCCAAATGTAAATAATGATTGCACGTTTAGCACTTGTAGACCCTGTGCTCATACCAGGACTTGCTTATTACATGATTGGAAATTGTGGAACGAAAACCACTTTCGTAAGTTAATTGATTTGATCACAAATTGGGTACTATTGCAATAGTGCTCTTGATGTTTGCTGGGCCAAATATCATAACGTTATTAACCTTGCTTAGTTTAGAGATAAAGTATGGAAACAGGTCCTTTGGCTCATCGAGTCTGTGCCGACCAGCAATCACCAGTGCACTAGTTCTATCCTACATACGAGGGACTATTTACAGAAGCCACTTAACTTACATACCAGCACGTCTGTAGAATGTAGGAGGAACCGGAGCACCGAAACGTTGCCTATTCCCTTCGCTCCATAGATGCTGCCGCACCCGCTGAGTTTCTCCAGCATTTGTGTCTACCTTTGATTCACTTATATTTGAATCTATTTGTTCTAAATGGATGCAAGTCTGCAAATATATTTTAATGTTATAAATGTTAAAGTCCTAATTGAATGAACAGAATTGTTTTTGAATTAATTACTTATTTAATGCATTATTTATAAAGTTGTTATTTAATGCTGCTCTTTTACAGCTTAAAAGAATTCCTGCCAAAAGAGTACATTAAACAGAAAGGAGAGAAAAGAATATTTATGGTAGGTATAATTAAATACATTTAATTTGCATATTAATATAACAGTAATATTATTTTGCATAAGTTATAAAGAGAATAGTTCTTCGAGAGATGTACACAAGGATTTTTTTTCTATTGTCACAATGTTTTGTCACAAACTTGGATTGTTTTCTCTGGAGCATCAGAGGCTGAAGATAGACCTAACGTGTTAATGATTAAATATAAATTATATTATTCTGCAGACGCACAAGAACTGTGGGAATATGTCGGAAATGGAGGCAAAAGTATTGTATGTAAAGATGGCCCGCTCCCTGAAGACGTACGGTGTATCTTTCTTCTTGGTTAAGGTGAATTTTCATTATAATTAATGAGTACTCAGTCATACCAACTAAGTATGTTCTCCATTGCAAATAGGGAAATTTGTCAAATTTGCTTAATCTCAAATGGCAAATATTTAGTTATTCACATGAGTTTCCACTATATCCAACTGAAAAGCATGTAACTTAAATCCTGGAACATGCACTCATGAGTTGATTGAAGTGGATTAATGTATAGAAGCATTGCACCTGAATGAATGATTCATTCACCTATTATTGTAACATTGTTTTTGATATAGTTTATATAGTTTATTTATCAAGCCTTCTATGATGCCTTCACTCAATGATATTGATGTTTTCAATGTTCTATTGTAGCTTTTCACATCAAATGTGTTTTTAAATGTGTTAAAACTCCAAAGATCCACTGTCATGTTGTTTAGAAAACCAGATTATTTGGAATCTGGCTCACCAAGGTCTCGATTCCCATGCGCTCTGCAAACTTACTGGGTACCCACTTCCCAAGCTCCCTTTAAAAATCTGAGCCATGGTTCCTGCAATGCTTTTTAAACACAAGGGGAGCCTGGTTTCCATGCTCTCTTTAAACTTTGCAGGTACCTGTTTCCCATGTTCTATTCAAGCTCAATGGGCCCTCGATTCCCTCACTCCCTTTTGCATAACTTACAACATAACAGTATGGACATTGAATTCTCCAATTTTAAGTAACAAACCCACAACCCTTTGTGCTCCTCCTGGACGTGCATCATTTCTCCCCTCCCCCCACCCCCCCCCTTCCCCCCCCTCCCCTTCCCCCTCCCCTCCCCTCCCCCCCCTCCCCTTCCCCCTCCCCTTCCCCCTCCCCTTCCCCCCCCTCCCCTCCCCCCTCCCCCTTCCCCCTCCCCTTCCCCCTCCCCTTCCCCCTCCCCTTCCCCCTCCCCTTCCCCCTCCCCTTCCCCCTCCCCTCCCCCTCCCCTTCCCCCTCCCCTTCCCCCTCCCCTTCCCCCTCCCCTTCCCCCTCCCCTTCCCCCTCCCCTTCCCCCTCCCCTTCCCCCTCCCCTTCCCCCCCCCATCCCCTCCCCCTACATTCTTTCCTCTGCGATTCTTATCTTATCCTTATCTTGCACCATTTACCTTTTCATCACTGGCCTTTGTACAATCATCTGCCTATGAACCCCCCCTTCTCACTTGCCAGGCTTTTTCCCGTCCTTCCACCTCCCCCCCCCCCCGACCCCCCCCACACACACACAATCGGTCTGAGGAAGGTCCTGATCCAAAACATCATGTCCATTTTCTCCAGTGAATCTGCCTAACCTGCTGAGTTACTTCTGCACTTTATATCCTTTTTTTGTAAACCTGCATCTGCTGTTCCTCTTTCTCCCTTTAAACTCATGTTCACACAGAGAGTGGTAAGTCTCTGGAATTCTCTGCCACAGAAGGTAGTTGAGGCCAGTTGGTAGGTATATGGAACGAGCTGTACTATAACAACATTTAAATGACATTTGGATATGGTTATTGAACATGGATAGGAAAGATTTAGGTGGATATGGGCCATATGCAGGAAGATTGCTCCCAATTTTGGGGAAGTCCAGAACAAGGGGTCACAGTTTAAGTATAAGGGAGAAGTCTTTTAGGACCGAGATGAGAAAATAATTTTTCACATAGAGAGTGGTGAATCTGTGGAATTCTCTGCCACGGAAGGTAGTTGAGGCCAGTTAATTGGCTATATTTAAGAGGGAGTTAGATGTGGCCCTTGTGGCTAAAGGGATCAGGGGGTATGGAGAGAAGGCAGGTACAGGATACTGAGTTGGATGATCAGCCAAGATCATATTGAACGGCCTCACCAATTGAAGGGTGTCAAACCTCTTGAAATTTGTGTTATTTGCAGATGACACTAATATTTTCTGTGATGGGGACAATTTGCAGCAGCTTTTGGAGATGGTCACAGCAGAAATGAGTAAACTAAAAACATGGTTTGATTTGAATAAATTATCATTAAATTTAAACAAAACCAAACTTATGCTGTTTGGAAAACGCAAAATAAATACACAAGTAAAAGTAATGATAAATAATGTTGAAATAGAAAGAGTGTATGAAAATAAATTTCTGGGTGTGATTCTTGATCACAAAATCTGCTGGAAACCCCATATAAAACATGTGAGAACAAAAGTAGCACGGAGGATTGGAGTGATGGGGAAAGCAAGGCTTGTTTTGAATGAGAGAGCACTGTATATTCTGTACAGCTCACTTGTGTTACCGTATTTAGATTACTGTGTGGAAGTATGGGGCAACACCTACAAAACCACCTTACAATCACTAAGCACACTACAAAAAAGAGCTATTCGTATAGTAAACAATGTAGGATATCATGACCGCACCAATATACTGTATTTGAAATTACACGCATTAAAGATTAAGGATCCGGTAGAATTTAAGACTGCGCAAATAATTTATAAAGCAAAAAATAAACTGCTACCTGTAAGCATACAAAAACTGTTCAAAGACAGAGAGGGGGGTTATAACTTTAGAGGGAAACTAAACTTGAAACAGCATTATGCTCTGACCCATTTAAAAAGTATGTGTATTTCCATTTGTGGGGTGGTTTTGTGGAATGGTCTTGACGAAACGATTAAACAAAGTATGAATATAATGCAATTTAAAAAAATGTACAAAAGATATATCCTTGAAAAGTACAGTAATGAGGAAGGAGAATGTAAATCTCACAGATGTTAATGGTGCTTGTTCTTTTGTTCTTTTACTAATTTTTTTTAAAATTAATAGCTAAATTAATAGAGTAGTTTTATTTGAATTGTCTGTTTAGTTTATTTTATTGAATTTTGCTTTTGTTAATGGTGAAGAATGGGGGTAGGACTTGACAAACATAGGCTTCTTCCTATCCCTTTTCGAACGAGTCCAATGTGTATTATGTTGAAATTGGCTTTTGATTTTTTAATTTATGTATGTACATATATGTTATGTATATGTCTATGTGTGTATTTGTATGTATGTATTTATGTATATATATATATATAATTTTCCTTTTATTTATTCATTTTCATCTTTTCGTTTCTCTTTTTTTAATCGTTCGAAATAAAGATAAAGATTTAAAAAAAAGAATGGCGGTGCAGGCCCGAAGGGCCGAATGGCCTACTCCTGCACCTATTGTCTATGTTTCTATGTTATTCGCTATCAGTTTCCATTACAAGGTTTTGTTTTCCTGTCACATGTCCCAGGTGTTAAATATGTTTGATTTCTATGCTGCTGTTTGTTGAAATATCCTTGTGACTTGCACAGCCCTTATAACACTTGCTAATCTAACAAGCAGACTTGCTACTTTTATTAGTTTTTGTCTCATAAACTTTGTTGCATGCTTTAATAAGATTGATAGTAGTGATAAATGGCCACCTTGTCATCCATGCTTACTCGTTAACAAATACTGAATATTTTCCAGGAAAAAATGAAAGGGAAGAACAAACTTGTACCTCGCTTGCTAGGAATTACCAAAGAATGTGTCATGCGTGTGGATGAGAAAACAAAAGAAGTGATTCAGGAATGGAGTCTTACAAACATCAAACGTTGGGCAGCATCACCGAAGAGTTTTACTCTGGTACGTTATCGCAGCTTTTGATAAATGTTGTTACAGTGACTGAGCCTTGTAAATGTTTTTCATCACGCCAAGCAAAGATTCTCTTGGATTTCCTGTCAGAAGAGTCTCCCCGAAACCAAAGTGGAACGTATTTTTGTAATGTAGCAAACAAAAAGCAGCAACTGATTGGATACCATTTCAATCGTTACTGTGATACTTTACTCCAATAATTTATGTCTGACAATTGATTTCATTGAATTACATATTTAGCACAGGAACACACCACAACTGACAACCCTGCTGAATGTTCAAACACATTTGCTGGGACAAAGTAATTTGTTAGATGGTCTAAAAGCTTCTGAGGACGGAGAACCCAGACACTCAAAATTAGTATTGTGAGGACTTAGAGGTGTTATAGATGAGTAAATATGTCTATTTTGATGTGCTAAGTGACAAAATAAGTCTGGTCTGGGAGTGATGCTAAATAACTTCACTGAAAATGTCTGCTGCCTGGTTTGATATGTACCAATTAACATGGCCCCATTATATTACATTTGGTTGATGCAGGCAAACACATCTCGTGTCATGTCAGTTTGCAAACCATACCTTTTGAGAGGCCTCTTGTGGGCCAGTAGCTTTGCTCTGTTAACAGGACAGTTTCTTTGCAAAGTTCTCCTTTTCATTTCAAATCATTATCACTGCTTGAAATTTACATTTGAACCAGTTTTACTTTTGAAGATTGGTTTATATCAACGTAGTTCCGTAACTCCTGAATAATCCCTAATATCAACTCATCAAGTTACATTCTACTCAACTTGTACATGGTCCAACATTCTGCATAGACTGATACCTGCTCTAAATCTGTTGTCTTCTTTGACTTCATTTCTAGTGGTTTTGCAGCTGTTTTTCAATAAATTGAATTATATCAATTTTTCATAAGATCTAATTGCTGTTGAAATTCAGGGAATGATGTCTAAAGATACCATTGATTAGATTTTTTTCAAAAAATAAGTCAGATGGTTTTAGAAACAAGAAACTACAGATGCAGGTTTACACAACAGGACGTAAAGTGCTGGAGTAACTCAGCGGGCCAGGCAGCATCTCTGGAGAACATGGATAGGTGACATTTCAGGTTGGGACCTTCACAATCAGACTGATTGTGGTAGGTGGGGGAAAGGAAGCTGGGGGAAAGGTGGACGTGGTTCAAAACCTGGTGAGTGATAGGAAGATACAGGCAAGGGATGTTTTTTTAATTGGCAGATGGTTGGACAAAGGCCAGAGGTACTATTGATAATTTGGAGTTTTTTCAAACCGCTTAAGCCATCTTGTTGTACAACCAAGGTAGACAAAAAGGCTGGAGAAACTCAGTGGATGAGGCAGCATCTATGGAGCGAAGGAAATAGGCAACGTTTCGGGTGGAGACCCTTCTTCAGACTGATGTGGGGGTGGGGGGGAGGCGGGAGGAAGAAAGGAAGAGGTGAGACAGCGGGCTGTGGGAGAGCTGGGAAGGGGAGGGGAAAGAGGAGAAAGCAGGAGAAGTCAATGTTCATACCACTGGGGTGTAAACTACCCAAGCGAAATATGAGGTGCTGCTCCTCCAATTTACGGTGGGTCTCACTTTTGCCATGGAGGAGGCCCCAGACAGAAAGGTCAGATTCGGAATGGGAGGGGGACTTGAAGTGCTGAGCTACCAGGAGATCAGGTTGGTTATTGCGAACCGAGCGGAGGTGTTGGGCGCTTGGTCTCACCGATGTAGAGCAGCTGACACCTAAAGCAGCGGATGCAATAGATGAGGTTGGAGGAGGTACAGGTGAACCTCTGCCGCACCTGGAAGGACTGTTTGGGTCCTTGGATGGAGTCAAGGGGGGAGGTAAAGCAACAAGTGTAACATTTCCTGCAGTTGCAAGGGAAAGTGCCAGGAGAGGGGGTGGCTTGGGTGGAAAGGGAAAAATTGACCAGGGAGTTATGGAGGGAGCGGTCTCTGCGGAAAGCCAAAATGGGAGGAGATGGGAAGATGTGGCCAGTGGTGGGATCCCGTTGGAGGTGGCAAAAATGTTGGAGGGTTATCTGTTGTATGTGACGCATGGTGGGGTGGAAGGTAAGGACAAGGGGGACTCTGTCCTTGTTACGAATGGGGTGATGGGGAGTGAGAGCAGAGTTGTTGTGCAGCCATGTAACACTGAACTGCTGATTAGATGGAATTGAAGGATCAGTCCAATGTAATTATTGACTAATCATTTTAAAAATTTTCATCTGGATATAAGCTATTGCTGACAGTTATATTAAGCAATTCAACAATAACCTCGAAGCGATTCCCCACCCCAGCAATGGGACCGCCAAGAACCATCTCCAAGGATTTTCCTGGGAAAACCAATCATGTAAGCACGGACTCATATGACCTTGCCTGACACCAGCTAATTCAGTGCAGACCAGTATTACAACTAAGATTTTGTTGGCCTGCTCAGTTCATTGTCCATGATGACCAAGTGACGCGGTGTTTGCTGTGCACCCAACCAACAGAGCAGGGATCCCACCACGAGCCACATCTTCCCATCTCCACCCCTTTCCCCTTTCCACAGAGACTGGTAACTCATCCCGCGGCGATCTTTTCGCTGAACATTTCCACTCTGTCCACCTCGGCCTACATGATCTCCCGGTTGCGAAACGCTTTCACTCCCCCTCCCGATTTCATACTGACCTTTCTGTCATGTGCCTCCTCCACTGTCAGAGTGAGGCCCAAAGCAAATTGGAGGAACGGCACCTTATATTTCGCTTGGGCAGGTTACAATCCAGCGGTATGAACATTGATTTCTCTAACATCAAGTAACCCTGGCTTTCCCTCTCTCCATCTCTCGCCTATGCTAGTTCTCGACTAGTTCTACTGTCATTAAATATTAATGATTGTATGAATTAATAAATAAGGTTATGAATAAGTTTATTGGCCACGTATTCACATACAAGGAATTTGCCTTGGTGCAATTTGCCCTGGTGCCACGTTGTAAACTTCTCCTCAGCTAACAATGAACCATTCTACATTTCCTTAAACCCCTGTCTCACGGTGCGAGTTGACCCACGAGTGACCCAGAGTTGTCACTCGCAGTAATCACGTACACTAAACGTAGCGGGAACGTCGGAACTCTTGCGAGCAACTTAGCGACTCGTGGTGCTAACGGCAGGTACCCGTGAAAGTTGATAACTCGTGAAAAAAATCAAACATGTTTGATTTTTTCCACGAGTCAAATTTACAGTTCAAGTTAAAAATTGAAACATTTTAAACTCGTTTATAACGTGGTGGCCCGTGCGTTTACCTTAGTGATTCGTGAGTCTACCGTGGGAACTCTTTTAACTCAGCGGGCAGGCAGCATCTCTGGAGAGAAGGAATGGGTGACGGGATGACATTTCCAAATTTCTCCAGCCCCACGTGTTCAATTTTTTCAACTAGCATCTGCCCTTTCTTGTGTATGTCATTATTTGTATCTACAGTGCCTTGTGTCTTGGCAATTCATGATTCACACACACACACACACACACACACACACACACACACACACACACACACACACACACACACACACAATATGCTGGGGTAACTCACACACACACACACAATGCTAGGGTAACACACACACACACACACACACACACACACACACACACACACACACACACACAATGCTGGAGTAACTCACACACACACACACACACACACACCCACACTGCTGGACACACACACACACACACACACACACACTCACTCTGCTGGAGTAACTCACACACACACACGAACAATGCTGGAGTAACTCTCGCACACACACACACAATTCTGGAGTAACTCAGCGGGACAGGCAGCATCTCCGGAGAGAAGGAATGATGATGTCTCGGGTCGAGACCTTTCCTTAGACCACTACCCAGAGATTCTGCCTGTCCCACTAGGTTGGAGCTTTTTGTGTCTATCTTCAGCATTTTATTTGATGAGGACGTGGAAAAAAGATGAGGATAAGGAAGTTGAAAAATAATTTATTTGATGAAGAAGTGGAAAAAAGGTATAGCACCCTAGCCAACAAGAGCAGTCCTGTAGCAGATCATTAATGGACAAGTAATGTCAATAAATTGAACAGGCCAACAACATCCGGGCTATATTACTGGTATGCACTGAATTAGCTGATGTCGAGTGAGGCTGTGGAATTATGCATTGCCACTTGAAGGACATAACTGGTAACTGGAAGGAGGAACGTTGGGCAGCAGCACATGCTGAACAACCCAGTTATCCGATGATGTACCAGGACAGAATCAAATTTAATTGAGCACTGTATATGATTATTCCGTTCTCAGTAGGCAGTACCCTGCCCATCACCATTTTCTATATTTAATATGGGATGATATGAAAAATCAGGAACAAGTGAGTTTGATGCATGCAAATCAAAGCATTCGATTAGACACAAAAAGCTGGAGAAACTGGCTTTTTGTGTCTAGCATTTGCAGTTCCTTCCTAAGCAGTAAGCTGCTTGATCATCAAACTACTAATTTACTCAAAATTGAGTTTTATTATCAGAAGTGTGTGATGACATATTTGAATTGTATTTCCCTATCTATTGGCAGTTGCAGTGTAATTTAGTTCCTTGGGCTTCGCCTTCTGATTGTATCTCCCTATTCAATTCAGTAGTCATGGAAATCTTAATAGACTGAAGTGAATCTCTGAAATGTAATGTATAAATTTCTATTGAATTAATCTCGGCTGATTAGAATGATATTTTGCAGACAACACACATGTCAAGGATGACTCCTGTGCGACTGCCAAACAAATTAACTTTGAGACGTCCTTGGGCCATTGCAACCGAAGATCAAAATATATTCATCGTCTTGGAAAGATAATTTAACCAAACTTGTAATTTGGTTTCTCAATATTGAATTCTAATTTGTTTAAAATGCTTTATCTAAACACCAAAATGTATCAGCCTACAAAACATGATTCTAGCACTGTTGCTGAGAACCCCAAAGCCTTGTGCTTGAGTCTCAGTAGTGGGGAACATTAAAAGTCCCAAGCTGTGCTTGTAACTACTCAAACCTGAGAAGGAGCATTCTTAGGTGGAGATTCTTTTTAAAAAAAATGAGCAAGGCCAAGACTGCTATTTTATAACAAATTTAATTTAAAATAGTATCCACCTGAATATTAAGAATCTTGATTTAACATCTTACTGAAAAGAGAAAGCCTTCCACAATATTTTACCAACATGTGGTGGTTTATATCCTGTTACCTCTTGCGTATGGCGTGCACAGCCTAAGGTTGTAGGACAACTAGTTCTATTTGATCTTAAAGATGCAGCACAGAAACAGGCCCAAAGGCCCATCAAGTCCACACCGACTAGCGATCCCTCGCACTATCCTACACACACTAGAGACAATTTACATTTATACAAAGCCACTTAACCTACAGACCTGTACGTCCTTGGAGTGAGGGAGGAAACCGAAGACCTCGGAGAAAACCCACGCAGGTCACGGGGAGAACGTACAAACTCCGTACAGACAAGCACCCGTAGTCAGGATCGAACCCGAGTCTCTGGCGCTGTAAGGCAATAGCTCTACTGCTACGCCACTGTGCCTCATTTTAGTTGATTGCGTTCGTCGAAACAGGGTGGACCACGTGAAGGTTGCAATCTTCCACCCCATGATAGCCCAGGATCTTTTGACATGGTAAAGGCTGCCATTCTAAACTGCCAACTGGATGCAAGATTCAAAGGTCTGGAAAGGGATCACGACCCAAAACGTCACCTATTCCTTTTTTCCATAGATGTTGCCCGACCTACTGAGTTACTCCAGCATTTTGTGTCTACCCGAGGAGATTCAACTGTTCACTTTTAAAACACAATGAATTAATTGGATTTGAATGTTTAGTGGATTAGATTGGTATAAATATGTTTACCTGTTTTTTCTCCACCTGTAGGATTTTGGTGACTATCAGGATGGGTACTATTCAGTACAAACAACTGAAGGAGAACAAATTGCACAGCTGATAGCTGGATACATTGATATCATTTTGAAAAAGGTACTGAAGTAGATTTGTTTCCATCTACTTCGCTTAAGTTGTGTGTGTATTTAGATGGGTTTACAGTAATATTGGATGTGGGCAAAGAATTTCTAAGCTGTGTGGATGGCCATAGAGAAAGTACATCTGGTAAAGTGTATTCATTGAGGAATCATGCTACAGTCAAGTTGTAAAAGGATGTGATATAAGGTCAAAAGTGATAGGAGCAGAATTAGGCCATTCGGCCCATCAAGTCGACCGCCATTCAATCATGGCTGATCAATCTCTCCTTCCTCATTCCATTCTCCTGCCTTCTCCCAAAAACCCCTGAAACTTGTATAAAGCTGTTTGGTCCTCAGAATGTGCATTCCTTATCTCGTGATTCCTGCCAGTTGATCGAGGAGGTCAGAGCACCCTTGAGAAGAGAATGTGAAAATGTACAACATTTTTAATCTTGCTTGTAATCAGAATCAGATTTTATTCGCCAAGTATGTTTTGCAACATACGAGGAATTTCACTGGCCAGGTCTGTCATACAATTAAAAGCAACAGACTCAAAAACACATTTTAACTTGAACATCCAGCACAGTGACTCCTCCACATTCTTCACTGTGATGGAAGGCGAAATAAAGTTCCAAGTCCTTCATTTTGTTCTTCCTCGGTCGGGGGCCTCGAGCCCTCCGTTCTCGGGACGATCTTGACTCCCGTAGACGGTGGCGAACAGGCTCTCTGTGTCGAGGCATTCAGCTCCTGCATCGGGAGGTTGTCAGCTCCCCCGCGCCGGGCGATCGAACCTCGCGTTGGGGCTGGTCGAACCACCTTCTGCGGCGTTGGAGCTCCCGACTAGCCTCTCCCGAGACTGCGAGCCCTTGATGGTAAGTCCGCAGCCTGCGGTGGGAGTGATCCCAGGCAAGGGATCCGCTCCGATGTTAAGTCTGCGCCCCTCCAGCTTCAGCGATCCAAAAATTTATCACATCTCCGGGAAGGTAGGAACTTGAAAAAGAATTTCCCCCGATCCCCTCCCGCCACATAAAACAAACCGAAGTACATTAAAACAAACTTTTAACAAACGCTAAAAATAACAAAAAGATGAAAAAACGAACAGACTGCCGGCAGGGCTGCCATCTCCCCGGCGCCCCTGGTGGTCAAAAATATCCAGAGATTTTTTTTAGATGTGTACCAGAGCAGGACATGCACAGTAAACTGTAGAGCCTGGAGGAGTTGTAGAACAGAGATCTGGGAGTACAGGTTCTAGTATTCTGCAAATAGCGAGCCAGGTAGACATATGGTGAAAAAGGTGTTTGCCGCATTTGCCTTCATTGGCTGTCGATTGCAAAAGTTGGCACATCATGATGCAACTGTACAACTCGTGGGTAAAACCACACTTGGAGTACTGTGTGCACTTCTGGTCACCCAGCTATAGGGAGGATGTCATTACGTTGGAACGGGTGCAGAAGAGATTCACCAGGATGTTTTGTGGACTTGCAGGCTTGAGCTATTGGCATAGGTTGGATTAGCGAGGATGTTTTTCTTTGGTGGGTAGGAGACTGGGTGGTGACCTTATTGAGGTATACAAGATAATGAGGGTCAAGGATAAAGTGAACAGTCAGTGTCTTTTTCCAAGGGTAGAGAATTCTAAAATGAGACAGCAGAGGTTTAGGGTGAGAAGAATGATATTTAAGCAGGATCTCAAGCACTTTTTTGCACACACAGGGTAGAATGTATTTGGAATGAGCTGCCAGGGGAAGTTGCAGTGGCAGATACAATTACAATTTTTAAAAGACTTTTGGACCGATGTATAGGAAGAGTTTAGAGGGCTGAGGGGCAGGATGCAGGCAAATGCTGCTAGCCCAGAATGCCATCTTGGTCAGCATGCATAAGGTGAGCTGAAGAGCCTGTTTCTGCACTGTATAACTCTGATTGTATAACTCTAGTCTTATCCACTGTACATCCACAAATGTATGAATGCACGAAGCAATGAATGGAAACTATTACGTTTATGTTGTCCTATCCAAATAGGAAAAGGGTGTGGTGTAAAAAGTAGTCAGTTAAAACATTTTTTGACAATTTGAGCCCTGTTTTCATTACTAGATTTTAGGCAATGCAACCTTGCATTTTTCTTAAAATATGCATTCAGATTCTTATAGTTGAATGTTTTTGGATACTAAAGTATTAATTTGTTTCTATCCCAAGTTAAACTAAACATATTTAAAATAAAACAGTTGAAGGAAGTGTAAAATTTGGAGTTGACAAAGAGATTGAATCTAATTAGCTCGAGGCAACATCACGGAAACAAGGCCTTTGTCCTAACAAGTCCATGCCAAGCAAGGTGCCCCATCAAGGTTCTACTGCAGTTGTACAGGGTCTTGGTGAGGCCACACCTGGAGAATTGCGTACAGTTTTGGTCTCCTAATCTGAGGAAAGCCATTCTTGCCATAGAGGGAGTACAGAGAAGGTTCACCAGACTGATTCCTGGGATGGCAGGACTTCCATATGAAGAAAGACTGGATAGACTCGGCTTGTACTCGCTAGAATTTAGAAGATTGAGGGGGGATCTTATAGAGATTTACAAAATTCTTAAGGGGTTGGACAGGCTAGATGCAGGAAGATTGTTCCCGATGTTGGGGAAGTCCAGAACATGGGGTCACAGTTTAAGGATAAGGGGGAAGTGTTTTAGGACCAAGATGAGAAAATCATTTTTCACACAGAGAGTGGTGAATCCGTAGAATTCTCTGCCACAGAAGGTAGTTGAGGCCAGTTCATTGGCCATATTTAAGAGGGAGTTAGGTGTGGCCCTTGTGGCTAAAGGGATCAGGGGGGTATGGAGAGAAGGCAGGTACAGGATACTGAGTTGGATGATCAGCCATGATCATATTGAATGGTGCATTCAATGAATCATATTGCAGGCTCGAAGGGCCGAATGGCCTACTCCTGCACCTTTTTTCTATGTTGCTATCTAAGCTAGTCCCATTTGCTCACAAATGGCCAATATCTCTTTAAACCTTTCCTTTCCAAATACCTGTCCAAGTGTATTTTAAATGTTGTTATTGTACCTGTCTCAATTGCACCCTCGGGCAGCTCAATCCATATACCCACCAACCTCTCGGTGAAAGTTTTGCCCCTCAGATTTCCATTAAATCTTTTCCCTCTCACCTTGAACCTATGTCCTCTGGTTTTTGATTTGCCTGCCCTTGGTAGAAGACTGTGAATACACCATCAATTTCCTTCATGATTTTATACTTCTCTGTAACATCAGTCTCCTGTTCTCCAATGAATAAAGCATTTCCAATCTCTCCCTGTTGCTCAGGTCCTTGAGTCCTGGCAACAATCACACACTTTCCAGCTTAATTACATAATTCCAATGGCAGGGTGACCAAAACCGAGCAGTTATTATATAATTGAATATCTTCCAATTTTAGCAGAGGGTGATTTAGATATTGCAGTCCTTTTACAGCCATTATATTTGTCTGACGAGAGTGCATCCCCAAGAGCGGATTTCAACCAGAGGTTTGGCACTTAGCAAATAAATGCTGACAAGAATTAGTTGCCAATTTAGAATGATGTGATGGAAGAATAATGACGAGTTTTTTAAGTATGACTGACATGATTTTCATGTTGGGTAACATTTTTTTAATGCACATCCAATTTAACTATTTGCAGAAAAAAAGCAAAGACCATTTTGGTTTGGAAGGTGATGAAGAATCCACAATGTTGGAGGATTCCGTATCTCCAAAAAAGTAAGTGAGAAATGAAACATGAATTAGTCTGTGGGTTTCTTTTGCATCAAGTTTCTTCTAACATCATCATTACATTTCTGCTAACATCATCATCTTTCTCAGCAGTTATATTCATTTTCCAGGGAGGATATATTGCTACATCTCTTTGCACCTTTCCTCCCGCACACCTTCCCCCAGACTCCACCATTCAGCTTGTGAACTTCATCTTAACACTCGCGACAAAGTGAGAAACTAACACTTTAATGCAACAGTTTCATATGCAAAAGTGTGGAATGGTAACTGGGAGTGGGGGTGGTTGTTCAAATTTGTTATGATTTATTTTAAAAATATTGAAAAATCGAAGCAAGATCTAATCAAGGCATTTCAAACAGTAAAAGGCTATATATAGATAAGTGATTTTCTTTAAGGGAACCTAGAACTAGTCCTAATGTTCAAATGATTGCTATGAGTGAAGCACTTTCACACACAGGATAGAAACATAAAAAAATAGGTGCAGGAGTAGGCCATTCGGCCCTTCGAGCCAGCACCACCATTCAATATGATCATGGCTAATCATCCAGAATCAGAATTCAAGAACTATCCTCTTCCTCTGTGCCCCCCCCCCCCCCCCCCCCACAATAAAAGGCCGTTGCTAAATCATTGGTATGAAGATAGAAGTGTGTGTTTTTTTGTTTACATAGTCATGGTCTTGCTTTGTTTACATATTCCTATGATCTTTCTTATTTGTAGGATTTGGAATTGGAACTACACAGTTTTAAATAGCTGTTGTTTAATAGTCTGGAATAATCTAATTCCTATATGCAGTGTGTGCATGTGTGTGGGGGTATATGTTTGATCATGTTTCGTAACCTTTCCCAGGTCTACCATCATGCAGCAACAGTTCAACAGAACTGGGAAAATGGAGCATGGGTCTGTAGCATTGCCTGCAATAATGCGTCCCGGTGCCGGGGGTCCTGAGAACTTCCAGGTTGGGACAATGCCAGCAGCCCAGCAGCAAGTGACCAGTGGACAAATGCACAGAGGACACATGCCTCCGCTGGTAAGATACCTTACTTACTGAATGACGATTTCAAGTTTCAACTAAAGATATGTGTGCAATATTGGTCACGATAACTGCCACATAAATACAAGTGATTTTATTCAACTTTTTAAAACTGCAGAAGAACCTATTTAAAATGAGCATTTATTGATGACCATTGAGGAAATGTTGTAATAATACTGAGGAGTGTGCCCTACTGTTCAGATCCATTACATTCTGGCTGCAGAAATCCAATGAGTTCAAAGATGGACACAGAGTGCTGGAGTAACACAGAGGGTCAGGCAACATCTCCGGATAAAATGCATGGGTGGCGTTTTGGGTCGGGCCCTTCTTCAGACTAAAGAAGATTGAATTTATTGACGATTGATTGAGTTAACCCGAAATGCCACGCATCCTTTATCTCCAGAGATGCGCCTGACCCGCAGAGTTACTCCTGCACTTTGTGTCTATCTTGGATATATATCAGCCTCTGCAGTTCATTTGTACATATGTAATCAGTTTATTTTTGTTTGCAATTGGGAGGAAACAATAAGTGAAAAGTTGTTGTCAAGCGAATCAATTAAGTTCAAAACATTTAATTGAAGCATAGTCTTTTTATGCCTACCTCCCTTCTTTCCTCACAGCAACCTCTGGTTGCCTCGATGCAAATAAGGTCTGATCCTTTGAAGCAGATAATAAAAGAGGTTGTTTTTGCAGGCTTGTTCGGCCTGTATGACCAATAAAAGTCTTGGGTTGTGGGTCCCAAGCCGTCCCTGCCTGCAAACGTGAAATAAGGACAAAGGACATTTATTGTCACATACACCAATTGGTGCAGTGAAATTTGAGTTACCATGCAGCACACAAATAAGATAAGCAGAACACTATAGAATTTAACATAAAACATAAAACATCCCCCCACAGAGGAATCAGCGTTTCCCACTGTGAGGGAAGGCAACAAAGTTCAGTCGTCTTCCTCTTGTTCACCCATGGTCGGGGCCTATTGAGGCCTCCGCAGTCGCCACAACGGCGGCCCGATGTTTCAGGCCCTCTCGCCGGGATGATGGAGCTCTGGCGTCGGAACGGAGAACAATCCCGGCGGCCTGAAGTAACAAATTGGCCGCTTCCTACCGAAGACCGCGGCTCCCGAGGTCCACAGGCCTTAGCTGGGCGGAGATTCAACGCTGGCGACCCCGGCAAGGATCCCAGGCCTCCGCGATGTTAAAGTCAGCGCCCGCGGCTGGAAGCTCCGCAGACCACAGCTGCGCGGTGTTATAGTCGGCAGGCCCTCCGGAGCTCCACGGCGATCCCCGATAAGACGCGATGGAATCCAGTGCTGCGCCGCTGCTGAAGCTCTGGCCAGTCTCCTCTTGTTCACCAGGAAAGGCCGCGCCAATCCAGATGGTAGGCCGCGAGGGGGGGCGAAGATGCGGCTCGGAGGAAAGACGCATCCTCGACCAGGTAGTGACTGAGAAAAATTGTTTCCCCCACCTCCCCCTCCAACATAAAAAAGACTAAAAGACCTCCAGAAACATACTTTTAGACAGACTAAAAATAAAAAAAAGAATGAAAGGACAGACAGCTGCTGGCGAGGCTGCCACACTTGATGTCAAGTCAAGAGAGTTTATTGTCATGTGTCCCAGATAGGACAATGAAATTCTTGCTTGCTGCAGCACAACAGAATATAGTAAGCATAAATACAGAACAGTTCAGTGTGTCTATATAGCATAGACATATATACACATACAGTGACTTGCAAAAGTATTCATACCCCTTGAACTTTTCCACATTTTGTCACGTTACAACAACAAACGTAAATGTATTTTATTAGGATTTTATGTGATAGACCAACACAAAGTGGCGCATAATTGTGAAGTGGAAGGAAAATG
Source organism: Okamejei kenojei (assembly GCA_035221665.1). Lineage (NCBI taxonomy): Eukaryota > Metazoa > Chordata > Chondrichthyes > Rajiformes > Rajidae > Okamejei > Okamejei kenojei. The sequence goes on along the minus strand of CM069131.1, from coordinate 146,950,578 downwards.
ATACATGGTTTTCAAATCTTTTTACAAATAAAAAACTGAAAAGTGTGGCGTGCAAAAGTATTCAGCCCCCTTTACTCTGATACCCCTAAATAAAATCCAGTGCAACCAATTGCCTCAGAGGTTTGTTAGAGAACATTAGTGAACAAACAGCATCATGAAGCCCAAGGAACACACCAGACAGGTCATGGATAAAGTTGTGGAGAAGTTTAAAGCAGGGTTAGGTTATAAAAAAATATCCCAATCTTTGAACATCTCACGGAGCACTGTTCAATCCATCATCCGAAAATGGAAAGAGTATGGCACAACTGCAAACCTACCAAGACATGGCCGTCCACCTAAACTGACAGGCCAGGCAAAGAGAGCATTGATCAGAGAAGCAGCCAAGAGGCCCATGGTAACTCTGGAGGAGCTGCAGAGATCCACAGCTCAGGTGGGAGATTCTGTCCACAGGACAACTATTAGTCGTGCACTCCACAAATTGGGTCTTTATGGAAGAGAGCCATTGTTGAAACAAAGCCATTAGAAGTCCCGTTTGCAGTTTGCCACAAGCCATGTGGGGGACACGGCAAACATGTGGAGGAAGGTGCTCTGGTCTGATGAGATCAATATTGAAGTTTTTGGCATAAATGCAAAACACTATGTGTGGCGGAAAACTAACACTGCACATCACACCATCCCCACTGTGAAACATGGTGGTGGCAGCATCATGCTGTGGGAATGCTTTTCTTCAGCAGGGACAGGGAAGCTGGTCAGAGTTGATGGGAAGGTGGATGGAGCCAAATACAGGGCAATCTTGGAAGAAAACCTGTTAGAGTCTGCAAAAGAGACTGGGGCGGAGGTTCACCTTCCAGCAGGACAACAACCCTAAACATACAGCCAGAGCTACAATGGAATGGTTTAGATCAAAGCATATTCATGTGTTAGAATGGCCCAGTCAAAGTTCAGACCTAAATCCAATTGAGAATCTCTGGCAAGACTTGACAATTGCTGTTCACAGACGCTCTCCATCCAATCTGACTGAGCTTGAGCTATTTTGCAAAGAAGAATGGGCAAAAATTTCAGTCTCTAGATGTGCAAAGCTGGTAGAGACATACCGCAAAAGACATGCAGCAAAAGGTGGTTCTACAAAGTATTGACTCAGGGGGGCTGAATACTTTTGCACGCCACACTTTTCAGTTTTTTATTTGTAATAAAATTTGGAAACCATGTTTCATTTTCCTTCCACTTCACAATTATGCACCACTTTGTGTTGGTCTATCACATAAAATCCCAATAAAATACATTTACGTTTGTGGTTGTAACGTGACAAAATGTGGAAAAGTTCAAGGGGTATGAATACTTTTGCAAGCCACTGTAAAATAAGCAGATAAAGTACAATAGGCTGTTATAGTTCAGAATTTGTATGATGGCGAGTTTAATAGCCTGATGGCTGTGGGGAAGAAGTTGTTCATGAACCTGGATGTACCAGGTTTCAGGCTCCTGTACCTTCTACCTGATGGCAGCGGAGGGATGAGTGTGTGGCCAGGATAGTGTGGGTCCTTGATGATGCTGGCAGCCTTTTGAGGCAGCGACTGCGATAGATCCCTTCGATGGTGGGGAGGTCAGAGCCGATGATGGACTGGGCAGTGGTCACAACTTTCTACATTCTTGAGCAATGCAGTTGACAGGTGTAAGAGATGCCATCGACTTGAAAATTATTTTGAATTTTCAGTGAATCATTATTTAATTGGAAATGTGGGTTTTTCAGAGGGTATGGTTGGTTATTCAGTGAAATAAAATGCTGACCTGTGACCCATAAATATCTTTTAGTGCATGTATGAGGAATGCTAATGGTAACCAGGTTGCAACCATGGTTGGTAGCTGCAATACAAAAACCTATTTTCATTGTTCTTTATCTCTCCACATCACCGTCTATATCTCTCGTTTCCCTGATCCCTGACCAGTCTGAAGAAGGGTCTCGACCCGAAACGTCGCCTATCTCCTTCGCTCCTTAGATGCTGCTGCACCCGCTGAGTTTCTCCAGCTTTTTGTGTAACCCTCGATTCTCCAGCATCTGCAGTTTCTTCGTTAACACCTATTTCGGATTGTTAGTTCGCTGTAGCTCACTGGAGTCTGACCTCCAGTTTCAAGAACTGTTTGTTCCCAGCAACCATCATGTTCTTGGACACTACAAACACAAACTACACTACGAACAGTCTTGGTGCACTAAGGACATGCCTTTTTTTTAGCACCAATATTGGAGTTTTTAATCTCATAAGATCATAAATGTTAGGAGAAGAATTAGGCCATTTGACCCATCAAGTCTACTCCGCCATTCAATCTATCTCTCCCTCTTAACCCCGTTCTCCTGCCTTCTCCCCATAACCTCTGACACCCGTACTAATCAAGAATCTATCTATCTATCTATCTATCTATGCCTTAAACATATCCACTGACTTGGCCTCCACAGCCTAATGTGGCAAAGAATTCCACTGATTCACTACCCTCTAACTAAAGAATGGTGACTGAATAAAAATGATTGAAGTTTTTTGTTTATCATGTTTTCCATGAGTACCTATGTTTACAGACCTGCTATGCTGCTACAAGTAGAAATGTAATTAAGCTGAGGCTTGACGGAAGCTTGAACCCAGGACTAGACGAATAGTTTTGTTTTCTTACCTACGGACCTATCTCCTAAGTTGTATTATGGATAGTTTATTTTATGTTTCTGTTTTTTTTTTCTTTTTCTTTATTTTTTCTATCTATTAAAAAAAATAATAATAATTTAAAAAAAAAAGAAAGAAATGTAATTATTCTGTTTTTTGTTACATATGGCAATTAAACTCTTATTTCATTGTTTCTATTAATAGTTTTAGTCTAGTAGAGATGCAGTTAGGATGTAGGAAGACTTGAGTTTTACTGAACTTAAAATTTATTCAACAAACTTTTGAAAATCACCATCTTTTGTGCAAAAAACACTAAAAGAATTTGACTGTTGCAGAATCTTTAGAAAGTTCTCAGTAAGATTAATATTGAGATTTTTTTTTAACAATGCCTCCCTTTCTTTCAGACATCTGCACAGCAAGCTCTCATGGGAACTATCAATTCCAGCATGCAGGCTGTGCAGCAAGCACAAGCTAGTTTGGATGATGTCGATGCCTTGCCACCCCTTGGACATGATGCTGTAAGACAATTATGAATAACACAGCTAGCTAAACAGCAAGAATGTGGTTTGATTCTGTAAAAACAAGTATGGAACGATGTACACTGAAACAAAACCAGCTATAAAAGTGTGGTTGAATGTATATTTAGTTTAGAGAAACAACGTGGATTTGAAACTCAAGCATTCTTTGGATAATATTTAATATTATCTGCCAGGACCATCTCCTGCCGCTTTTTGACCTCCTGTTTTGTGTCGCCACAAAAAACGTCACAGTTCCCCAAACTCCACCAGGGATGCTCTTGATCCCAGTTGCCTATACACTCTTCCTTTTTCCTGACCAGAGCCCCAATTTCTGTCTAATACCAGGAAAATTGGCCATGCCCCAATTCAGAATTTTTACGTGGGCCCACCCTGTCCTTTTCCATAAGTATTTTAAAGCTAATAGACCTGTGGTCAATGGTCCCAAAAGGCTCACCCATGGACACTTCAGTAATTTGCCCTTGCCAATTTCCGATGAGTAGATCCAGCTTTGCCCTCTCCCTTGTGGGACCTCTGCATATTGACTGAGGAAACTTTCCTGGACACATTTGATAAATTCCACTCTGTTTACGTCCTTGGCACTGTGACAGCCAAGGGAAAGTTAAAATCTCCTCCTATGACAACCCTATTTGTTTTGCAGCAACCTGACATATTTGTTCTTCTAATTCCCATTGCCTATTTGAGGGCCTATAGTACACTCCTAACAAGGTGATCACCCCCTTTTTATTCATCAGCTGCACTCGTATTGCCTCACTGGACAAGCCATCAGTAATGTCAACCGACTACTGCACATTCACCTTAATTGGTAAAGCAACACCCCTCTTTTACTTTCACCTCCATCTCACCTGTAGCACCTGTACCCTGGAAATTAAGCTGACTGTCTTTCCCTCTCTTAACTAGGGTTCCATCATGGCTACGACATCCCAGTTGCACGTACCTATTCGCGCCCCGATTTCATCCGCCTTGCCCATCAGGCTTTTTGCATTGAAATAAAAGCAATTGACTCCAACAGTACTTATCACTCACTGCCATGCTCCTGCCTATCCTGTCAACTGAACTATCTTTCATCACCTTGCATACTGACCTCCAGTTTTTCACCTGCCTCGGTTCTGCTTTGGTACACGAATGCTCCATCTCCATTATTAAATGCTTCATCTAAACCATAGACAGAACCATTTAGAATTAGCCAGAATCATAGTTTCAAACCAAAGTATATTAAGGGAAAAGACGGTAACCAGACAGAGAATAGGGCCCCTCGGAAACCAAAGTGGTCATCCCTGGTCCATTACAGGAAATAGGCAAGGTCTTCACTAAGTATTTCTCCTCTACTTTTACCGTGGTGTAATACTGGGAAGCTTGGGACAGTTAATCGGGATGTCTTGAGGACTGTCCGTATTGCAGTCAAGGAGGTGCTGGGCATCCGAACGTGTATGAAGGTGGTTAAATATCCTGTTTCTGATCAGAGATATTTGAGGCACTGAGAAACTGAAGAAGAAATTGCAGGCACCCTGGCTGTGATATATGAATCATCATTAGACACGGGTGAGATGCCAGTAGACTGAACAGTGGCTAATGTTGTGCCTCTGTTTAAGGATTACAAGGAAAAGTCTGGGAATTATGGACCCAAAAGCATAGCATCTGTGGTAGGTATGTTACTGGGAAGGTTTCTGAGGGATAAAATGTATATGCATTTGGATAGATAGGGGTTTCTTAGGGATAGTCCGCATGGATTAGTACCTGGGAGTTCATGTCTTACAACTGTGAGGTTTTTTAACCAAAAGGTTGACGACGGCAAAGCTGTTGACATTTTCCACATGGACTTCAGCAAGGCATTTAATAGGATTCCGCATGGTAGGCCGCTCTGGGAGGTTAGGTCACATGAGATCCAGGGAGAGCTAGTTGACTGGATAGAGAATTGGCTTCATGGATGAAAGCAGTGGGTGATGGATAGTACACTAGTTGTTTGTTTCAGGGATCATTGCTGGGCCCATTGCTGTTTGTGGATTATAGTTATCAGATGACATTAAAACAGTTTGCACCTTAGACAATGAAAATAGTTATCAAAAATTGCAGTGGGATCTTGATTAGCTGTGCAGTGAATGGTAGGGTCCTGGGGAGTGTTGTGGAGCAGAGAGATCCAGGAGTTCAGGTACATAGTTCCTTGAAAGTGGGGTCACAGGTAGATAGGCTGATCAAGAAGTATTTTGTTACATTGGCCTTCATCTGATAGAGTATTGCATATAGAGGTTGGGATGTTTTGTTACAGTCGTCCAAGATATTGATGCGGCTGCATTTGGAGTATTGTATTTGGTTTTGGCTACCCTGCTGTAGAAAGGATTAGTTAAGCTGGAAAAAGTACAGAGACGATTTATGAGGATGTTGCCAGGACCATGAGGGCCTGAGCTATAGGGAGAGGGTGTTCTGGTTTTCTCCCATATCCCAAAGATGTGCGGGTTTGTAGGTTAATTGGGCTAGTGTGTAGGGAGTGGATGAGAAAGTGGGATAACATGGTACTAGTGTGAACAGGCGAATAATGGTCAGTGTGGACTTGGTGTGTCGAAGGGCCTGTTTCCACACTGTATCTCTGAACTAAACTAAACTACATCTGCAGAAAGCCCTGCAGTGTTCCATGAGTGGGTTGGCGAATTTCACACTAAAAAGGTGGCTTATAAAAATCACTCATTGTACTGCACTAATTTGGTTTCAGGTGATATTCCCAGATTGAGATCAACATTTTGGGGGATTTTCATTTAATGTAGTTTTATTGATTTTGTACTTTAGGCCTCAAAAGCATGGAGAAAAAATAAAATGGACGAATCCAAACACGAGATCCATTCGCAGGTTGATGCAATTACTGCAGGCACAGCATCAGTTGTCAACCTCACTGCTGGTATGTCGAAATTATGAGTTTTCATCCAGAATATGTGAAACCTGGTAAATTTGAGATTAACCATTTTGAAACACTAAACATTTGATCACAGAATCTTTATTCCTTTATTAATGGGATAAAATTCTTTGAAAATGTGAACTGACAAATTCAGCACTGCTTCATTTAACCTATTGTAAAATTCTATTTGCGATGCACTTCATTTTATGCTCCACGTCTAATTTTCTAACTCCTGCTGCAGTAGGAGTTTTCATCTATATAGAGAGGGGTGAGATTTAAAAGATGTACGTAGAGTATTAAGAATGCACTTTTTAAATGTAGATGATTGATAGCATCTCTGACCCAGAAGTAAGTTTTAAATAAACAAGTTTAAACCCCTGACATCTTATTTAATGTTAAATGAACAAACATGCTATTGCACATATTGCACAAGCCGTTTGTGACAGGACGCTTGCCATGGTATACAGCTGCCCCTCACCCTTCCCCACTACTGTGCCTGCAACCCCTTCTATTTTCCTTCTGCCCCAGTTGAAATAATTTTACTTTGGCTAGTTATTTATGCTCTTTTCTTGCTCTTGATCTGAATTGATTTATTGAGTTTATAATCAAAACCTCAAAGCTCCCTGGTGTATTCTAGGGATTTATCGTAAAGCACAGTATCTATTACATGTTGGTAACAGAGTAAACTTAATTGTGTCAAGCAGAAAACTGGAACTACACGTATCTACTTTTTATATGATGACAATGTGTATTGTGAATATCTACCCTCATTATATGCAATATACAACTGATTTTCTATATAATAATCAAGAACCAGAGGACATAGGTTTAAGATGAGAGGGGAAAGATAGGAACCAGAGGCTTTTCTTTTTTACACAACTATGACACACTATGAGCCCATGGCAATAATTATCCTTAAGATTAGACATTCCACTGCCTTTCTGTTACATTTGTACATTTATAGTTTCAAGTTTTAATAATGTTGTAAATTCTTAAATGAATGACTATCTCTCAGTCCTGCACTTTAACATGTATTGGCTTGGGAAAAAGTGGGTGGGAGTAAGGGGAATTGTGGATTGTGATATCAGTAGAGTGGTCAAGGCTGCAGAAAGACCAGTGGTGGAATTAAATCCAAGAATTTAGCAAATGATAACTGTCAGATATTTTGGAGATTCAGTTTGATTCTGAATCTAAATACAGAGGTTTCGGTGAGGGTCTAATGGGATCTGCAGTTGAAATCCAGATAGGGTCTAAGTAAATGTCAGAATATCAGGTGAAAAATGGTCAACCATTTAATTAGTTATAAGCTTCCTTATGTAAGACCAGATTGATTTGACTTGTTAATGGTTTCACTGTGGTTTCTTACTCAGGATGTCAACTGCATGGTCTTCAAAATAAGAAATGTTTCCTAATTATTTATGATAAAGTACTTTGATAGGCATCCTGTTTATTTTATTTTTTTAAACTTAGCTACACATTTACAGCCTGTGTGGGCTGAACAAATCCTATTTTTCAATCCAAGTTATGATATTGTTAACTTTAAGATCGATTTCATGTTACAGGTGATCCCCTAGACACAGACTACACAGCAGTTGGATGTGCAGTTACAACCATCTCTTCAAATTTAACGGAGATGTCGAAAGGTGTCAAACTGTTGGCGGCTCTAATGGAGGATGAGGGTACAAATGGGCAGGAGCTACTGAAAGCTACTAAGAACCTGGCTTGTGCTGTCTCAGACTTGTTGAAGACTGCTCAGCCAGCTACTGCCGAGGTAGATATTTATCAATTTATTCCAAGCATTGAGCTGCATAATTATGGCATTCCCATTTAGTAAGAATCTCAATGGCTAATGTAATTGGCCATCTCGGAAGCTGTAAAACAAAAAAATAATTAGCAGGATTGTGTACATCTTCCACAACTTGAAAGCTATCACTACAGAGCACAACTAAAGGTCGTCTAAGTCATTGCCTTCTCCTGAATGTGGCAGAGAGTCAACACTGCAGTCACTTTACTGACATAATTTACAATTATTCATCTAAATTTGCAATCGGTCTGCTATTGCTTTCTATAGAAATGCTGCAAAACAGACTAATTATTTAGTCTTCTGATCAAATTTACCTCATGAATGATTTAAAAAGGAGCTTGTTTAAGTCGCCCATCATTGTAAAGTGCTAAAGATGTGTACAATTGATATGGTAAAAGGTAAACTTTTATAACGTCCACTCGTGTTTAGTTCTTGATTATAGTCGGAGCAGGTTGAATATTGTCGAGGTTGTGTTTTAATCAGAGGCAGAAATGTGATGTTGATGTTGTGTTTAAGCCTCGGCAGGTCCTGCTAACTGCTGCCGGTACGGTCGGGCAGACGAGCGGTGAACTTCTCCAGCAGATTGGGGAAAGTGATGCTGATCCACGGTTCCAGGTAGATGCTCATCTCTCCATCTTTAAATGTGCTTATCAAACATTTGTACATTCAGCATGTTGATGTGATAACATTCTGTTGGAATTTTATAAATCCTCTTGCATAGTTTCCTATAGGTTCACAAAAATACACAATGAGGAGTTTATCGCCCATTCCACACAGATTGGTAAATGAGGTTTATTCAGCCATTTCATATGAATTATCCAATTTAATGCAATCTTTTTTTCAAATCCAAATATACAATCAAATTGTAAATGCGATTAAATCTCAGTGATTGAATAAATGATTAATTTGAAAATTAGAATGGTTTTTGCCCTGAAGATTGAATTTTAATGAAATTACTTGTGCAATTATCCCATCCTACTATTAATAAACAAGCGTGTGCCTGACAGAAAAACTGGATTGATAATAGTTATCAAAGAATATGGAGAGAATCTAAAACATTGAGCAAGTTCAAATTCATTCAACCTGTGCATTTACGCTACATCAGAATCAACATAGTTATTCATATTACTCTGAAGTTATAAAATTGTGTCATTATCATTATCTGTGGAATTTTATTTCCATAATGGTCTGAAACCTGCTGCAGTAGGGCATCTCGAGCAAATGCTGAGTGTAATCCCTGCACCATCAAGCTGATAAATAATACTGGCAGACTCATTTGCTGGCAGTGGCAAAGGTATGAGATGTCATGATGGAACCGACATCTGTTCAATCAGTAAGATTTATCGGTTAACAAACTGAGAAATGCCAGACAATGAGAACATTAGAATGGCTGAAAGATTCAAGGTAACGCTAAAAACTGATGAAATCTGAGCAGTAGTTTAGTTTAGTTTAGAGATACTGCGTGGAAATAGGCCCTTCGGACCACCGAGTCCGCACCGACCAGCACATTAACATGACCCGACACGCACGAGGGATAATTTACACATACACCAAGCCGATTAACCTACATATCTGTACGTCTTTTGGAGTGTGGTAGGAAACCAAAGATCTCAGAGAAAACCCTCGCGGTCACGGGGAGAACATGCAAACTCCGTACAGACAGCACCCGTAGTCAGGATTGAACCCGGGTCTCCGGAGCTGCAAGCGCCGTAAGGCAGCAACTGTACCGTTGTGCCACTGTGGCCACCCTCTAGTAGATGTAGGCCAGTAGATGTGGTTTACATGGACTTTTGATAAGGCCCCACACAGTAGAAGGTTACTATGTAGAAGGTACTATCCAGAAGGTTAAGGCACGTGATCTGAGGCATGTTGGTGCACTGGGTCCAACAATGGCTTGATGATTGGAGGCGAAGGGATGTTTTTCTCACTAGAAGTCGGTAACAAGTCATAGTCATGCAGCACAGAAACAACCACTTAGTCACAACTCGTCCAAGCTAACCAAGATGTCCCACCTAAGCTAATCCTATTTGCCCATATCCTTTTGAACCCTTTCCTTTCCATGTACTTATATAAATGTCTTTTAAATGTGTTATTGTACCCGTCTTCTGCCTGCTCTGGCAGCTTGATCCATATACCTCTGTGCTTCTGTGTATATGCCCCTTGCGTTCCTGTTAATATTTTCCCCTCTCACCATAAATCTATGGCCTCTGGCCTGGGGAAAAGTCTCTGTATGTTTACCCTGTCTATTTCCCTTATGATTTCATACACCTCTATATGATCACCCCTCAGCCTTCTGCACTTCAAGAAATAACGTCTTGCGCCCCCCCCCCCCCCCCCTCCCAACCCGCAATATCCCCCAATTGCTCAGGTCCTTGAGTCCAAACAACATACTTGTAAATCTTATCTGCACTCTTTCCAGCTTAATGGGAAATATTATATGGTAGGGTGGAGCAAATCTAAACACTGTGCTCCAAGCCCAGCCTCACCAATATATTTTACAACTGCATAATAATACATCCCATGTTCTATACTCAATTCGGTGACTGATGAAGGACAACGTTGTAAACGCCACCTTCACCACTCTATCCACTTTTCTGACACAATGCATTTGTACTCCTGGATCCCCCTGCACTACAACACTCTAGAGCGCTTACCTTGTGTAATGCAAGGATCAGCGATGGGACCATGGTAATATAAATGACTTGGATGAGAATGTGGGTGGAATGAATAAGGTTGCAGACAACACAAAAACTGATGGCGTCCTTGATAGTGAGGAACGTTTTATAAGGATGCACCAGGACATTTAAATCAACTGGGAAGTAGCAAATGGAACTTAAAACAGTAATGCAGTTTGTAGGACATAACGAGTAAAATAGCAGGCCTCTTTGGAAATATTGATGGGCAGAGACCTGGGGTTGCAAGTACAAAGTTCCCTGACACAGTTGGATAGAGTAGTGAAAATTTCATTTGGAAAGCTTGCTTTCATAAGCTGAAGCCTTGAATATAAGACTTGAAATGTCATTTTGCATCTGTACAAAACATTGGTTCAACTGCATGTACAATTCTGGTTGCAGTGTAAAAGAAGGATGTGTTGGCACACCTCTCTTCCAACTCTTCCCCACTATAATCAGTCTGAAGGAAGGTCCTGACCCAAAACATGGCCGATTCACTTTCTGCTCGGGCATACCAGCACATTGTCCATTTTTGTAAAGCAACATTTGCAGTTCCTTGTGTCAACAGGAAGGATGTGTTGGCAATCGAGATTGCAGAGGAGATTCACACGGACATTGCCTTAAATGGAGGGTTGTAGTTATCGGGACAGATTAGACAAGTGGTGGTGCATCTCTCAAGAAAGTGGAGGACTTCAAGTACCTGGGAACGAGAATGCAGAGCTCGGAGAATGACATCAACGTCTGGAAAGCGCTTGCATGGAAAGCCCTCAATAACATGGGGAAACTCTGGACGTCTCGGATGTCTAAGGGTCTCAAACTGAGATTTTTCCATGCAACTGTAGAGACCATATTATTGTACGGGTGTAGGGAAGGACTCTCACTCGAGCACTGTCCAAGTCTCCCGATGGTCCCTACACCCGCATGCTCAGAAAAGTTCAAAATGTCAGTTGGAGGGACCGCATCACCAACTCCCTGCTCTATGGGGAGATTCCACCTCCAAACGAGATCAGGTCGAGAAGGATGGGGCTCAGTGGTCACTGCCATCGCCGCCCAGAAATGCCAGCAAACAAGGTTGTGCTGTGGGAACCCACCCATGGAAGACGTGACCCAGGACGGCCAATCAAGACGATGCTGAAGATGTTGATGGATGACGCATGTGCAGAGACAAGAGAGGAGCCGTGCCAGCTGCATGGAGGACAGAGATGTGTGCAGTGCGTCCGTCACCGTGCCTGTCGGAAACCACCACCACCAAAATCGCTAATGTTTTCAACAATGATGAATGAACGAATGAATTAGATAGGCTTGTTTTTTTTCTCACTGGAACATAGGAGGCTCAGTAGGAACCATATTGAGGTTTATAAAAATGAGTGGCCGAGAGTGTCAGAATCATTCTTCTAGGAAGTCTAGAGTCAGAGGGCATCGGTTTAAGATGGTAGGGAAGAAATTTAAAGGAGATCTTTGAGGTAATTTTTTCACAAACAGGATTGTGATTGCCTGAAATTAACTGCCAGAGGCAGATACAATAATGTTTAAAAAAACATTAGGACGGATAGGAAAGGAGAGAGGGTTATGAATCGAATACAGACAAATGGGATTGACATTGTTTACGCTTCAAGCTTGGCATGCAGGAGGTGGGCTATAGGGGCCTTGTACTGTATTTGTGCTGTACATTTTCAACTCGGGGTACATAGGAGGAAAAGAGAGATGTGGTGTAGTTTGTGTAAAGCAAATAACAAGGGCTATAAATTAACCAACAAATTCTCGGCTAGCATTATTCTTGACATATCACCAGAATTTGGCTGAGATTTACTCAGAGGACAAAGTATGGATTTGCCCATTGGGCAAGAATTTGCTAATAAAGCAATTCGACTTTCCTTCATATACATTCATGGAAGTTAGCTTCACAGTTCCTGTCTCACCATGATGTTGGATGTCATAGTCAAAGTGAGCAAAAGAAAATCACCAAATTTTTCAATTCTTGAAACCTTGTCTTGCAGCCACATACCTAATGAATCCATCTCATTTATACTAAATGAGCCAGCTCAGTTTACTCCCCAGTAGCGAGGCTTCAATGAAACATACATAATGGGATAAGTGCAAAGTGATTGTTGGAGTAAATTTGTATCAAATAAATAGATACTTCAATGTTTTTTATACCACCCATCCATTTTCTAGAAAAGCAGTTCTGTTCATCATGGAACTAGGTTTTGATTTAAATTCTCAGTCTGGAGTTGGAATTCTTACATAATTTAAATGTTCGGAGAGCTGCCTGGGCTTATTGTCAAGTAATCTTGCTGTTCTATTCATTAGTGATGAGTTGGAGTGGAACAAACATGATTACTTGGTGCCATGAGAACAAGACGGTGCTTTTCAATACCCGATGTGCTAAACTACTGCTATCATTAATAATTATCCAATAACATTGGGTGATAATAATTATTGGTTTCTAATTTTTGGATGATTGCAGATATAAATGATTTATGCTAGAAAATATGAACAATTACTTCGAAATTGTAACACAAGAAGCCCAAGTTATATCCCAAATAAATTTTCGACCAAATTGAATTATTTAAAAAATGGCAAGAATTGGAGCATTCTCTTACCTTTCATTTCTCACTGTTTATAGGACATGCTCATGCAACTGGCCAAAGCTGTCGCGAATGCAGCAGCAGCTTTGGTCCTGAAGGCGAAGAATGTGGCCCAGAAGACAGGGGATTCAGTGTTACAGAACCGTGTCATTGCAGCTGCAACGCAGTGCGCACTTTCCACCTCACAGCTTGTCGCTTGCACCAAGGTAAGCGTATGGAATAAATGTCCAATTGGTTTCCGTCTGTTTTGTAGCATCGCATTTTTGGAGGAAGTGAAATTCTTTTCATTAGCATCTATTGTAGAAGTTATATTATTGACCTACGACAAGAATAATGCATTCTTCTGGTGGAGCAAATAATGAAAGGCCTGGATAGAGTGGATGGGGAGAGAATTTTTCCATTAGTGGGAGAGTCGAGGACCAGAGGGCACAGCCTCAGCATAAAAGGATGTACTTTTAGGATGATGAGGGGAAATTTCCTGAGCCAAAGTGTGGTGAATCTGTGGAATTCATTGCCACAGACAGGCGTGAAGGCCAAGTCATTGGCTATTTTTAAAGCGGAGATTGATAGATTGTTGATTAGTAAGGGCATTAACGATTACAGTGAGAAGGCAGGAGAATGGGATTGAGAGGCAATCGTAGATCAGCCATGATCGAGACTCGATGGGCTGATAAGCTCCTATGTCTTATGGACCTGTACTGTTGTTACGCTAGAACTATCAATGCCACTGTTTGAGGCCCATGTGCTCTGCGAGACCTGGAACAAGTGCATGCCCATGGAATATATTTAGCAGACGGCATTGTACATCTCTGTTTTACTGAGTGTTTTACATTGTTTTTGAGTGCTTCACTCCTGACTATTAGAATTATTTAATGATTCAAATAATCTTTATGAAAAATAAAATCACCTAATGATACTTAAGTTTAAAGTGAAAATATTAAAATGAACACGCAGTGGAAAGGTATTCTTACTTTCTCGAGACAATTCAAAAACATCTTCGAAATGACTAACATGGAAATCGTGTCTTGGTTCTAACTTGGCAAATGATCTGAAATTTCCTGCCAAGTTCCTGCCCCACTGTTGGACTCCATGGGAGAAGCATTATCAGGAAATTGGCAATGGGGGTCAGCCAGCTAGATTGGAAGTTGCACTGAGTAGATGGGCTCCCTGTAACCTACAAGCACCTACAATGGTAGATGTCTGCAGCTCTGGGAGATCAGACTTTACTGGCTTTGCCTTGCACTGGACGTTGTTCCCTTATCATGTATCTATACACCACAATGGCTTGATTGTAAACATGTATTGTCTTTCTGCTGACGGGATAGCACGCAACAAAAGCTTTTCAATGTACCTCGGTGCACGTGACAATAAACTAAACCGAAACTGCTAGCAGAATCTGGACCCATACCTAATGTAACCTTCTATGCTTTTCCATTTCAAAAAGGTGTTTTGATTTGTGTTGAATCAAATTCACTTTTTGACAAAGCCTGTAATGATTGAAAGTATGTTTCATTGTAGGTAGTGGCTCCGACTATCAGCTCCCCTGTCTGCCAGGAACAGCTGATTGAAGCTGGAAAGCTGGTGGCAAAATCAGTGGAGGGGTGCGTGGAGGCCTCGCAAGCTGCAACTACTGATGAGCTGTTGCTGAAGCAGGTTGGTGTGGCAGCCACGGCTGTGTCACAGGCCCTCAACGATCTGTTGCAGCACATTAAGCTGTACGGCTCTGGAGGGCATCCATCGGGACGTTATGACCAGGCGACAGACACCATTCTAAATGTGACGGAAAACATTTTCAGCTCCATGGGGGATGCTGGTAAGAAAAATTGTATACTTGCTGACACATGCATACAGTATATGCTAACGCAGAATGAGTACTGAATGAAAATGGTTCCGTTTTCTATAAATTAAGCATGAATAGAAAAAGGGAATTATTTTTGAAACTTTCTAATATTACTTATAAGTTTCCAAATATTGCATCAGACTCAAATAATTCTCCATGAGCAAGTTAAATGACTTTTTAATTCTCTCCCTCCTGACTTTGCACTTCAGCTGGAGGTTTTGTTTTAGTGCTGAGGTTCGGTTCCATTGACTGAAACATGCTTAGCTTTCTCAATTGCCGTTCTTATAAATTCAGCTCTATCAATGACAATTATGCTCCTTGAGCAATGCACCATGTACTCTTTTATTCCGGTGTGGCTCTTTGATGGCCAGGCCAAGTATAACTAGATGACCTTTCCCTTGCTACCTAACCTTTAGTTGTCAATGCACACTGTGGCTTCTTCAGTTCCTGCCCCAGCTAAAATCATCTATAATTGAGTGTGTCAAGGATTGAATAACTAACTGCCTGATTCAACTAGAGTGTGGCATGGTGGCGCAGCGTTAGAGTTGCTGCTTTACAGCACCAGAGACCTGGCTTTGATCCTGAATGCAGGCGCTTGTTTGTACGTTCTCCCCGTGATCTGCGTGGGTTTTCTCCGGGATCTCCGGTTTCCGCCCACACTCCAAAGACGTACAGGTTTGTAGGTTAATTGGCTTGGTGTAATTGTAAATTGTCCCGAGTGTATGTACAACTTGCATTAGTGTGTGGGGATCACCAGTCGGTGAGGATGAAAGGTCTGTATTACTAAACTAAACTATTCATTCTGACACATTCAGCTAATCTCTGGTTAATTATTGAAGATAGACACAAAAAGCTAGAGTAACTCAGCGGGACAGGGAGCATCTCTGGTGAGAAGGAATGGGTGACGTTTCGGGTCGAGACCCTTCAGACTAGTCGGGGGGGGGGCGGGGGGGGGGAAAGGGAAACGAAAGATATTGACGATGATGTAGAGAGATAAAGATCAATGAATGAGATATGCAAAAAACTAATGATGATAAAGGAAACAGGTCATTGTTAGCTGTTTGTTGGGTGAAAACGAGAAGCTGGTGCGACAGGTGGGGGAGGGATGGAGAGAGAGGGAATGCCAGGGTTAATTGAAGTTAAGAAATCAATATTTATACCACTGGGCTGTAAGCTGCCCAAGCGAAATATGAGATGCTGTTCCTCCAATTTGCGTTTGGCCTCATTCTGCCAATGGGGGAGACCTAGAACAGAGAGGTCAGTATGAGAATGTGAAGGAGAATTAAACTTGTTAGCCACCGGGGGATCAGGTAGGTCCAGATGGACGGAGCGAAGGTGTTCAGCGTAACGATCGGCAGTCTGCGTTTGGTCTCGCTGATGTACAAATCCACACCTTGAACTACAGATACAGCAGGTGAGGTTGGAGGAGATGCAAGTGAACCTCCGCCTAACCTGAAAGGACTGTCAGGGTCCCTGGACAGAGTCGAGGGAGGAGGTATAGGGTCAGGTGTTGCATCCCCTGTGGTTGCAGGGGAAGGTACCTGGGGAGGGGGTGGAGTGGGTGGAAAGGATGAGTTAACCAGGGCGTTGCAGAGGGAAGGTGGAAAGGGGTGGAGATGGGAAGATGTGACTAGTGGTGGGATCCCGTTGGTGACAAAAATGTCGGAGGAATATGTGTTGTATGCAATGGCTGAAGGGTTGATAGGTAAGGACTAGGGAGACTGTCTGTAGCCACTAGGGGGAGGGGGAGCAAGGGCAGAGCTGCAGGGTACCAAGGAGACATGAGCGAAGGCCTCAACTATGATGGGAGAGGGGAATCCCCATTCGCTAAAGAATGAGGACATCTCAACTAATTATCAATCCCTCAAGCAAAGACATTAATTATTTTACTTGCTTAGATAAAGCTCATGAAATTTAATGGACATATTGGATTTTCAACATCTATTAAATTTGCTCATTGATCAAGATCGATTTAAAAAGAAACATACATTTTACGTTCAGTTCAGAAAGCTGTTTGGTGTTTACCCCTTAAACCCATGCCAATCACATTCTGAAACAAACACATCACCAAGATCAAGGCTGACATACAAACATTAAAATGCAACAGAACATTTGTTTGAAATATTGATTAAATTGTATATGCAATTTCTTCCCCCAAAATAGGTGAGATGGTGAGACAAGCTAGAATTCTGGCTCAAGCGACTTCAGACTTGGTCAATGCTATCAAAGCTGATGCTGAAGGTGAATCTGATCTTGAGAATTCTCGAAAACTGCTCTCTGCAGCCAAACTATTGGCTGATGCCACAGCCAGGATGGTGGAAGCTGCAAAGGTAATGTAGCGTTTTTTTTAAACCATTTCTGTTCTGGAGGCATACAGCGTGGAAACAGGCCCTTTAGCCCAACTTGCCCACACTGACCAACATGTCCCATCTACACTAGACCCACCTACCTGTGTTTGTCCCATATCCCTCTAAACCTATCATCTTCTAGTCCTTGACAAAAGTATCTTGGATGTTTTTTCTACTTGTTTACAAATACACTAAATTTGACATCAGCCCATAATCGTTTTTAATGAGGGTACACAAAAGGCTGGAGAAACTCAGCGGGTGCAGCAGCATCTAAGGAGCGAAGGAGATAGGCGATGTTTCGGGTCGAGACCCTTCTTCAGATCTCCTTAGATGCTGCTGCACCCGGTGAGTTTCTCCAGCCTTTTGTGTACCCTCGATTTTCCAGCATCTGCAGTTCCTTCTTTATCATTTTTAATGACATTGCTTATTATGTTGTGATTTTCTCCTTCATACAAGGCTAAAATTAAGTATATGTACACAATATTGCCATCAACAAAATGTACCCCCTGAACAGATCGTATGACTGTGATAACTTCCATGTAAGGAGCTCAAGTCATAACATTCAAATGTTTTTCATGGGTAATGTTTAAACAGATAACCATATCAGTGTTTATGATGCATGAATCTACTTCCTGTCTAGGTCAAGGACTGCAGATGCTAGTTTACACAAAGTTAGACACAAACATACTGGAGTTGCTCAGTAGGTCAGGCAGCATCTCTGGAGAAGGGTCTGGACCCAAAACATCACCTATTTTCTCCAGAGATACTGCCTGACCTGCTGAGTTACTCCAGCATTTAGTGTCTTTCTTGGGTCAATATGTTGATTAGTTAACCTGCAGCTCTGAGCTTTGTTTGAGATAACGCTGTGCATCACCTGCGGTTTTTGACCATGAGCATACTGAAGTCTCACTTCGATAAAGTTTACTACGAACTACTTCCAAACTTCGAGGAATAATTTCAACCTCTCATTGCAGTGAATTACGCATTACTATCGTTTATAACCTTCTGAGTTGGAGGGAAAATGATTGAATGCATATGATATATTTAACAAGGTAAACATAGAACTGTACAGCACAGGAACAGGCCTTTGGCACGCACTGTCTGCACCAAGCATAATGCCAAGATAAACTGGTCACATCTGCCCGCAGGTGTCCCATCCCTCCATTCCCTGCACATCCATGTGCCCATCCAAAAACCTCTTAAATGCCATTATCATATCAGTCTCCATGACCACTCTTGCCAGTGTGTTCCAGGCACCTATTATTCTCTGTGTAAAAGACTTTCCCTGCACATCCCCTTTATATTTTTGCCCCTTTCCCCTCAAAAATATACCTTATAGTCTTTGATATTTTCACCCCGGGGAAAAAGAGGTTTTGACAGCCTGAAACAACTGTGACAGGACTGGAACCCGCAATCTGCTGTGACATCACATCAAACGCCAAAGTGCAACGCCGTATGCCATAGGCCGCACTGTCCCTTCTTAAGTAAAATCTTAGGGGAAGCGGGTTTCTGTTTGAATTCTGCAAATTATCGAGATATTCAATGTTGAAAATTCATCCTCTATTCTAAAAGGCAGAACCTGCTTGAAAAGGAGAGACTTACATTTATATTATACGCACATTTGGGAAAAACAATTTTCCCTTTTCAATATGATCAAAGAAATATTACAGAATGAACTGTTTTATCTCTAAATTGAAAGGTGAACTTTGAAATGAAGGCATATATTTTTAATGGTTATACTATAAATTAATTTTAAAAGCTTCAAATGAACAGAATTGGAAAATCTAACCTTTTTATAAATGTGTCAGATTTTGTTTTGACTGTTATTGCTACTTTGTTATTGCCCATTGACAAAATGTTAAGACATGATTTTGCATTGACTTTAATTCTATAAACCCTCATGGAGTTCAATTGTTTTTAGGGTGCAGCAGCTAATCCTGACAGCGAGGAGCAGCAGCAGAGGTTGCGAGAAGCTGCCGAAGGTTTGCGCATAGCAACCAATATTGCAGCACAGAATGCCATTAAGAAGAAATTAGTGCATAAACTAGAGGTAGGTATCAAATATAAAGAATTCTGGGAGTAGTTGACTGCAGAGTTCAGCAACAAGTTGAGGATATTCAATAAGAAATAATGTGGACAAGCTTGAGGCTCAGTTAGAAATTGGCAAGTGTAATGTTGTGGGAATTACTGAGACATGGCTGCAAGAGGGCCAGGGCTGGGAAATTAATATTCAAGGGTATACCTCCTATCGAAAAGACAGACAGGTGGGCAGAGGGGGTGGGGTAGCTCTGTTGGTGAGGAAAGAAATTCAGTCCCTTGCAAGGGGTGACATTGAAACAGGAGATGTGGAGTCAGTATGGATAGAACTAATTGTAATGGTAAATAGACCCTAATGTGACATCTACAGGCCCCAAAGCGGTAGCCTGGATATAGGGTGCAAGTTGAATCAAGAGTTAAAATTGGCATGTCGTAAAGGCAATGCTACGGTTGTTATGGGAGATTTCAACATGCAGGTAGACTGGGAAAATCAGGTTGGTACTGGACCCCAAGAATGGGACTTTGTGGAGTGCCTCCGTGATGGATTCTTAGAGCAGCTTGTATTGGAGCCTACAGGGAGAAGGCAATTCTGGATTTAGTGTTGTGTAATGAAGCGATTTGATAAGGAAACTCGAGGTAAAGGAGCCATTAGGAGGTAGTGACCATAATATGGTAGGTTTTAATGTACAATTTGAGAAGGAAGGGTAAATCGGAGGCGTCCGAGTTACAGTTGAACAAAGGGGACTGGAAAGATACACTAGCAGAGATGACCGTGGAACAACAATGGCCGGTATTTCTGGGAATAAGTAAGTAAGTTTATTGGCCAAGTATTCACATAGAAGGAATTTGCCTTGGTGCTCCGCCCACAAGGAACAACATGACATAGTGACAGTTACGAATGACTCCGAAAACACTAAACATTAATAATAATAAAACATTAATGATAAAACACCATTGATCAGGCATGTGAACCAATTAAATACCAGACCAAAGGGAGGCTATAGATTTGTGGCTGTTGAGTAGAGCAACTGCTCGTGGATAAAAACTGTTTTTATGTCCGGCTGTGGCAGCTTTGACAATCCGGAGTCGCCTTCCAGAGGGAAATGATTCAAAGAGTTTGTGGACACGGTGAAAGGGGTCAGAGATGATCTTGCCCACTCATTTCCTGGCGAAATACCGAAGGTGCAGGATCAGTTCATTTCAAAGAGGAAGAAAGGTTCCAAGGGGAGTAAGGGGCGACCATGGCTGACAAGGGAAGTCGGGGACAGTATAAAAATAAAAGAGAAGAAGTACAACATAGCAATGAGAAGCAGGAAGCCAGAGGATTGGGTAATGTTTAAAGAGCAATAGAAGATAACTAAAAAGGCAATACAGGGAGAAAAGGTGAGGTATGAAGGTAAGCTAGCAAAGAATATAAGGAGGATAGTAAAAGCCTCTTTAGGTATGTGAAGAGGAAAAAATTAGTTAAGATCAAAGTTGGATTCTTGAAGACTGAACAAGGTGAATTTATTATGGGGAACAAGGAAATGGTAGATGAGTTGAACAGGTACTTTGGATCTGCCTTCACTAGGGAGGACACAAACAATCTTCCTGATATAGTAGTGGCCAGAGGATCTGGGGTGGCGGAGGAACTGAAGGAAATCCACATTAAGCAGGAAATGGTGTTGGGTAGACTGATGGGACTGAAGGCTGATAAATCCCCAGGATCTGATGGCCTGCATCCCTGGGTACTTAAAAATATGGCTCTAGAAATCGTAGACACATTGGTGTTCATTTTCCAATGTTCTATAGATTCAGGATCAGTTCCTGAGGATCAGGATCGGACCAATTCAGCATGGATTTACGAAGGGGAAATCGTGCTTATCTTCTGGAATTTTTTGAGGATGTAACTAGAAAAATGGACAAAGGAGAGCCAGTGGATGTAGTGTACCTGGACTTTCAGAAAGCATTTGATAAGGTCCCACATAGGAGATTAGTGGGCAAAATTAGGGCACATGGTATTGCAGGTAGAGTGCTGACATGGATAGAAAATTGGATTGGCAGACAGGAAACAAAGAGTAGGGATTAACGGGTCCCTTTCAGAATGGCAGACAGTGACTAGTGGGGTACCGCAAGGCTTGGTGCTGGGACCACAGCTATTTACAATATACATAAACGATTTACATGAAGGGATTCAAAGTAATATTAGCAAATTTGCACATGACACAAAGCTGGGTGGCTGTGTGAACTGTGAGGAGAATGCTATGAGAATGCAGAGTGACTTGACAGGTTAGGCGAGTGGGCAGATGCATGGCAGATGCAGTTTAATGTGGAGAAATGTGAAGGTTATCCACTTTGGTAGCAAAAACAGGAAGGCAGATTTTTATCTAAATGGTGTCAAGTTGGGAAAAAGGGAAGTACAATGGGATCTGGGCGTCCTTGTTCATCAGTCTATGAATGTAAGCGTGCAGGTAAGGGTTTGGACACGCTAGAGGCAGGAAACATGTTCCCGATGTTGGGGGAGTCCAGAACCAGGGGCCACAGTTTAAGAATAAGAGGCAAGTCATTTAGAACGGAGATGAGGAAACACTTTTTCACACAGGCAGTTGTGAGTCTGTGTGATTCTCTGCCTCAGAGGGTGGTGGAGGCCATTTCTCTGGATACTTTCAAAAGAGAGCTAGATAGGGCTCTTAAAGATAGCGGAGTCAGGGGATATGGGGAGAAGGCAGGAACGGGGTACTGATTGTAGATGATCAGCCATGATCACATTGCATGGCGGTGCTGGCTCGAATGGCCGAATGGTCTACTCCTGCACCTATTGTGTATTGTCTATTGAACTTGGTTATCTCAAGGTTTAGTTTAAGATGCTTAGTTGTTAAATGCAAAAACTGACCAAGAACATTTGAGTCCGAATAGTCTTTGTTTTGGTTTGTGCTGCATTATCTCACATCAACGTTGCGGGGCAGCAATATCCCATTGGTTTCAGTGCTTCAGCAAAACAAGTGAAAGATGGTGTTCCGGTTCTTTGTGATGGATTCGCTCCGCTGGGGTGTTGGAGGGGAATTAATTGGTATACAGTGTAGCTGGCACACTCTCTCTTAATAATATTAAACATTTTAATGCAATCCCATTTATCCCATGAGCTTGCAATTGTGATTTGGTAACTTAGTCATTATATGATTGCTGAAAGGATGCCAAGTCTAAAGGTCAAAGTTTTAGTACAAATTCTGCAGATGCCATTTGCAAATTTGGATTTTGATGGGTCTAAAAATGACATGTTGGCATGAGACACGCGGACCTGATGCTGTGAGATTAGTGTTGAAATAACCACTGGCCCACCAACTGTACACTCAGGTTTGCAAAATGTATTCTTATCTACTTTGACCCATGTGGCATTGGGGACCTGGAAGATCATTCATTTGCATGGCCCACTCCTGCCAGCTCTTGATTTGGCAATAAAGACCATGGTGGCAGGCAAAGAATATTTGGGGTTTATACCATCCACCACATCTGGAGAACGATCAAGTCTTTCATTTTACTCTAGAATTGCTATGGTTTTCTAACCACTCCGCTTCTATCAAAAGGAGCTGTTGTGGAGAGAAATTGAAATTTTATTTACGATGCTACTTATTTTTTCCAGAATGCAGCAAAACAGGCTGCAGCTGCAGCTACACAGACAATTGCAGCTGCACAAAATGCTGCTTCATCCAACAAGAACCCTGCCACCCAACAGCAAATGGTTCAAAGCTGCAAGGTGAGACTCAGTATTACTATCACCAGTAGAAACATTTGGTTTCTGCCATATGTTGAAGGAAGATATTTGACCCCAGGTTCCTCTTGATACTTCCGAGTTTCCCACCTTTGCTGCAGGAGTGATTATTCCTCTTAACATTGGAGGAAATTTGATCCCATTCTTAACTGACCATGTCGTTGAACTGTGTCTCTTGCTAATGCTTGGGTATTATTAAAGTTAGTTACAGTGATGAGCACCTGCTCATTCCAGCATTTAGAATTTGATTAGTGCAATTTGTTTGATGTAACTTTATTAAGACCATGCTTTGTGGAGCCATTTATTGGCAATTGGTTAGTTAAATTACTTTAATGAAGTGGCCATTGACAAAATGAATTTGAAGATCTAATCTTTGCCAGTAAGCTTTGTGGTTTATGTTCCATGTAATTATAGCACACTTTTGATGATATGAAAGTAACTATTATTTGGAATATCTTATTTCCCAAGGTCATGCCTATCTTCCCACAAAATATTGTTTGAGTCTATGTAGAGGTTTAGAGTCACAAAGCACAGAAATAGGCCCTTTCCCCCCACCATGTTCATGCCTCGTATATGCCCAGCTACACCAACTTGTGTTGGCTCTGTGTCCCTTATGGTTTGCCTGTTCAAGTACCTGCTTAAAAGTCTCTTAAATTTAATGAGTGCATCTGATTCGATCACCTTCTCTGTTCGAGATATCAAACAATCTGTGTTTCAACAAAATAAAATGTCCCCACAAATCCTCTTTAAATGTTCTTCCTAATCTATATCCTTCTGTAGTCTTGGATGGCCTTCCTCACCATTTACTACACTATCAATTTTCGTGTCATAGATTTACCATTTATACTTCCTACATTCACATCCAAATTGTTCATATATACAGTATCACAAACAATAAGGACCCCAGCAAAAGTACATTAGGCACCTTCCCTCCCATCACAAAACCAAAACTGCACAAATCAAATTATCAGAAGACCATCTGTGACATTGCACACAGCTGCATACCGTTGCTGGCACATATATCTGCAGTAGAGATATGATTAACCGTAAAATGAATGTACCAACCCACACTTCTTTGGGATGTGGGGAGTAGCTGGCATGTCCAGTGGATACCCATGTGGCAGGAAGCAGAATACCTGGACCTTTACCTGTCTGAACATCTGGACGCCCGCAGCAGCGGCTGCGGAGGGTTGAGGTCCCGACCACGGGGGAAAATGGAGGAGGATCCAGTATCACAGACCTCTACGAATTCTGGCTCCATCACTTCCTAGTCTCATTATTAGCCCTTTACTCCAGAATACATCACATTACCTTAAATCCTATCACTTCCATTACTTTAAGATTCTTAATGCCCAAATTTGTTAACAGATGTTTGTTCTTGCTCCTCACGTGTTCTTTTCTGGCTCGGAGGTGATTTTTTTTTTTCTCTCTCTTGATTACACTTCTGTGATGTGGCTCAGACTATTTACCCTGTTAACGGCCTTCTGTGGAGATGGATCAAATGGCTTTCCCCATCCAGCTAGTTGTTTTTGAAATGCAAGGGCGACGAAAGCTCGATGCTTATTTTAAATATGATTTTGTATTTGCAGTCTGTTGCTGAACAGATCCCAGTGCTGGTCCAAGGTGTGCGTGGCAGTCAGTCACAGCCCGACAGTCCGAGTGCACAGCTGGCTCTCATTAGTGCAAGTCAGAACTTTCTCCAGGTAACAGAATATCTGTCAATAGATTTGTCTGTGTTTTGTCTGTCTTGGGGAACCTATACAGCCCCTTCCCGGTCATTATTTTCCATTTCTTCTAGTGGAGCTGCAAACATCTTCCCCTTCTCCCCAACTCCCCCACTCCCCCTCTTCCCCTCTCTCCCTCCCATCAGAAAGTGCACACCAGATTCTGGAAAAGCTGCTTTCCCAATGTTATCGGGCATCGGAACGGTCCATTCATAAGCTTAGGGTTCTGCCAGATTTTCCTCTACCCCATTGCGGACATTGGACTTGGACTCTGGAATTGATGCACTACAATACTGAGAACTATATTCTGCACTCTGTATCCATCCCTATTCTCTTCTTATTGTATTTGATTTTGTCCGATTATATTTATGTATATTATTACTCATCTGATTGGATAGCGTGCAAAACAAAGCACTTCACTGTAACTCTGTGCACATAACTCTTTTAAACTTTCTTTCATAGCCTGGTGCTAAAATGGTTGCTGCGGCCAGATCTACAGTTCCTACCATTGGAGATCAGGCCTCAGCTATGCAGCTCAACCAGTGTGCTAAGAACCTAGCTAACACATTACAAGAGCTGCGAGCAGCTGCCCAAAAGGTGAGTGAAATATTTATAGCCGTTATGGGGTGTAACTTACTATAATAGCCAACAACAGAATGCTCAAGATATTTATGCCATGTTTCCACGATGAATACAGGGATTGGGTGACAAATACAAATAAAAAGGAAAATGGGTGCTTGATACTCCTGCGTATGTATGCACACAATATTTATATTTTTACATTATTGCTTGCAAAGAATACCAGAATTATCTATAAAGTAGCAGGTCTTTTCCCCTTTCAGTTTTTCTTCTCCAGTTGTGACAGTATTTCAACAAAATCATCAGAATTTTCATTAGTTACCGAATTATATCCCAGAAAATAAATTACAAATAATTTCCAATCTCAATCAGCAGTATATTTTCATGAAATCAAAATTGTGAATTGAAGTAAACTCTTGTTGGTTTAGCAATATTTTTGTTGTTTGTATGAGTGCAGAAAAGACGTTTAGTTTTTAGTTTGGAGATACAGCATCGAAAAGTAGGCCCTTTAGCCCAATGAGTCCAAGTTGACTATTGCTCACCTTTTCACATTAGTTCTATGTTATCCCACTTCTTATCGACTCCTCACAAACTAGGGGCAATTAATTGTTTTAAAGAGGCCAATTTATCTACAAACATACAGTTTTTGGGATGTGGGAGGAAACCAGAGCCCCTGGAGGAAACCCATGCAGACACAAGGAGAATGTGCAGTTCACATAGACAGCACCCTAGGTCAGGATCGAATCCAGGTCTCTGGTGCTGTGAGACATTTAGAAGATTTAAGTCCGTGCAACATAACATGACCTTAGAAATTAAATGGTTTAGAACCGGGCGACGGATAGGCAAAAATACGAAATAGGTAGATCTCTCCTAATCTCCCTTTTCTCTACTTTCTCCCTTTTTTTCAATCTTTTTAGCTTCTCATCTCTGTCCTTTATTTCTTTTGCTATAGGTTTCTACTCGCTTGTCTATCTATTCCGACCCTCTTTATTTATTTTTTTCTCTCACTGTTCTTTTATTATTAAATTAAAAATACAATAATGGATTGTATTAAATTAAATATACAATATTGTACAACAAAAAGTTGTACAATAATGGAAATGTGTATTTATGTATTAGGTACTCAAATACCACACTATTGTACTTACTTCTAACAAAAATAAACAAAATAAGAAACAAATAATGAAGATTTAAGTCTCTTTTTCCATTTAATGGTATTTGCTATATTTGTATTGACTGAATACGTTACTCTGCTGAAATATGCATTTATCAATTCAAGTGGTGTTTCTTTTCCCGTATAGGCACAGGATGCCTGTGGCCCCTTGGAAATAGATTCTGCCCTGAACCAGATCAGAACACTAGAGAAAGACCTGCATGAAGCAAAAGCAAACGCCGCAGAAGGAAAGTTGAGACCGCTGCCTGGTGAAACGGTAATTGGTCCTTCTGCTTTGTTCTATATTTGGTCATCAATAAAAGATTTTAGTGCATTGATAGATTAAGTAAATATTCATTATACCTCTGATCAAATGTGACAGATTCAGTTCACATTAACGAGGCAACGTAATAATGTACAAATAGGAACATGGGAACATTTCATTCTAAAAAATATTTATTCTTTGAGGAGGATATGCCAGATATTGTTTTACTAGATGATATAAAGCTGGATGTGAAGCAAGATTCTGAAACTAATCTTGAATGAAAACAATAATTGTTTACTCAGTGAATCGATATCTATTCATCCCTTTCTGGGTTTGAAAGGCATTCTGTTCCAGCTGGTCTATAAAGACACACAAAAGATGGTTGAAATGAATGGGTTTTCCTGTTCCTGGGAACAAATTAGCCACTTTCACATAACGTTGAAATGGACATTGCAATTGGGCAGCTCCCGCAAGTGTCAGTTCTTGACAGCCAGAGAAATTGTGTTTATTTGTTAACTTTCGAATAGCTAGAGAAGATAAAGAGTACCTTGAGTCTGCTTCGCTCTTTAATGAACTCATTGCTGATCCAATCTTGGCCTAAGCACCACTTTTCTGCTCTTTCCCCAAGTCCCTGATTTCCTTGTCATTTAAATATCAACCAATCTCTGCCTTAAATATATCCAATGATAAAGATTCACAGCCCTTGGAAAGAAGAAATTCTTCCTAATTGTAGATCTAAATCCTAACCAGGTTGTTCCAAATGCAATTTCACCAGCGATGTATGAAGTCACAGTATATTAGAAAACAAATGATTTACTTTTTGCACATTACCATTAACCACTGTTAAAATAGCTTAGATCCGTCATCAGGTACGGTCCCTAGTTTTTAGTGCTTTTGTTCAGTTCAGCTGTTCTTTTCCTTAATGTCATTGTGCAGATGTGATGTATTCCACTCCTCCCTAAACTGAATTTAATCTGCCATTTGCTAGTCCCATTCCCATGTTCATTTCCTTCTGCAGATTTATAGGCTTTGAATTGAATTTATTTGTCATTCGAAAATTTGAACAAAATGTCATTACCCTACAGTCACAACAATAAAAAGCAAACAACACACACTTACATAGATTTAACATAAACATCCATCGCAGTGATTCTCCTCCAGGCACCTCCTCACTGTGATGGAAGGTAAAAAAAGTATCTTCTTCTCTCGCGGTCAGGCAGTCAAACTGCTGCGTTGAGGCGATCGAGGCTCCCGATATTGAAGCCTTTGTTAGTTTTAATTAATTCTAAGTTTAGTAGCAAAGTTGCTTCTGTGCTGCAGGATCTTTGTCATGACAAGCAACCCCAAAACTTGACCTTTTGGAACTCTGCTCATGACATTTTTGATTTGCTCCACCAGTACTCCATTCCACCAATTTACTGAGTAATATTTTGATACCTTTTTGACATTGTCTCCATCGGATTTTACAGATAATAGATTATAATTAGTTGAGACCACAGCCCTTTGATGCATCATAATTTCTCGATCTTGAGTTGTCTATCCTGCCAATTTTCTGTTTGTGCTAATATATTAGAAACATAGAAACATAGAAAATAGGTGCAGGAGTAGGCCGCCATTCAACATGATCATGGCTGATCATCCAGAATCAGTACCCCGTTCCTGCTGTCTTCCCATATCCTTTGATTCCGTTAGCCCTAAGAGCTATATCCAACTCTCTTGAATAACATCCAGTGAATTGGCCTCCACTGCCTTCTGTGGCTTGTCCCTAGGGTGATTAATCTTTAACTTGTGCAGTAACTTTTAGTGCAGCACCCTAATGAAAAGTTTTTAGAAATCCAAGTGCACTTCATCAATTTCCCCTTTAGCCTCCTTACGAGAAACATCCTCAAAGAATTCTAAATTTGTCAAAACCCGTTTCACAGACCAATGCTAATTGTGTTTGATTAGATTTTCAAAATGTCCAAGTTCAATTTAATGAATGTCAATTTAATGGCGCAGCGGTAGAGTTGCTGCCTTACCGAGAATGCAGCGCCGGAGACCCAGGTTCGATCCCGACTACGGGTGCTGTCTGTATGAAGTTTGTACATTCTCCCCCGTGATCTGCGTGGGTTTTCTCTGAGATCTTCAGTTTCCAAAGTTGTATAGATTTGTAGGTTAATTAGCTTGGTAAATGTAAAAAATGTCCCTAGTGAGTGTAGGATACTTCCAGTATAGTCCCTGGTGGACTCTTCGGGAATGATGATCACAAGACAAGACAATTCCAGCATTTTCCAAATGCCGTGTTGTTTGCTCAACTGACCAGTAGTTTACTGCTTCCTGTCTTATCCCAATAAAAGTGCATTTATTTACAGTTGTTACATTAATAGTTTTCCAATCTACTGGGAATAATTTTAGAATCTATGAAACCTTTGAAGATCAAAACAACATGTCCACTATCACTTCAGACATCTTTTAAGACCTTGGGATGCACATTGTAGTGCATAGCCTCAGACCACCTGATAATGGAAGGAAGAGAGCAAGGGAAATTGTGCAGATACATTGGGGAAATGGGTAAGAAATTGCAAATAAAAATCATGGTGGTGTTTGACCACTTAATATAATTTGGCCAGAAGAGGTTAAAAAAAAAGAGAATAAAGAAATAGGTTTTTTTCACACACATGATTCCTTTCTTAACCAACATGTAAATAACCAATAGGTTATTGAATCTAGTAATGGAGTATGGACCAGAGTAGATAATAAAAGGAGGGGAACAAGCACATGGCAGTGTTGACCAAAATGCAATATAGAGTCATAGAGTGATACAGTGTGGAAACAAACCCTTTGGCCTAACTTTCCCTCACCGACCAACATGTCCCAGCTACACTAGTTCTTTCTGCCAGCATTTGGTCCATGTCCTATCCATGTACCTGCCTCAACTACCTCCTCTGGCAGCTTGTTCCATACCCTTTCCAGTGTGGCAACATCTTTCCTATAAAACTGTGTCCAGAACTGAACACAATACTCTAAATGTGGCCTCACCAACATCTTATGCAACTGTAACATAACCTCCCAACTTTTATACTCAATACTCTGGCTGATGAAGGCCAATGTGCCAAAAGCCTTTTTGAGCACCAAATCTACCTGTGACTCCACCTTCAGGGAACCATGCACCTGCATATCTAGATCCCTCTGCTCTACAACACTACGCAGAGGCCTACCATTCACTGTGTAGGTCCTGCCCATGTTAGACTTCCCAAAATACACCTCACATTTTTCTGCATTCAATTCCATCACCCATTCCTCAGCCCACTTGGCCAATTAATCAAGATCCTGCTGCAATCTTTCACAATCATCTTCACTATCTGCAAAACCACCCACTTTTGTATCATCTGCAAACTTGCTAATCTTCAATATATTTTAAAGTGATGAAAGAAACATTTTTAATTTTTAAATGAGGTGAATAGAAAATTTGAGAATAGAATGATGGAGAACAAGGTTTCAAATGTTTAAAATGTTCAATGGAGTGGTGGAAAGGTATGCAATGCTAACACCAAACTAAACACTCATGAGACTCCAGGGTAAAATACAATATTTTACAAAGAGCCATACATCATTTCCTTCATACCATCAAGCACACAATATGCAGGTGCAAAGCAAACAATATAGAGGCCAGAAATAATGCAGAGAAGGTTTGCAAGGAAATATTAGCATATATAAATCAGAGGATATTGAACAGATATGTCTCTTTTCCCTTAAGGTTGGCTGATGGATGCTCTAATGGGGTCTTTTAAAAAAAAATCATCAGAGCTTCAATAGAGTAGCTGCAGAGAAAATGTTTATGCTTGCAGGGAAACAGCATAACTAGGCACTGGCAATGCAATATTGCCACCAGAAAATCCAGCAGGAAATTCAGTTTAGTTTAGTTTAGTTTATTGTCATGTGTACTGAGGTACAGTGAAAAGGTTTTGTTGTGTGCGATCCAGTCAGCAGAAAGACAATACATGATTACAATCGATCCATTTACAGTGTAGAGATACATGATAAGAGAATAACGTTTAGTGCAAGGTAAAGCCAGCAAAGTCCAATCATAGTCTGAGGGCCACTAAAGAGGTAGATAGTCGTTCGTCACTGCTCTCTGGTTATGGTTGAGAAGGAAGATCGTCCGATCCTCAATCACACCTTGAGGTGACAATAATATAAATGCATTTAAAAACAGTGTGGATAAGAAAATGAAGGTAATGGATATGGAGTGTTGTGCTTATAGATTTGGATGAGTAATGATGGGTGGAGGCCTAAATGGAGTGTGGATGCTTGCATGGACATGGTGCTGAAAGGCATGTTTCTGCAGTAACTGCTGTTGTTGTGCATTTACTCTTAGTAAATACAATCAAACATAATTCCAAATGCCTTGGGCGATGACCATTTGGCTCATCAAATCTACGGCTCTTGAGCAAACCCGTCAGCCGCATGCCCCGTTTTATTTCCTTGTGATGTGTTCTCTCACAGTTTAGTTCAGAGATACTGCAGCCCACCCAGTTTGCCGCGATCGGCGATCACGAGCACTATCCTAAACACTAAGGACAATTTACGGAAGCAAATCGCTGCACGTCTTTAGAGTGTGGGAGGAAACCAGAGCACCAGGAGAAAACCCATGCAGTCACAGGGAGAATGTACAAACTTCGTACAGACAGTGCCCATAGTCAGGATCAAACCCAGGTCTCTGGTGTTGTAAGGCAGCAAAATTACCACTGTGCTACTGTGCCACGCACAGGAGTGTCAGAGTCATACAGTGTGGAAAAAGGCCCTTCAGCCCGACTTGCTCACACCAACCAACATGCCCCATCTACACTCGTCCCACTTGCCTGCATTTGGCCCATACTCCTCTAAACCTGTCCATTTGAAATGTTTCTTAAAAGTTGTGATAGTACCTGCCTCAGCTATCTTCTCCAGCAGCTCGTTCCTTACACCCATCACCCTTCGAGTGATTCTCTATTCCCATACTATGGGCAAGAGACAGTATGCGCCTACCCGATCAGTTCCGAATAGATCCAGTGCACCAAACTCCGCTGATTCTCCAATCCCTCACACGTGCTACGGGTGATTTACGATACAATACGATAAAACTTTATTCCATCCCCGGTGAGAAATTGGTCTGCCGACAGTCACGATACACAAGGTACACAAAAACGTGAAATTAAAAGTGAACCCAGGCACACCCAGACTTAGACAATGGTTAGACATTGTACAGGAAATATTTGTCATGGAGAAAATGACATATTCTCTAAGAGTGAAAGAAGACGAGTTTAACAGAAAATGGGAAAAATGGATTAGGTATAGAAATAAAGACATCAACACTGTATAATTTTATAGACAATAATGTAAGTTATTGGAAAATGTTTTAATATGAAAATAGTTCTGTATACCTCATCATCAATTGTAAACTGAACCCCCCACTACACTGTTGTACGTTTCATTGTAATGTTGTATGTTACGTTGTTATATTTGTGTTTTATTTGTGTATACATAAAAGCAATAAAAACTAAAGTGGGAAAAAAAGAAATTAAAAGTAAAAACAAAAAGAAAAAGACAAGCGACTGTTGGCTCCCCGGGATTTGCAGTGGATACTTTAATCTTGCAATCTGCATGTCATTGGGATGGGGAGAAAGCTAGAGGAAGCCCATACATTCCCTTGGATAGTATCAGTAGTCGGGATGAAACCTGTGAAGCAGCAGCATTATGTGGGGTAGAAATGTGCCGACCATATCTTAAACCATATCTTAATAACAGAATTGTGTTAACTTAATACTGTTAGCTGATATTAACATAACTTAACATAACATAACATTACATAACTTTCTACTATGTAATACTGAGAGATGATAATTTTCTCTGTTTGTATCAACAGCTAGAGAAATGTTCCCAGGATTTGGGAAGCAGCACCAAGATGGTGGGTGCTTCTGTGGCTAAACTACTGAGCGCTGTCACACAAGGAAACGAAAATTACACCGGTATGTTGAATTATTGTGGTTCAGACAGAAAAATGAAAATTGCATTGGTATATTGAATTATTGTGGGTCAGACAGCACACGGCACAGATAATTCAAGCAAAATAGTCTGGGTTATAGATTTTTATTAGGTATGTAACTAAAAATATATTGCATGTTATTCTGGTTGTTATCTGAGAACATTCTCTTCATATTTCAACCTTGCCCAATACTTCTCCATTTCAACTGTTTGGAAAGCTGTTTTTGTTCCCATTTCCGTGGCCTTGGCGTGAGTTTTTTTTTATTTTGAAATGTGTTTTAGGGTACATCTGCGTATAAAAATAAATACTAGTTTTATATTAGGAATTAATATATACTTAAATTATCAGTTATCATGATCCCAGCCGTTTTATTAAAAAAAAAGCAAGGCTAATATCTTGATCTGTATCCCAAATGGCAATGAGTGAATTTATTTACAGTTTGCAATGTTTAGACTTAAATTAGTATCATCACTGATGCAATTGTAAATGGTGCAACATATTATATACGTTATTAAATTATAAAACAGTGCCTTTGAGCCTTTCAGACATAATTTGAGCTTGGATATTTCATTCAAACTGGCACAGTGCAAATGAATTTCCATCTTCACCACTTCCTTCTCCTAAGTGAAAATGGACCAGTGCTTCCACACCTCAACATTTGTTTTCCGTAAATAGAATCCCAAATTTCCTGGAATTTGATGGTATTTCCTGAAATTTTCAAAAATGCTTCCTGCGCGCTAGTTGTTTTTTTTTGAGGGCGCACATAAACAACACAAAGAAGAACAAGGCCAAACAGATCTTTGTAACTACACCATATCTGCCAGCTTCTGTTACTCACCTGTACAGTGTTATGCAAGGCAGCTTTCGTTGTCTTTGTTTTTTCAACCAGCTCTCATGTGTCTCTGCTCACTCTCCCTCCCTCCCCCTCCCACTCTCCCTCCCTCCCCCTCTTCGTCCGTCCCCCCCCTCTCTCCTTCTCCCTCTCCCTCCCGCTTTCCCTCCCTCCCGCATTCCCTCCCTCTCTCTCTTCGGCCCTCCCCCCTCCCCCTCCCCCCTATACCTCTTCGTGGGCCAGATCCGGAAATTATTCAATTTCCCTAAAATTACCTGAAGACAACCAGACTTTTGTGTAATTTCCATCAAAGTGGAAACACTGAAATGGTCCTAATATCTATAAGGCATTAAGGTAGATAAATCCTCAGGACCTGATGAGATCTATCTCGGATTATTGAGTGAGGCAAGAGAGGAGATTGCGGGGATCTTTGCGCCACAGGTGAGGTCCCAGTGGACTGGAGAGTAGCTAATCTCATTTGTTTAAGTAAGGAAGAAGAAGGAATCAGGGAAATTATAGGTCAGTGAGCCTCGTGTTAATGGTAGGGATTCTATTGGAGAGGATTCTTCAGGATAGGATTCACTCCCATATGGAAGATTAGACTCAGTATTAAAAGGCAGTGAGTTAATCTGTCAAATTTAACAGTAGTACATTGAAAAATCAAAATTTGTTCTTGGATAATGCTACAGAATTTGAGATTTGACAGAATTCATGACATTTTCACAGCCTAGCCAGCCCTTGTTTCGACTGGCTAAAGAAGATGGCTATTCAGTGACAGGCAGTGTTAGAAGTGTTCCCCAGTATATTTCAGAAGCATCAAGAGAAAAAAGAGGATACGCTTGAGATACTTAGAAACATAGACACGTAGAAAAATAGGTGCAGGAGTAGGCCATTCGGCCCTTCAAGCCAGCACCATAATTCAATGTATCATGGCTGATCATATTCCTGCTTTTTCCCCATATCCCTTGATTCCTTTAGCCTTAAGAGCTAAATCTAACTATCTCTTGAAAACATCTTGTCTCTATTGTCTTGTTGGATAGAACAGGAGATTAATGTTCTACATTGTGACTCTGTAATGTGCAGGCATAAAATTGTAACAGACATGAAAAAATATGATTTCCCTTCCCTCTGCCCCATCCCTTCACCTTTCTCCCCTGTGTCTGTGTTTCAGGGTTGGCCTCCAGAGAGGTAGCTCAGGCATTAAAAGCTCTTGGTTCAGCTGCGCGAGGAGTGGCAGCCAATACTACTGATCCCCAAGCGCAGAATGCAATGCTGGAGTGTGCAGGTGATGTTATGGATAAATCCAGCAATCTAATTGAAGAGGCTCGGAAAGCCATGACAAAGCCAGGTGATCCAGAAAACCAGCAACGTCTGGCACAGGTTAGTGCACTGCAGCGGGACAGTCTTTCACTAGCTTTTGTTCTTCCCTTTCATCAGTTTAAACAGACGAGACCTGAAGTTCATTTTTAGGGAGAAAATGGCTGTACAGTGTACACAAAAATTCATAAACTCATATTTTTCTTGGTGAGGATTATCATTCATTTATTGTGTATCTGCATCTAATTGTTAACTATGGCATGAAATTTATCACTTGCCATTTCCCAAGGCTGATATCCCTAGCTTGATCCACATATACTTATGCTCATCAAATCATAAATTTTAGTCAGCCTTTAGATGGGCCTTTTGAAAAATCTATGCCTTTTGAAAGAATGGGAATGGGAAAGTAAATTGCTAGGTTAGAGAGAACTAAGGAGAAGTAGAATAGGACTAAGGGATCATTCAGGTGGAAGCTGGCCTGGACCTGATGGGCGAAATGGCTTCCTGCATCACACTTAGACCCCTAGAACATAATCTGTGGTAAAGCATAGATACATCTTGTTTATTTGACCACATGTTACGTGCCCACTCTGCTTTTCCATTGATTCTGTTGGGTAGACAAGAAAGGTTGAAAATGAGATTTTATTGAACCAAAGTGAGGCATCAAATAATGTCTAATAAGGAATTCCATGACAATATAACTTTGTACTTTGGATGTGGTCCTTTGTGGCAAAAAAAACCCTTGTATTTTCACAGGGATTAGCGATAATCTAAATCTGTGGTTTAAAGGTTTCGGTGGAAACCTTGAACATGCAAAGGCATTTTTTTTCTTATATTGATGCTTCCACTATCATGTGATCTTTTGTACACACAATTTCTTAGACATTGTTTTTCGATGAGGAATGATGTATGTCTGGAGGGTGAATCATTCCACTCTGCTACTTGGCCCAAGTCTGAGCCTTAAATGGTGTGTGTTTGAAACTGAACTTTACCTGTTTCAAGAGCATTTCTACGAGTTTCATTACATTTTTAGATTGATTCCAGGCTTCATGCTTCAGGCATTTGAATGTAATCATTCAATATTGTTAATAATTGGAGATTGATTAAGTTATACCACATCCACTTTGCTTCCTACAGGTGGCAAAGGCTGTGTCAAATGCCCTAAACAGATGTGTGAACTGTTTGCCAGGCCAAAGAGATGTTGATGCGGCTTTAAGAACTGTTGGGGAGGCTAGCAAAAAGCTTCTTGCAAGCTCGGTAAGTAGTTGCTGTGAATTGTAATTAAAGATGATGATTCCAAGTTGGTTTGATAAAATGGAGAGACATAGTCATCAGGCATAAAACAGCTTCAGGTGCGATCCACAAAGAAATAACAGTTCAATTATACTTTATTTGTCATATGTACCGAGGCACAGTGAAATTCATTTTTGTGTATAGTTCAGTACAGTACAAGCACTCAGATACATCTTAGATAATCATCTCGGGTACAGTACAAGTGTGTAGTAGTGGTGCATTGAGAGAGTTTACAGAGTCGCCGGATTTGTGTCATTTTCAAGTCCCACTTGTTATAGGTGCAGAGTTTGTTACCTGACCATGAAGGCCCATTGTCATGGCAGTATTGCAAGGTCAGCCTGGCCAAGCATGGCTGATGGTGTCCTCCAGCGCTGCTCTACCGCTCTGTGCCGCTGCAGGCCGCATCCGGTCCACACGCTTGGCCTCTTGGAACGAAAGCGTTGTGAAGTTCGATAAAATAGCATTGGCATCCGAGGATTACTGTGTGAAATTGATTAAGTATTTGAACTAATCTTAAAAACATGGTCTGTATAAATAAAAAATGTCATTTATTATCAATAATAAAGTGAAATATGCCAAGACACTTCATAGTGATGTTATCAGATAAAATTTGACATACAGCCAATTAAATAATAGCAGAGATAACCACTAGCTTTGTCAAGTTCAAGTGAGTTTATTGTCATGTGCCCCTGAAAGGACAATGAAATTCTTGCTTTGCTTCAGCACACATAACATAGTAGGCATTTACCGCAAAACAGATCAGTGTGGCCATATACCATAATATAAATATATACACACATGAATAAATAAACTGATAAAGTGCAAATAAAGAGAAATATGCCAAGGTATCAAAGTGTTGTTTTAAAGAATGTCCTAAAGGTGTTGTACATACTGTATCAGGACTAATGGAAATATTTTCTCTATCATACATGGTTTCAAATGTGAATTAATGTGCATCTGTATTCTGTTGCAAAATCACAATGCCCTTCGATGTATCTTTGGCAAATTTGGATACATTTTGTTCCCTCCACAAAGTCATTAATATAAATAGTAAACAAGAATCAATTATTTTGGTACTCTACTAATTACATCCCTCCAGTTTGAAAATAATCAATTTCTTCCAACCCTTGCCATGTGACAGCCAGTTTTCAACCCATGCTGACACATGCCCTCTAATACTCTGGGCTTTTAATTTATACAACAGCTTCTTAAGTTCTTTTTGGAAATCTAAATGCTCTTATATGTAGTACCTCTCCCTGTCATATGTTTGAAGACTTGAGAACATTTATGAAAGAAGATTTTTCTTTTGTAAAACCATGTTGGTTGGGTTTGATTATATTCAGCTTTCCTAAATAATAAGTTATTTCCTCTTTGATTATGCTCCAGCATCTTGCCAGCAAAAGATGTTA
Source organism: Okamejei kenojei (assembly GCA_035221665.1). NCBI lineage: Eukaryota > Metazoa > Chordata > Chondrichthyes > Rajiformes > Rajidae > Okamejei > Okamejei kenojei. Next base: position 146,912,897 of record CM069131.1, on the reverse strand, counting down.
AGTTAACTGGCCTGTAGTTTCCCCACTTTCCCCCTTTTCCAAAAGAGGGGGTAATGGCTGTTATCCAATCATGTTTACTTTTTTTTAGTTTCCACCAAGTTCCAAGAATTTCCAAGAGGCCCAAAGCCAGCTAAATGAGGCAGCGGTTGGTTTGAATCAGTCGGCCAATGAATTGGCGCAGGCATCACGTGGAAACACGCAGGACCTGGCAAAGGCATCTGGCAAATTTGGCAAAGGCTTCAATGAATTCCTCCAGGCTGGTGTTGAAATGGCTGGACAGTCCAAGGTAAGAAAATTGACCAATAGTGTGGGGGGAGGGGCGCCAGACTAAAGCATTGAAAGCCATCTATTTTATCAAATGAGTGACTATCCTAATAAATTATACTTGGTGATACACTAAATGGTTTATAATATGTTTCTATTGAATCCACAGTAGGGACTGCAGCATTAACTCCTATTTATATATCATCCTTAATTTAGTAAAATAGCCCAATGCATTACAGGAGCTTTATCAAATAAAATATGACACAGCGCCAGACAACACACTAATACCAAGACACAACCCAACAGTATGAACACGGAATTCTCCAATTTCAGGCAAACAACCAGCCCCCTTATAATCCCCTATCTTTTTTTTCCTCTCTCTTCTGCGCACTCATTCCCCCCTTTTCCTCTTCACCCTTTCACCTGTCCCCTTCCACATATATTCCTTCACTTTGCTTTTCATTTCATGCCTCTTCTATCCTTTACTCACACTTTTTAACTTTTCATCTCTGGCCTTTATCCGAACATTTGCCAATAAACCAACCCCCCCAAACCTGTATCACCTATCAAATGTCAGGCCTTGCACTGTCCCCAACTCTTCCAGCTTTCTTACTCGTGCACACCCACCACCAAGGCCACTACGATCAGCCTGAAGAAGGATCCCAGCTTGAAAAGTCACCTATCCATGTTCTCCAGACATGCTGCCTGCCCCACTGAGTTAATCAAGTCATTGAGTGTGATACAATGTGGAAACAGGTCATTCATTTGGCCCAACTTGCCCACACCAGCCAACATGTCCCAGCTACACTAGTCCCACCTGTCTGTGCTTGGTCCGTATCCCACCAAACCTGTCCTATCCGTGAACCTGTCGAACTGTTTATTAAATGTTGGGATAGTCCCAGCCTCAACGACCTCATCTGGTAGCTTGTTCCACACACCCACCACCCTTTGTGTGAAAAAATGATCCCTCAGATTCCTATTAATTCTCTTCCACTTCACCTTGAACCAATGTCCTCTGGTCCTCAATTTTCCTACTCTGGGCAAGAGACTCTATGCATCTACCTGATCTATTCCTCTCATGAATTTGTACACCTCTGTAAGATCATCTCTCACCGTCCTGTGCTCCAAGGAATAGAGACCCAGCCTACTCAACCTCTCCCTATAGCTCACACCCTCTAGTCCTGGCAAAATCTTCTTAAATCTTCTCTGAATCCTTTTAAGCTTGACAATATATTTCCTACAACATGGTGCCCAGAACTGAACACAATATTCTAAATGCAGTCTCACCAACGTCTTAAACACCTGTCCCACTTGGGCATCATTTGTAAATCCCAAAAGATTTTGTGAATCCCAAAATCCTGGGGCGCGGCACGCGACCACGCGTCACTGCCTATGCCACGATGCCTCACCAAGCGCCATGCGCGCGTAATGCACGCCCAGCGCATTGTGCGTCGTGACACGTAAATGACACCCAAGTGGGACAGGCCTTTTATACAACTGCAAAATGACCTCGTAACTTCTATACTCAATACTCTGACTGATGAAGGCCAAAGTGGCAAAAGCCTTTATGACCACCTTATCTACCTGTGACTCGACCTTCAAGGAACCATGCACCTGCACTCCTCGACCCTCTGCTCTACAACACTCCCCAGAGGCCTACCATTCACTGTGTAGGTCCTGCGCTTGTTAGATGTTCCAAATTGCAACACCTCACACTTCTCTGTATTAAATTCCATCAACCATTCCTCAGCCCACCTGGTCAATCGATCCAGATCCTCCTGCAATCTTTCACAACCAACTTCGCTATCTGCAAAAACACCACTTCTGTATCATCAGCAAACTTGCTAATCTTGCCCTGTATGTTCTCATCCAAATCATTGATGTAGCTGACAAACAAAAACGGGCCCAGCAATGAACCCTGAGGCACACCACTAGTCACAGACCTCCAGTCCAAGAAACTACCTTCCACCAACTGCTTCCTTTCATGGAGCCAATTTGCTATCCATTCAGCTATATCCAGCAATTTGTTTTGTTTTTTTAACACACTAATACTTTGTTTACAGAGTTGGGTGTCAATGACTCTCAGAAGTGTGGAGGGAGTGATGTGGATTTTTGGGGAGGAAATTCAAGCTTAGAGCCTTGGTAGCTAAAAGTACGTCATGATAATAATTAAACTAGTGGGCTGACAAAATAGCCTGAGTCAAAGATGGGGTTGATGTTTTGATGACTTTTCTTGCTGGAAGTAAATAAGAAATAAAGAAGAGAGAGGGTTTGGAGTTCTTTGAAAGTAGGATGAGAAGTTTAATGGTGCACATTCATCATGGCTAACAGGATTTTTTGTTTCTTATTTTTATTGTTGGGTAAAGAGTGAGAACCTGGCCAGAAGTTTTAAAGTAATCAAGTCTACAGGCAACAAGCCATGGTATGGGTAGAGTGAGTATGGAGATGATGTATCCACTAGTGGGAGAGTCGGGGACCAGAACTGGTCCCCGGCTCTCATAGACGAGTCTCTCTGGCCCCAGAATTGAAGGACGTTCCTTTATGAAGATGAGGAGGAATTTCTTTAGTCAGAGGGTGGTGAATCTGTGGAATTCATTGCCACAAAAAACTGGAGTCCGAGTCAATGGATATTTTTAGGCAGAAATTGATAGATTCTTGATTAGTACGGGTGTCAGGGGTTATGGGGAGAAGGCGTGAGAACGGGGTTAGGAGGGAGAGGTAGATCAGCCATGATTGAATGGCGGAGTAGACTTGATGGGCGAATTACCTAATTCTGCTCATGTCACTTATGGACTTATGAAGCCAAAATATGGTTGAGAGCTGCAGCAACAGCAGAGTAGCAGAAAATGAGATGCACAATTTGTGGTGCAGGTGCAGACAGATAACCTGTGTGGGTGTGATGTGGTCAGATGATGATCTTTCTATCAAATGCAACACTGAAGTTGCAAACTCTTTCATAAAGTCTCGGGCTGTTGCCAGCCATAGGGACTTTGGTTACTAGAGAACAGTTGGTGATAACAATCAGGAAAAAAGGGTTCTATTCATGGTTCACAATTTCCTTGTTTTGCATCTTAAATTCCAAACCTGGGTTCATCTCTTGGTCAGTCAGTCGCTTGTTGGATTAAAAAACAGCAGGGCTATTTGGTGTTTTTAGTTTTCAATTTAAATTTAAATTACCAAGTTCTGATGTATGTACCTCTTGTATGTTTGAAAAAAAAAAAAAAAACGGGTAAAAATGTTCATTGATTTTGTAGAGGTATTTAAAAAATTCCTGTTTTAAATTAAACGGTGAAAATATTTATTCTAATTTCTTCATTTATTATTTTTTCTTCCTTTTCTACTTTATTTGCTTTGTATTCAAAAGTTTAGATTTACAAAACTCCATCTTCTGGTATCATTTTTGAAGTTGATGAGTGTAAAAGGTTTTGAAGTGTAAAAGGTCCCAATTTGGTCTCCAAACTAATGATCTTTGTGACTTTAGCAGAGACAGAAACATGCACTTATGCATTGAGCCTTGATCCTCTTCCCAGACCCCCCACACCCCATTCCCCAAGTCCTTCGGTATATCAGAAAGCATTTCCATTGAGCATATTACATGTGTGTAATAGCGAATGTTGATTGAAAATGATGTGTAATGATTGTGGGGGAGGTGGTCCACCCCTATTCCAACATGCTTGTTTTAATGTTGTCACTCACCCTGCCATGGATAGTTTTAAGACAGAGATAGGTAGATACTTGATTGATACGGGTGTTGGGGTTACTGAGAGAAGGCAAGAGAATGGGGTTAGGAGGGAGTGATAGATCAGCCATGATTGAATAGCGGAGTAGACTTGATGGGCCGAAAGGCCTAATTCTGCTCCTATCACCAACTGCCTTATGACCCCAGCGCAGCGCTCTGCACCACTCCAACAAACTGGCAAACTGGCTTAATTGTTTTTTCATTGGCAGTAAAGCTGCTTGGGTGAGGCACTTGATACAATCATAGTTTATCGCCAGTATGTTTGTGGTAACTTGCCCTGCCACTGGAGGGTGGTCAATCCCTTTGGAACCTTCATTTAACCAAGGGTCAATCTTTGAGAAGATTACAAAGAGAGCAAAATAATTAATGACAGTCACTCATGGTCACACATTTATCCAAGTTTTGATCTATATTTTAAATCCTAACATTTGGATTAACAAATAAATTTATGTTTGGTTCTCATTCTCTGCAACCACACAGGATAAAGAAGACCAGGCTCGGGTAATTGGAAACCTGAAGAGTATTTCAATGTCATCCAGCAAACTCTTACTGGCAGCCAAAGCACTCTCCGCTGATCCAGCAGCTCCCAACATCAAGAATCAACTTGCTGCAGCTGCTCGGTACATTTCCTCATTTTACTTCCTTAAACGGACTCATCCCTACAGCCCAATGCCCTTACTTGGCATGTTACATGCATTAATCCTGTATAGTGACTATCTTGTGGAAGCAAATATGAAGCAGACAAATAAATAAAACTAAAATTGTAGAAGTTGGAATAAAAGCCAAGACTCAGTAGTTTGAATAGCAGTTGAGAAGAGTGTTGATTTCAAGGAAGCAATTAAAAAAAAAAGGAAATGACTTCTTCCCTGGGAATAAATAAACCAGCTATTCCTTTCAACACGTTTTTAATCTCCCACATGACAAAAGATTATTAATGTAGTTGTGATTATAGGCACACAACATTCCCATTTTGTCCAAACAATAATTCTATCATCTTCCACCCACTTTGAATACTGCACTAAGTATATTCAGAGATTTCTTCCATGATAAGTAATTTAGTTTTAATCTGTTTTCTTCTGAAACCTCCCCCACTCGTGCTCGTAAAAGATGTTAGTTTAAATTTTAGAAAATTATTATCGGGCAATGGGTGGACTGCCTATGTGCTTTGGGCATATGAATGATCAGAATCGACCAAGTTACAGAGTCATACAACACAAAAACAGGACCTTGGGTCCACACGCCTATGCCGACCAAGATGCCCCCATCTATGATAGTCATCTTTTGCCTGCATTTGCCACATATCGCTCTAAAGCTTTCCTATCCAAGTACCTGTCCAAATGTCTTTTAAATGCTAGTATAGCAGCTGATTCAACAACCGCCTCTGGCAGTTCGTTCTATATATCCACCACCCTCTGAATGGAAAAAGTTGCCCCTCAAGTTCTTATTAAATCATTTTTCCAATTCTCATTTTTCCAAATGAAGGCCAATGTACCAACCACTCTGTGTACTTGTGGCACTACTTTCAGGGAACTATGCGCCTCTAGTCCCAGATCCCCCTACCATTTACAAAGAAGGTCATGCTCTGGATTGACTTCCCAAAATGCAACACCTCACACTTATCTGCATTAAATTCCATTGACTATTTCTCAGCCCATTAGTGCAACTGATCAAGATCCTGCTGTAATAATAATACAGTATAATTGGAACCTCAGTATTTGAAATGGTGGCCTGAGAAAGGACACTGATATTAGTTTGCATATGCTGTTGATGGGTTTTGATGTTGTTAATATCTCCCCAGTGCTTTGAGGTGCCTGCAATTATCTGGTAAACTGCTGCCCAGAGTAACCACGAGCTTTGTATTAGGATTTGACATCTTGATCTTCAAACTCTCTTCCCCAGACATCGTACTGAGGATGATGGTAGCGTATCTCATCATCACTGCCTCCAAACTTGTGCATGCCGTTGTTTAGTGACTGAAGTTTGGACCACCTTGACCACCAGTATCCTACTTTTGTCATAAGTCAGCTCAGCTCCACGGTAGAATATGAAGGTGACATGAAGCATTGTCAACAAACATAGAGAATTTGCCAGCACGACGATACAGCCTTGCTTGATACCAGTCTGCACTGAGTGCTGCCTTCTCTCAGAGGGTAGTGAAACTCTGGAATTGTCTGCCCCTGAGAGTGAAGAAGACCTGATCCTTAAATGTATTTAAGGTGGAAAGTGATAAATATTTGAAAGATTGAGTGATTGGAGGATATGAGAAACAAACACAGAAGAAGAGTTGAGGTCAGCATAGATCAGCCATGATCATAATGAATGGTGGGGCCGGCTTGAGCCTAGTCACCTGCTCCTATTTTCTAGTGTTCTTGAGATGGGGTCTCTTGTAGATCTGATGGTTAAGGTTACGGCCCCCTTCTCACGGGGGTGGGGAGGTGAGGTTGTGAATTTGTGACTGCAGTAAGGATCTGTCTGTTTCTGAGACCCTGTTTTCCAGTTAGCATCGTTTTCTTCCACTTGTTCAGCAGTCACAGCATTTGTGATTTGCGCATAGACCGATTTGTGGAATTAAGTCAGCGCACTCACACTAAAGACAATGACAATTGAGAACTTCTTTAAAATGTTCCTTCCTGTGGATGGAGATTACTTCTTTAAGTTCTCATCTCTCAATGGAATTTGACCGTAACAATTTGAAGAATTTGACATAGTTACCAGGGAGTCTGTGGACAGCCTGTGCTCATTCCACTCCCATCTGCTCTTTCGATCATAGATTTTCCATTGGATCTGTTCGTCTGTGGGGATGTTTTCTTTCCCTTGAGTCATGATCGGAATTCATGAAACACACACCTTATGTTTACAATTCATTATTTCGTGAGTTTGAGTTTAGTTTATTGTCACGTGTACCAAAGTACAGTAAAAAGCTTTTGTTGCATGCTAACCAGTCAGCAGAATGACAATACATGATTACAATTACGCCATCCACAGTGTATCCTGGCCACTCTCTTCAAACAAATCCTAGTTATTTTTGGTAGAAAGCCAAGAATCTCTTCAAGGGCCAAATATGGTGGACTCTAGGGGACTCCAGACTTGATGGATGTTAGTTGAAAGTCATGAGACCATCAGAGAGGTGCTGTCCGGCAAAGACTATCTCTACGGATTCATTGAAACCGTAAATGCAAGTTTTCTTTGCAACAGCAGATGTAGCCATCATTTTGGGGCAAGTTGATGGAGATAATAAAGCGGATTAGGTAATGAGGGATATGGACTCCTCTGTGGTTTCTAGCGGGAATAATGAAATAAGGTACCAGGGCTGGTTAGTTGACGTAAAGCTTGTGCTTATTTCTCTGCTGGCAGAGTGTTGGTTAAATCCAAGGAAGAGGCATATAAATTGGCCAGAGGAAGCAGTAAACCAGAGGACTGAGAGAAATTTAGAATTCAACAGAGGAGGACAAATTAAGAGGGGGGAAATTGAGCATGAAAGAAAGCTTGCGGGGAATATAAAAATTGACTGCAAAACCTCTGCAGATATTTGAAGAGGAAAAGATTAATGAAGACAAATGTAGGTCCCTTACAGTCAGAAACCGGTGAATTTACAATAGGAAACAAGGAAATAGCAGACCAGTTAAACAAGTACTTTGGTTTTGTCTTCACTAAGGAAGACACAAACAATCTCCCAGAAATACTCGGGGACCGGGGATCTAGCATGACACAGGAACTGAAGGAAATTCACATTAATCATTAAATGGTGTTGGGTAAATTGTTAGAACTGAAAGCAGAGCCTGATGGTCTGCATCCCAGAGTACTCGAGGAGGTGGCCCTAGTGGATGCATTGGTGATCATTTTCCAATGTTCAAAAGACTCTGGATCAGTTCCTGTGGACTGGAGGGTAGCTAATGTATCCCCACATTTTAAGAAAGGAGGGAGAGAGAAAACAGAGAATTATAGACCAGTTAGCCTTACATTGGTAGTGGGGAAGATGCTTGAGTCGATTATTAAATATGTTATAGTAGCATGTTTGGAAAGCAGTGACAGGATCGGTCAAAGTCAGCATGGATTTATGAAGGGGAAATCATGCTTGACTAATCTTCTGGAATTTTTTCAGGATGTAACAAGTAGAATGGATAAGGGAGAGCCAGTGGATGTAGTGTATCTGGACTTTCAAAAAGCTTTTGCAAGCTCCCACACAAGAGATTAGTGTGCAAAATTAGAGCACATGGTATTGGGGCTAGGGTATTGACATGGATAGAAAACTGGTTGGCAGAGAGGAAGCAAAGAGTAGGAATTAACGGGTCCTTTTCAGCATGGCAGGCAGTGACTAGTGGGTGCTGCAAGTCTCAGTGCTGGGACCCCAGTTATTTACAATATATATTAACGATTTAGACAAAGGAATTAAATATAACATTTTCATATTTGCGGATGACACAAAACTGGATGGCAGTGTGAGCTACGAGGAGGATGCTACGAGGCTGGTATGAGGACTTGGATAGGTTGGGTGGGTGGGCAGATGCATGGCAGATGCAGTATAATGTGGATAAATGTTCCCGATGTTGGTGGAGTCCAGATCCATAGGGCACAGTTTAAGAGTAAGGGGTAGGCCATTTAGGACTGAGATGAGGAAAAACTTTTTCATCCAGAGAGTTGTGAATCCGTGGAATTCTCTGCCACACAAGGCAGTGGAGGCCAATTCACGGGATATATTCAAGCGAGAGTTAGCTATAGCTCTTATGGGTAATGGAATCACGGGATATGGGGAAAAAGCAGGAGCAGAGTTCTGATTCTGGATGATCAGCCATGATCATATTGAATGGCGGTGCTGACTCGAACCCGGGCCGAATGGCCTACTCCGGAGAGAAATGCACCTACTGTGAACTTTTATGATTCTATTATAAGATCATGCACAAAGCATTTTGTCAGGGAAAGGACTAGATTGGATTTAACTTTTTCTGCTTCCTCCTCGCTTTAGATTGCTTCTTTTCCAATCCTGGCTTTATAGTAATCTAGTAAGATCAATTTTTCTCCTTTGTGGATGTGGGCCTGAATATTTTCGTTAAATAACGTGTTCCTTGCCATCCATAGCTGACATAGATTTTAGCACATGTGCTAATGAATCAACTGGATCATAAGGTGTTCACTTACAGGTTCTTTCGACCTGAGATGTCTGTTACATACCAGCCACTGCATGGACTTGACGGAGCAAGGTCCTGATCTAGTGGCAAGGGGCTCCGAGATCACTGGGGATCACTGAGCGCAAATGCACACACGCAGGTCAGCATGTGTGTAGATGTTTGCTGCCACATGTCCCTGCATGCATGACCACTGACAGGCTCAGGCAAAGTTTCCTTTGCCCAACTCTGCCTTCTTGCTTCCCATCGTGTCCCTGATCAACTTTTCCTCACGCAGCAGTTCTGAGTTAAACCGGTTGCTGAGCTCTGAAGTCTGGGCTCGATTAAGGACTGATGTCTCTGCTGAGAAGTATAAGCGTGCTTAGACAATTTAAAATTGTCATTGGTGCCCCCTCAGCCTTATTGTTTTCACCAAAACACAATCTATTTTTCTCTCTTTTGCCATTCTTCAGTTCTTTTGCCGGCTAACTTGTCCAGTTACTTTTCCTCCTGACAATTGTGTCACCATGCTGCATTAAAGAGTGCTGGAAAGATTGCAGAAACGATTTACACGAATGCTGCCAGAATTTGAGGAATTAAGTTACAGAGAGGATGCTTGGGCTGGAACTTTATTCCTTGGAATGTAGGAGACGGAGTGGTGATCTTATCGAAGTGGATATAATTATGTGGGGAATAGAAAGGTTGAATCCATAGTCTTTTTCCCTGGGTTTGGGAATCAAGAACTAGAGGCACAGGTTCAAGATAAGAGAAGAAAAATTTAATCAGATCCTGTGGAACAGCTTATTCACAAAGAGGGTAGTATGTATATGGAATGAGCTTCTAGAGGAAGTGGCTGAGGCAGTCATTATAACAACGGTTAAAAGACATTTGGACAAGTGCATGGATAGTATACGTTTAGAGGGATACGCGTTAACCGTGGGCAAAAGTGGTCGGCGTGAATGTGGCATCTTGGCTGGCATGCACGAGTTGGGCCGAAGGGCCTCTTATCATGCTGTATGAACCTATTAGAATGCCGTTGAACCTCTCATTCAAATGCAGATAAACCAGTTATGATATTGGAAATACTAGATTCGCTTCAAGCTATTGGCAATTTTGACATTAAAATTTCATGCAAACATTTGCCAGCGAAATTTAAATTTCAGACTAGCTTCTCAAACATCATTTTGCAAATATCAACCAAGTTTGGGATTAAATGTATAGCTGTATTATGAATTCCGTAGAAAATGTAGCCCAACTGCGATGAGTAATGCTTTGTACGGTGTGTTTTTCCTCTCTTGCAGGGCTGTGACTGAAAGCATTAATCAGTTAATTACGATGTGCACACAGCAGGCCCCAGGACAGAAGGAATGTGACAACGCTCTCCGTGAGCTTGAGGTAAGTGATGAATTGCCCCAGTTTTTGATGTGTTGATTCGAAGGATCTTGTGTCTACTTAGAAACATAGACATAGAAACATAGAAATTAGGTGCAGGAGTAGGCCATTCAGCCCTTCGAGCCTACACCGCCATTCAATATGATCATGGCTGATCATCCAACTCAGTATCCCGTACCTGCCTTCTCTCCATACCCTCTGATCCCCTTAGCCACAAGGGCCACATCCAACTCACTCTTAAATATAGCCAATGAACTGGCCTCAACTACCCTCTGTGGCAGAGAGTTCCAGAGACTCACCACTCTCTGTGTGAAAAAGGTCTTTCTCATCTCGGTCTTAAAGGATTTCCCCCTTATCCTTAAGCTGTGACCCCTTGTCCTGGACTTCCCCAACATCAGGAACAATCTTTCTGCATCTAGCCTGTCCAACCCCTTAAGAATTTTGTAAGTTTCTATAAGATCCCCTCTCAATCTCCTAAATTCCAGAGTATAAACCGAGTCTATCCAGTCTTTCTTCATAAGACAGTCCTGACATCCCAGGAATCAGTCTGGTGAACCTTCTCTGCACTCCCTCTATGGCAATAATGTCCTTCCTCAGATTTGGAGACCAAAACTGTACGCAATACTCCAGGTGTGGTCTCACCAAGACCCTGTACAACTGAAGTAGAACCTCCCTGCTCCTGTACTCAAATCCTTTGCTATGAAAGCTAACATACCATTCGCTTTTTTCACTGCCTGCTGCACCTGCATGCCTACTTTCAGTGACTGGGTGTACCATGACACCCAGGTCTCGCTGCATTCTCCCTTTTCCTAATCAGCCACCATTTAAATAATATTGCAGTTGAATCTTGCGCAGCAAGTGGCACTTGGCCCGGTGCCACTCTTGAATCAAGTACTGCCTGCCATTGTGCAAGTTTACTCTACAGTAATACCTACTTTAAGTTTGCAACTTGCTTGATTTATGTTAAGCATGAGCAATGCTACATGTGGTTGTTTGCTGGTTGTTTGTCACAGTGAAAAATTTTGAGTAAATAGCAAATCAAGGAGTGGGGGTGTTGATTGCAGATCCTTTAGCACACAAGCTGAATATAAGTAATATTTGTTTGCAAGTTACAGCATCCTTTAGACGAGCTTATGTACTTAATATTTTTGAAGTTAGATTTATCTGAACCAGTCAGGCAGCCAAATTTACAAGCAGATAATATAAACATCAGAAATAGAATAGCATTATGAAGTTCTTCTGAAGTATGAGTTTACAAAATTAAAAACAAATCATAAAAGAAGGAACCTTGGTCATACTCTGCCTTTGCATTACGTTTTGTGCGCTATGCAGCCTGATAACCAAGCCAATATAGTTAATAACAAAACACGGCATTTGCTTGTTCTCAAATCCTTTCATACCATCATTCCGGATCGACTGTTGAACACCCTCCTCAAATACAGCTACCCACAGGAAATCTGTCTCATATTAGTCTTGCTCCACTTCAGCATGCAAGCTCTGATATTCACCCAGTGAATCCACAACAAACCATTCTTAGTGAAGGCAGGTGTCCAACAAGGCTGTGTTATTGCTCTAAGACAGTGCACAATATTTCTTACCGGCAAAGAATGTTGACCTAATTTCCAGCTTGGGAAGCTGTTCAATGTAAGGGAACTACACCCAAGGTTACCCAAACCTCGGTAGCTGAGCTGGTGTAGTCAGATAACACTTTCTCTTGCATGCATTCAGTAGCTGAGCTCCAAGGCACCATCGTCACTTTCATTGAAGCACACTTGATGATACGCCCTCTACTCAACATATCCGGAAGATGAAATTCCTCTACCAAGTTGCTCCTGATGCACCACCTCCTCTCTCATCACGATAATAGTTCACCGAAAAGCTCTGCGGAAAATTTAAAACACTTTCCATTATCACAGGAGCCACCACTGAGCAAAGGCAGACACCGATGATGAAATTTGCCAATGCTTTCAATGCACCAGTCATCAGTCATTGGGGAATAGGGTATTCGAAGACCTGGTACAAAAGTCTCAGTATGTTTTGACAGCAGTGTTCCTTGCTCTCTTATATGTACCTGAACCCTGCAGCACCAATTGCAGGCATCGTAAGGTATTGGAAAAATACTATGGACACTGTCTATAACAAGATAACAAGAGGAATCGAATATAGGAGCAAAGAGGTCCTTCTGCAGTTGTACAGAGCCCTAGTGAGACCACACCTGGAGTATTGTGTGCAGTTTTGGTCCCCTAATTTGAGGAAGGACATTCTTGCTATTGAGGGGGAGCAGTGTAGGTTTACAATGTTAATTCCCGGGATGGTGGGACTGTCATATGCTGAGAGAATGGAGCAGCTGGGTTTGTACACTCTGGAGTTTAGAAGGGTGAGAGGAGATCTCATTGAAACATACAAGATTGTTAAGGGCTTGGACACACTGGAGGCAGGAAACATGTTCCCAATGTTGGGGGAGTCCAGAACCAGGGGCCACAGTTTAAGAATAAGGAGTAAGCCATTTAGAACGGAGACGAGGAAACACTTTTTCTCACAGAGAGTGGTGAATCTGTGGAATTCTCTGCCTCGGAGGGCGGTGGAGGCAGGTTCTCTGGATGCTGTCAAGAGAGAGCTAGATAGGGCTCTTAAAAATAGCCGAGTCAGGGGATATGGGGAGAAGGCAGGAGCGGGATACTGATTGGGGATGATCAGCCATGATCACATTGAATGGCGGTGCTGGCTCGAAGGGCCGAATGGCCCACTCCTGCACCTATTGTCTATTGTCCGTTGTCTGTTGAGTCAAATCCCATATCCAGAGAGTAGGAATTTTTAATTATCATATTCACTGGGAATGGAACAATAAAAATACATTAGACTAATGCAAAATACTGGAGTAACTTGGACTGAAAGATAGAATTTGGGGGAGGGAAAGAAGAGAGACTGGCCGTGAGAAAACAGATGATCTCAGGAAGGGTGGAGTCCATAATGGTCCATTGTTGGCTGGGGAAGATTGCTAGTTGGGTGGGAACAGACATTTTTATGGGAAGAGATATCAGGTGGGCAGAAGTAAAAATTCAAGAGTGTGCTCAAAGCCACCTTAACTAATCATCCCCACTGATTCCCAGGAATCCCTGGCCCATGACAGCTCAAAGTAGAAAAGGAATAGTTGGAATGACATTAATAACCGCAAGTCCATGCATCAGAAGCCTCATACTAGTGACGGAAGGAGCGGACCCTTCGCAAACTACCCTCTCAAGGCCAACATTTGCCTGTTCAGTGGAAGTGTGAGTCCAGGTTCAATCCCTGGCATCTCTACTGGATATAGAAACATAGAAAATAGGTGCAGGAGTAGGCCATTCGGCCCTTTGAGCCAGCACCGCCATTCAATATGATCATGGCTGATCATCCAAAATCAGTACCCTGTTCCTGCTTTCTCCCCGTGTCCCTTCATCCCATTAGCCCTAAAAGCTATATCTAAACCAAGAGATGTATTCAACGATGTCCATCAAGAGATTACTCAACGTCATGTTGCTCAATGAAATACTGATGATAGAATACCATTCTGGAGCAATTGGTGAATTTAATCCTTGTTTCTACACTCTGTGATTCCCACATTAGCCTCATTAAACACCTCGGGACACCCATAACTGGAGTGCAAGCCAATTGGCCTTTATCTCAAATCCTTGCAGTGCATTAAGTAAAATTCCAAAATTCTGGCATGCATAGGACCTTGGTACTGAACTGGCAAACGTTCCTTAATTGGAGGATGTTGTTCCTATTAATACCCCAACATCCTTTTAATTTGCTGTTCTTTAAGATGTTACAAAGTCATATTTTCCCGCCGATCCAGTAAATTAAAAGGGAGTGTGAGAGACAGGGCCATGGTGAACCAACGGAGAAGACAGGAACTGGGGCCCCAATGAGTTTCAAGCAAACATCACCTGGGTGAGCCAGGTGCAAACCATTAGGATTTCTGGATAGCAGATTATCAAAAGTTACCATCTTCAATTACCAATTTTATTGGATCTTCCTGTTGCCCCAGGAAGATCCATCTTGTGAATGACCTTTGCCTCCCCCGCTACTTTTGAGAAGTGCTTCATCATACCTTGAACAAGGAAGGGCTTTATTTGAATGTTCCAGTAATCTCAAGAACTTGTCGCATTCCAGAGGTGGTCACAAGCATGAGACCCTTAAAGGCTTGAGGAGAAGTCAATGTGCACGGCTAGTATGAAAAGAGCAGATCAGACAGAAGAGAAATTGACTCTGAGGGAAGTCAGAGAGGTGAGGAAGGTCAATGTAGACGGGCGAGAATAATGCATCGCATGGTATGTTCTCCACTACGTGTTTGATTGGACATGACTTTTTAATGAGTATTGTACTTTTGAATGATTTGAATTTGATTTTTGTTTCCTTTGCAGACAGTCCAAGGAATGCTGGACAACCCGACTGAAGCTGTCAATGACTTGTCTTACTTTGATTGCATCGACAGTGTGATGGAAAATTCCAAGGTATCAAAGTGACTATTTTTTAAATCTTGGTCCTTGAAGAGCAGCCATTAATTTGATTTTTTTTGTTTGAATGATGATCGAGGGTTAAAAGTTAAATGTGACATCTCCAAGCAAAGGCTGCAGGGTGACTTGGAAAGGTTGGGTGATTTGGCAGATGCATGGCAGATGCTGTATAATGTGGATAAATGTGAGGATATCCACTTTGGTGGCAAGAACAGGAAGGCAGATTATGATCTGAATGGTGTAAGAAAGAACTGCAGATGCTGGTTTAAATCGAAGACAGACACAAAATGTCGGAGCAACTTGGCGGGCGACGCAGCATCTCTGGAAAGAAGGAATGGGCGACGTTTCGGGTCGCGATCCTTCTCCAGTCTGAATAAAGGTCTCTACCCAAAACGCCGCCCATTTCTTCTCTCCAGAGATGCTGCCTCATCCGCTGAGTTGCTCCAGCATTTTGTGTCTACCTATTATCTGAATGGTGTCAGGTTAGAAAAATGGAAGGTGCAATGAGACTTGGGTGTCCTTGTAGATAAGTACGTCGCTGAAAGTAAGCATGCAGGTACAGCATGTTGGCCTTCATAGCGAGAGGATTTGAGTACAGGAGCAAGGATGTCCTACTGCAGTTTTACAGGGCCCTGGTGAGACCACACCTGGAGTATTGTGTGCAGTTTTGGTCTCCTAATTTGAGGAAGGACATTCTTGCTATTGAGGGAGTGCAGCATATGTTCACCAGGTTAATTCCTGGGATGGCAGGGCTAAATTTGATGAAAGAATGGATCAACTGGGCTTATATTCACTGGAATTTAGAAGGATGAGAGGGAATCTTATAGAAAATTCTTAAGGGATTGGATAGGCTAGATGCAGGAAAAATATTCCCAAAGTTGGGGGAGTCCCGAACCATGAGTCACAGTTTAAGAATAAGGGGTAGGTCATTTCGGACTGAGATGTGGATAAACCTTTTCACCCAGAGTCGTGAATCTGTGGAATTCTCTTGCCACAGAAGGCAGTGGAGACCAATTCACTGGATGTATTCAAGAGAGAGGGTACACAAAAAGCTGGAGAAACTCAGCGGGTGCAGCAGCATCTAAGGAGCGAAGGAGATAGGCGACGTTTCGGGCCGAGACCCTTCTTCAGACCCTTCTTCAGTATTCAAGAGAGAGTTGGATATTACTTTTAGGGCTATGAGAATCAAGGGATATGGGGGAAAAAGCAGGAACAGGATAGATCAGCCATGACCTTATTGAATGTCAGTGCTGACTCAAAGGGCCAAATGGCCTACTCCTTCACCTACTTTCTATGTTTATGTTAGTGTTCAAGGTGGATTGATATAGTTACAAGTGTTAAAAGTGGATGGCGCTGGAGAGGGTCCAGAGGAGGTTTACAAGAATGATCCCAGGAATGAGTGAGTTAACATATGATGAGCTTTTGACGACGCTTGGCCTGTTTAAAGGATGAGGGGACCGTCATTGAAACTTACCGAATAGTGAAAGGCATGGATAGAGTGGATGTGGAGAGGATGTTTCCACCAGTAGGAGAGTCTTGGACTAGAGGTCATAGCCTTTAGGAAGGAGATGAGGAGGAATATCTTTAGTCTAAGGGTGGTGAATCTGTGGAATTATTTGCCACAGAGGGCTGTGGAGGCCAGGTCAATGGATATTTTTAATAGATAGATTCTTGATTAGTACGGGTGTCAGGGGTTATGGAGGGAATGCAGGAGAATGGGGTTCGGAGGGAGAGATCGATCAGCCATGATTGAGTGGCGGAGTAGACTTCATAGGACGAATAACTTAATTTTGCTCCTGTTACTTATGATCTTATGAAGAGAAGGAACTTTTCAAACAATCTTTCCGTTCCGATTTACAAACTGTTGCTCTTAATAGTCCGACAGTCTTTAAGATGAAGTGATTTGATGAATGGATTTCATTGTAACTTACAACTAAACCTATTCTAAATTCTATTTATTTCAAACCCCTTTGTGAAACTATCTGCCCCTCCCACCTCTCCCCGCCAAAATAACGATTTTTCATAATAAAACTTATTTTCCATCGTTGGGATTCCCAACAGGGTTGACAGCCAATGTAATAACTTCTGAAGATCTGATCACCCCATACTGAAGACATGAACACAATACGTTGTATATAGAAAGCAGTGGACAAAATTGGGGGCATTGATAGAGCAGACAATTTAGAAAAACCTATTTGCCATAGCAGAGATTTCTAAAACCATAGGTATAGATCGCAAGATCATAAGAGATAGTAGAATTAGGCCATCCGGCCCATCAGTCTACTCCACCATTCAATCATGGCAGATCTATCTCTCCCTCCTAACTCCATTCTCTTGCATTCTCCCCATAACATCTGACACCGGTACTAATCAAGTTCCTATAGGGGAAGGAAACCAAGGTGTAGGAAGTTCAGAGGGAATCTGGAGAGTTTTTTTCTCAGCCACAAAGCGATTGGTGTCTGTAACAAACTGCCTGAGTGGATACCTGGATGTGCGCTTGCATATCCAAACAGTAGAAGTCTGGACCAGGTGGGAATGTGGGCATGTATAGATATGTACTCTGCGCTTTAGAGCTCAATGAACAATTTGACTGTTCTGGTAATATTTGAAGAATGTTGGCCTGAACACCCAGATCCTGATTTCTTCAGAATGCATCATGGAACAAGCAAGCAGACTAATACATCATTTTAAAGGTGTCTTGCCCAAAGACTGCAACCAAACTAATTCATTCCAGGCTCTGTTCTTGTGAATCACTCATGTTTTCACTCTAAATCTAGAATAGCTTCTTAAAGAACCAATGCCCAAACTAGATCTCTTATCCAAATAAGGTATTCCCTCTATATTTGATTGGGATAAAATTATATTTTTTGCAATTATTGCGTGAAGTATTTAAGAAAATGTAACTTTGAACAATTTCACAAAAAAATGATAAATGTTACAAAAAAATGATAAATAATGTTAAGCACTGTGTCAAAAGTGAAAAAATTTAAATCTTTAAGGATAAGAGGGAAGTCTTTTAGGATCGGGATGAGAAAATCATTTTTCACACAGAGTGTGGTGAATCTGTGGAATTCTCTGCCACAGAATGTAGTTGAGGCCAGTTCATTGGCTATATTTAAGAGAGAGTTAGATGTGTCCCTTGTGGCTAAAGGGATCAGGGGGTATGGAGAGAAAGCAGGTACAGGATACTGAGTTGGATGATTAGCCATGATCATATTGAATGGCGTTGCAGGCTCGAAGGGCCATTACTTTGTCTTTAGCCTTGCATGCAAAATTTAGATAACAGTGATTATCCATTATTTTATGTGCAGGTTCTTGGAGAAGCAATGACAGGGATTTCTCACAATGCAAAGAACAGTAATCTACCAGCTTTTGGTGATTCTGTGAGCTCTGGTTCCAAGGCCTTGTGTGGACTTACAGAAGCAGCTGCCCAGGTAAACATTAGTTTTACAAAGAGAGTTGTTCAGCAAATCATCCTTATACCTGTGTAGAAAAGATGCAAAAACCATGCTAGAGCATCATTGGGATGGTTTGTAATGCTGCAGGATCCTAAACCCTTGTGTAATATTGCATCTTTATGGGATTCCAAATGTGAAGATGGTTCATTTTATTTTAGCCAACTCTTTGTTAGATCAATTCATGTCCTGTCGCCTTTTACTCACCTGTTTGTTCCAATAAATGTCATGCTCCAATAACCCTGTCATTTCTCCTGAATTGCTCCCTCCAACCTGTGATTTAAATTGATAGCTGATCATTCCCGATTCCACAAACAAAATGTTAAGAAATGGTATTAAATTATCTTTTAGTTTGTTCTTCTTTAGTAGCAATAGAAGCATTATCTGATAACTCTGCTCAAATTCCTATTTCAGTCGTAATCCTAGTAATTTAACCTTCTAGATCTTTAATATGCTGAACTTCCAGAAATTACACACAGTTCTAGAACATTGATCTAATGATTATATAAATGTAATTGATCACACTTTTTCGTTCCAGTGCTGTCTACCAGTGCCCTTACGCAAACATCCAATCTTTCCATAGTTTTGCACAAGTTCCACTGCTTATCAAGTCTAGTATCGTCAATAAAGTTTGAGATTAATCCTGGTACTTGGCCAAAATCATCTATTCATACCATGAAGGGAATCTGCAATATTTTTTAATATTCAGACAGCTCTCTGAACCAAATTGAGATTGTCCTTTATCAAGTTGTCCATTTCACAGTGGACACAAAATTTTATTTCAATTTTTTGAGATTTGATAATCTCCAACATACATAAAATGAAAAATTATTGTTCACTATCACGTTGCCATCAAATCATTTGGAATAAAATATAGTATTACAATGAATCGGTAAAAGACATAATCTTGCAGTTCAGTCATTTCAGTTTGTAGCCTCCTGAATTCTTTGAAGAGGAATAATTCCAATCTTTCAAATACTCAGCCTTTGTTTATTTAGCCAACGCTAATGGCACCTTGAAATTACAATTAAAACACAAAGTACGTGCTATAACTCCAACTAAGAAAACCAAGCCCAAAGCCAAAGTATTATCTAACTATCCAACTAAATGTACCAACTTACAATAAATAACTCCATATGCAAAAAACAGCAACCTAGCTCTTTAAAGCAAAAATGAATTGTGTAGAATCAATTATATCATTGGAGTTATCGAGTACACCTGCATCCTATTTCCAACTAATCCTAGCCCATCATTAGGTTGTAACATCACAAATATCACCCTTGCATAAGGCCGGGATACACGTACACAGACTACAATTACAAAGCAGTACACATACTGCATGTCATACGTTTCCTATCTGCCCCCAACTGACATTATTTCTTCTCCACAAAATCCACCTACTGCCTGTTCTGCTGCCTCTGACATATGCTTTACAGCCTGATGCAAACTCTGTCCACATATTCCTAGCTCTCCAAATAGCAACGTGATCGATCCTGCTATGAAACCTCTACAACCCACCTCTTCCGGACATACTCGTGCTCTCCATCCTCGCTGCTCAACTTCTGCTGCCAACTCTACATATCTAAGCCTTTTCTTTTCATAAGCCTCACCCACTAAGTCTCCCAAGGCACCATCAGTTCTATAAAATGCACTATCCAATGACTAACTGACCATAACACTATATTAGGCCTCAAACTAGTAATAATTATTTCCTGCGGAACATCAAGCTTTCCTCCCAAATCTACCCACATCTCCCAATCATTGGCTCCCCGTAACTGGCCTGACACATGGCTGTCTACAAACTTCCCTCGTTTACCTTTCTCTCCCTCACGGACAAAATTAATCGCTACTCTCTCAGTCCTGGTGCCGACAGAATTCACTTGTGCTCTCCTCCTCTTAATTGCTGCAGCTATGCACTTCATAACCTGGTTATGCCGGCAAGTATACCGACCCTGAGAAAGACAAGTTCTACATCCTGACAAAATACGCCTCAACTTTGCCACCTCTGAACACAAGGGGCATACAAGGTCCCCACTTACCCAGTGTTTGAGGTTCTGCGGTGATGGCAGCACATTACATATAGCCCTTACATGAATTACATAAATAACTTACATGACCCCTCCAAGCACCACAGGTCCCCCAGCTAAACCTCCTCTTTTCTACAGAAGAAACAAGGAAGTGCTGAAAAAACTCATGTTAAGCAAGTCTATGGAAAAATGTTGTTTAAATTCAGAGGCACAGCATGGAAACTGGCCTTTGGCCCCATGAGTCCATGCCCATCCATCTATCACCTGTTCACATTAGTTCTGTTATCCCACTTTTGCATTGCCACCTGCACACTCGGGGTAATGTACAGAAGTAAATTAATCTACAAACGCACGTGTCTTTGGGATGTGGGAGGAAACCAGAGCACTTGGAAGAAAAGCACGCAGTCACAGGGAGAACGTGCAAACTCCCCACAGCCAACACTTGAGGTCAGGATCGAACCTGGGTCCCTGGCGTCGTGAGCCATCAGCTCTACCAGTTGTGCCAACTGTGCTGCTTCAGTCCAGATAACTAGAGTTTAAATTGATTCCTGACTTAAAGATTTATTTATTTCTTGCCAGAAGTGTTGCAAGTGTGGGTATAGTGTGCTGCATTGCCTTTGGAAGCTTCTTTGTAATGGGAGGAAAGGAAACTTAAAGAACGGCCAGTACCATACTTGGCAAAAGTGAAGAGAAGACATTGATGTGTGGAGTCACCATTTTAATTATTAGGAGATTGCTGCTTATAACAAAAGATATTCAAGAGGACCAAATTTTTTTTTGAAATAACTAAAACTGTTTAAATCTTGATTTACAGGCAGCCTACCTTGTAGGAATATCAGATCCCAACAGTCATGCTGGACAGCAGGGATTAGTTGATCCAGCTCAATTTGCCCGTGCCAACCAAGCAATCCAAATGGCTTGTCAGAACTTGGTAGACCCATCCTGTATCCAGACACAGGTAAGATATGTTCTTGTTGTTGTAAAATTAAAATATTTGCCTTTTGGCAGAATCCCATGATAGTTACAGCAGGAGAAGAAAGCCAATTATCCAGTTTCTAGAAACCTACTGCATAGGTTTTCTATCACGTTTCGCCCGTCGCCTGCATTCTATGTGCCCATGTTCCAGAACTTGCCCCATTTCTAGTTCTTAATTCAATTTCTTAAATTTTGGAATGCTCTGTTTGTGAGTTTGCATGAATCACTTGAAGCTTTTCGCTCAGTATTCTTGTCTTGCTGCAGGTTTTGTCCGCTGCCACCATTGTTGCAAAGCACACCTCTGCACTGTGCAATGCCTGTCGCCTGGCCTCTTCCAAGACCTCGAATCCCGTGGCAAAGAGACAGTTCGTACAGTCGGCGAAAGAAGTGGCAAATAGCACAGCCAATCTCGTGAAGACAATCAAGGTATGTCCTAGAAAATTCATGTTTACAGACGAGCATTTCGGGTTACAACTTGTATGGAGTTGAGTCACATGTGATAGAAACATTAGAGATTGTCACATTGACAAGTTTGTATTGATAGTTAGAAACATAGAAAAATAGGTGCAGGAGTAGGCCATTCGGCCCTTTGAGCCAGCAACGCCATTCAATATGATCATGACTGATCATCTAAAATCAGTACCTAGTTCCTGCTTTGTCCCCAAATTCCTTGATTCCTTTAGACCTAAGAGCTAAATTTAACTCTCTCTTGGATGTTTTTAAATGGACATCGACATATTGCTGTTTCAATGTATAATCTTTTGTGGTTTGGACTATTAAAATAATTAAAACTGCATTTCTCTTTTGCAACAACATAGGCCCTTGATGGAGCATTTACAAATGACAACCGAGAGAAGTGCCGAGCTGCCACAGTCCCTCTGATAGAAGCAGTCGAGAATCTGACAGCGTTTGCTTCCAACCCAGAGTTTGTCAGCATCCCAGCTCAAATCAGTCCTGAGGTACTGCAAAAGCCTTTGGTTCAATACTGAAAAAGGGAAATCGATGGCCATGAGATGCAGTTTAGTGTAGTATATAATTGTCATGTGTACCGAGGTACAGTGAAAAATCTTTTTGTTTTGTACTAAGGTAGACTCAAAATGCTGGAGTAACTCAGCGAGACAGGCAGCATCTCTGGAGAGAAGGAATGGGTGACGTTTTGGGTCGAGATCCTTCTTGGATTGTACTATCCAGTCAGCGGAAAGACTAGACATATTATAATCAAGCCATCCACAGTTTACAGATAGAAGATAAAGGGAATAACTTTTAGTACAAGATAAGTCCAGTAATATCTTGATTAAAGATAGTCCAAGTGTCTTCAATGAGGTAGATGGTAAGTCAGGACCAGTGTCCTATTGGTGATAGGATAGTTGTCTGATACCAACTGTGAAGAAACTCTCCCTGAACCAAACAAAACAGAAACAGTAGTGGGAATGTTGGTTTGGTTTAAACTAAACCAAAGATACAGCATAGAAACGGGCCCTTTGGCCCATCGAGTCCATGCCGACCCACCGATCACCCATGCACTAGTTCTATGTAATCCCACCTTCGCATCCTACACACTAGGGGCAATTTACAGAGGCCGATTAACCTACAAACCTGCATGTCTTTGGAATATGGGAGGAACCAGAACACCCGGAAGAAACCCACACAGTCACAGGGAGAACATACACACTCCACACAGAGAGCACCCAAGGTCAGGGTTGAACCCAGGTCTCTAGGACTGTGAGGCAGCAGCTGTACCTCTGCACCACTCTGCTGTCCTGCCACTTCCTTGTGGTTCCACATGCCTGCCCTGCCACTGCCAGCTTCTGGCTGATCCTTTACTTCAGTGCTACTTTCCTGCATTAATCCCATATTCCTTTATTTTCCCCAAATAGCCCAAAATCTATTGATCGGTCATAAAAATATTCAGTGACTGAACCTTCACAACCCTCTTAGAGAGTGAATGCAAAGATTTACCATCCTCTGACACTTATGACCCCATGATTGATGTTGAATTGAGTTCTGAATATTATGTGTCTTCAATTCAAATTAAACTAATGCATTGCAGATCTACTAAACAACTTTTTTAACCATTGGTTAAATATAGTATTGATGGCATTACCATTATTCATCTTACAACTTGCGAAATGGTTATTCTACGCTGGATCTCTGAGCCATCATATCAATGATATTTTCCTGTAATGTATTCTTGGGATCAATTTACATAATAACCAGGAGGTGGGAGTAAACCAGAGTACCTGGTGGAAACACAGTAAAAATGTGCAGATTCCGCTAAGACATCAACGGCTGTATCGGTACGGTGGTGCAGCGATAGAGTTGCTGCCTTGCAGCGCCAGAGACCCAGGTTCGATCCTGAATATGGTTGCTTGTCTGAGCGGAGTTTGTACTTTCTCCCCGTGGCCTGCGTGGGTTTTCCCGGGGAGCTCTGGTTTCCTCCCACACTCCAAAGACGTACAGGTTTGTAGGTTAATTGGCTTGGTAAAATTATAAATTGCCCCTAGTGTGTGTAGGATAATGTTAATGTACGGGGATCACTGGTCGGCGCGGACTTGGCCGGCCCTCTTTCCTAGCTGTATCTCTAAACTAAAAAAACTAAACTAATTGGTGAGGGTCAGAATCACTGGCGCCACCAAAGTTTGAGATGGAAAGTGAATCCATCTTGTAGCTGTGGATTGTGACATGTGGTGAGTAGTGCAGCACCTGGTTGCAGAATAGAAATTAAATTAATAATGTGGCATTAAAAAAGCGTAACATTAATTATAATGACCACAAATCTATCAGATTTTTTTTGCTGGAGTCCACCTGGTTCCTTTGTCCCCTACGGCAATGCAGACCTTGGGCCAAACGCAGGCAGTTGGGACTAATGCAGATGGGGCATGTTGGTCGGTGTGGGCAAGTTGGGATAAAGGGCCTGTTTCCGTGCTGTGTGACTCTAAAGTGGTTGGCCTCGATAAGCCACAGTGCAAGGACAGTGAGGGATGGGTAATAAATGCTGGCCCACCAATGACTGGACCATGAAATATGAATTAAAAATAAATTCCGCTGTGTGGTGACTTTTGTGAGGAAATAAAGTCAATTACTTGAACAATATTTAATTTTTCTCCAAAGCTGAAAATATATTTAAGACTCCAGTAACGTTTGAGGCACTGAGAGTAGACAATCCTAATTGTGACCATTCTACACTCTAGGGGAATGGAAAAAATGTGTAATTGAGAAGAAAAAAATTACACATTTGTTTGTAGGTCTCTGAAGGTAAATACTGCCACAAGGTGATTGCATGAATTGGTCAACATCTCACCCAAAATACTCCTCATGGTAACCGAGCAAAGGAAAGGTTGTACTTTTAAAGCACTGAAGTCAATATAAATAACTTCCTATACTTGTCCACACGAGGGTGCCAAATCTCCAACTGAACTATTAACTATTCTTTTAACAAGTTAGAAAAATTACATCAGTGGAACAATTTGTTTCAGGACTTATATCTATGTTTGATGTTTTTTCTTGTGGCAGGGTCTTAATGCAATGGATCCTATAGTTGTGGCTGCAAAGACAATGCTGGGCAGTTCGACTGGCCTAATTCAGACCGCTCGCTCCCTTGCTGTGAATCCCAAAGACCCACCCAAATGGTCTGTTTTGGCTGGACATTCTCGAACTGTTTCTGATTCTATCAAGAAGCTCATTACTTCCATCAGGTATTTATTTCTATTAAACAAGATCGGTTCAGGTTTTGCTTAAACTTTACAAGGGCTTAATCTCTACTGACTCTTTTGTCGATAATCCTATTAAAAAAAATTCACTCTTTAAATCTTTGATCTGAGAATTATCTGACTAAGTTTTATTCTCGAGAGTGTTTAGTAACATTGTCATACATCCTAGTTTTATTATGGTTTGCTGCATCTATTGCACATGTTGCTATTATTTAATTGTTTAATTCCATCATTTGTCCTTTAAGAAATATTTATGCATTGTTTCGAAAATCTTAGGTTCTATTAAACAAAATTATGCTAATTAACATGTTAATTAAGCTTTAAAGCATATTTATAAATAACTCAACATATTAGAATGCAATCTATTAAAATCATGACCTTTCTAAAAAGAATCAACATCAATATTACACCCCACTGTTAATAGGCTTGCTATTTTTCTATTTAGTCTTTGAATAGTGAGCTAACCCCGATTGTAACTCCTGTTATCAATAATTACATGAAAAATTTTGCTACAAATATTTTTATGATCAAGAGACGTTTAAAATAAGATATCTTAAAATTAGCAACCCCGATAGATGAACTAAACATTTTGATTCATCTGTGCCTGAATCCTTTAAGATTTGTTATATTTTATAAGGTAGGAGAAGAGGGTATGAAGGGGGAGTAGGAGAGTGGGAGAGAGAGGAGGGGGAGGAGAAATGGAGAGAGGGGGAAGGGAGAGGTGGAGGAGGGAGGGGAGAGGTGTAGAAAGAGAGTGGAGAGAGGGGGAGGTGTGGAGAGAGGGGGAAGGGGGGGGAGGGAGGGAGAATGAAGGGGGAGGGGGGGAGGGGGGGAGAGGGTAACCAAGCGTCTGCATGATGTTTAGGACAGAGAGAGGTGAGGATAGTTTCAATACCAGCGTCTCAAACTAACTGCTATGTTCAGTAGACATAATATTGCTTAAATATATAAATATTTATATATGTGGCCCGCCACCCGCTCACAGACATGGGTCCTGGCCCCTATGCAGAAAAAGGTTGCCGACCCCTGATTTGGAGGAGTTCTGTTCACTAACTTGTTTTGTCTCCACACCGTGTGTTCAGTACCTTTGCAAAATGACAGCTTGAGTTAAATCTTTTAATACAATTTCTGTAATTTGGTGGCAAAATACACAAAGTGCATTTGTAGTTTTGCATGCGAAATCATCACTTGCACTTTGTGTAGTCTGCCACCATTCAGGGTCAACTGTTCAAAGACTGAGAAAACTGATAAAGGTACCAAAGTGATACTGGTGCTGTATTCAGCATTTTCTTTACATTCATGTATGTTCAGTGAATGTTGCTGTCATCTTGAATGTGAGAGAGTGTATAACACTTACTGAATTGTTTCTTTGATGTCTCAGTATATTCATGGAACATGTTTTATTTTGCTTCTTCAGAGATAAGGCTCCTGGACAGAGGGAGTGTGATGAAGCCATTGATGTTCTCAACCGATGTATCAGAGATGTTGACCAGGCATCTTTGGCAGCAATTAGTCAGCAGTTAGCCCCACAGCAAGACCGCTCCCAAGAGGTGAACAACAAATATGTTCTCTGTTCAGTGATTTTCTGCATCTCGGCTATTTCATTTTAAATGATTGTGCTGGTAAATCCAAAAGCATGGAATTGGAAACTTTCCATTTTATTCCCTCATGTTCTACTCTATCCCAGCTTGAAGCTTGTTATCTGAACATCTTTCCATATTTAGAAACATAGAAAAATAGGTGCAGGAGTAGGCCATTCGGCCCTTCGAACCAGCTGATCATGGCTGATCATCTAAAATCAGTACCCCGTTTCTGCTTTTTCCCCATATCCCTTGATTCCTTTCGCCCCCAAGAGCTAAATCGAATTATCATCAAACAGGAAGCCCATTGCCCTGAAATGCTAACTGTTTCTGCATCTTGACTTTATATGGCATCCTGAATATTTCAGCTTTCCATTTTAATTGTTGTTATTATTTTAAGATTTGCATTGATTAATTATTTTGAGATGAGTTGGGGAAAGGTTTGGAGATGTGTGGGGCAAGCTTATTTTACACAGAGGGTGATGTGAGGAGGCAGATACAATAGTGGTATTTAAGAGACTTTTGGATAGGCAAGGTGATGGAGGCATATGGAATATATGCAGGCAGATAAGAGTTGATCTTGGCATCATGTTCGGCACGGACATTATGGGCTGAAGGGTCTGCTGTGCTCTCCTGTTCTATGTCCTATTTGAAGCGTATATTCACTGCAACTTAAGTATTAAAATTCAAAGATATGATGCCACAATGCCGTAGACAGCTTTTACAACATCAGTTTGTTCACCCAATGTAAGGCAATATCCAATACATAAATATAGGCACAACAGACATGCTGTAATCTGGAGCAAAGCGAACTGCTGGAGGATCTCCCGGTCAGGCAACATCTGTGGAGGCAGGAGGATGGTCGACCTTGCAGGTCAGGACACTCCTGCATCACTGCATCTTCGTCCACTGAAGCTGCCTGACCTGCTGAGTCCCTCCAGCAGTTTGTTTTTGTGTGTTTAGTAAATAAATGCAAATCTGTCTTTAAATTTCTGAATCATCACACTCTTGATTACACTGTAAAAAATGTTAAATTTGAACTGATATATTGTCCTAAGAACTTCTATTCCAATTGTCCATTAGGCATTATACGATCAGATGGCTGGAGCTGTCCATGAGATCAGCAATCTGATTGATCCAGTAGCTGTGGCTGCTCGCGCTGAAG
Source organism: Okamejei kenojei (assembly GCA_035221665.1). Classification (NCBI taxonomy): domain Eukaryota; kingdom Metazoa; phylum Chordata; class Chondrichthyes; order Rajiformes; family Rajidae; genus Okamejei; species Okamejei kenojei. Next base: position 146,884,992 of record CM069131.1, on the reverse strand, counting down.
CTTCACAACTAGGACACAAGGTAAAATATTTGTATTATGGACAATAGGTTCCTGACATTGCCTTTGTATCAAACGTTTTTTAAATTCTGTACTTAAAGCTGTCCAGACACCTTACTTACAAACTATATATTGCCCTCAGCAATGTGTTGAATCATGGAAACATTCTTTTAACACATTGAGCTTGGTATGGTATGGAACTTTATTTCTCGCATGTGCTGAGGTCCAGTGAAATTCATTTTTGTATACAGTTCAAAACCTTGCACTAATGGTTTAGATTAGCCATGCAGTCTATTGTCGGCAGCTGCCTCCCTGCTTCTGATATGATAAATCTCTGATTTTGGTCACAGATTTTTATAGCGATACAAAGAAGAGGACAGATAGTTTGGAGTCATTTCCCAAAGCTGGTAGAACGCCATTGCTTTTCCCAGAAGCAAAATTGGAGAAGAATTAGATCAGTAACACCAGGAAAATGAGTATCAAAGTCCAAGTAAATTACTTAGAGTCATATCTTAGAATAGTTTTATTTATTATTGTCACATTTACAGAGATACAGTGAACAGCGTTTATGTTGCGTGCGGTCCAGTTAGCGGAATGACTACCCAGATGCCCCATCGAAGCTAGTCTAATTTTCCTGCATTTGGTCCATAACAACCCTTCCCCAGTCCCCAGCCCCTCCCAACAGACCTTTCCTACCCATATACCCGGGGACTTTAAACTAGAACGGTTGGGGGGAGGGACTCAAATAGAGAAAGCCAGTAGACAGGGTCTGAGGCAGGAGGCAGAGAAGGGAAGCACTCAGACCCAACATGTAGGGGGGAAAGAAGAAACAAATAATAAACAGAGAATAAGAGGTGGTGGGTTTCCAGGGCAAAAATCAAATGGGACCACTTGTCAACATAATTGTATAAAGAGTAAGAGTGTTGTAAAAACAAGCCTGAAGGTTTTGTGTCTCAATGCAAGGAGCATTCGTAATAAGGTAGATGAGTTGAATGTGCAGATAGCTATTAATGACTATGCTATAGTTGGGATCACGGAGACATGGCTCCAACGGGGACCAAGGCTGGGAGTTGAACATCCAAGGATATTCAATATTCAGGAGGGATAGACAGAAAGGAAAGGGAGATGGGGTAGCGTTGCTGGTGAGAGAGGAGATTAATGCAATAGAAAGGAAGCACATTAGCTTGGAGGATGTGGAATCGATATGGGTAGAGCTGCGAAACTCTAAGGGGCAGAAAACGCTAGTGGGAGTTGTGTACAGGCCACCTAACAGTAGTAGTGGAGTTGGGGATGGCATCAAACAGGAAATTAGAAATGCGTGCAACAAGGGTAAAACAGTTATAATGGTTGACTTCAATCTACATATAGATTGGGTGAATCAAATGGGCAGGGGTGCTGAGGAAGAGGATTTCTTGGAATGTATGCGGATAGTTTTCTAAACCAACATGTAGAGGAACCAACAAGAGAGCAGGCTATTCTAGACTGGGTATTGAGTAATGAGGAAGGGTTAGTTAGCAGTCTTGTTGTGCGGGGCCCCTTGGGCAAGAATGACCATAATATGGTTGAGTTCTTCATTAGGATGGAGAGTGACATAATTAAGTCAGAAACAAGGGTTCTGAACTTAAACAAAGGTAACTTTGAAGGTATGAGAAGTGAATTGGCCAAGATAGACTGGCAAGTGATTCTTAAAGGGTTGACAGTGGATGTGCAATGGAAGGTATTTAAGGACTGCATGGATGAACTACAACAATTGTTCATCCCAGTTTGGCAAAAGAATAAATCAGGGCAGGTAGTGCATCCATGGATAACAAGGGAAATCAGGGATAGTATAAAAACAAAAGATGAAGCATAGAAATTAGCCAGAAAAAGCAGCCTACCAGAGGACTGGGAGAAATTCAGAGTTCAGCAGAGGAGGACAAAGGATTTAATTAGGAAAGGGAAAATAAATTATGAAAGAAAACTGGCAGGGAACATAAAAACTGACTGCAAAAGTATTTTATAGATATGTGAAGAGAATGAGATTAGTCAAAACAAATGTAGGTCCCTTGCAGTCAGAAACAGGTGAATTGATCATGGGGAACAAGGACATGGCAGACCAATTGAATAACTACTTTGGTTCTGTCTTCGCTAAGGAAGACATAAATAATCTGCCGGAAATAGCAGGGGACCGGGGGTCAAATAAGGTGGAGGAACTGAGTGAAATCCAGGTCAGCCGAGAAGTGGTGTTGGGTAAATTGAATGGATTAAAGGCCGATAAATCCCCAGGGCCAGATAGTCTGCATCCCAGAGTACTCAAGGAAGTAGGCACAGAAATAGTGGATGCATTAGTGATAATTTTTCAAAACTCCTTAGATTCTGGAGTAGTTCCTGAGGATTGGAGGGTAGCTAATGTAACCCCACTTTTAAAAAAAGGAGGGAGAGAGAAAATGGGGAATTACAGACCAGTTAGTCTAACATTGGTAGTGGGGAAACTGCTAGAGTCAGTTATTAAAGATGGGATAGCAATACATTTGGAAAGTGGTGAAATCATTAGACAAAGTCAGCATGGATTTACGAAAGGCAAATCATGTCTGATGAATGTTATAGAATGTTTCGAGGATATAACTGGCAGAGTGGATAAGGGAGAACCTGTGGATGTGTTGTATCTAGACTTTCAGAAGGCTTTCGACAAGGTCCCACATAAGAGATTAGTATACAAACTAAAAGCACACGCTATTGGGGGTTCAGTATTGATGGGGATAGAGAACTGGCTGGCAGACAGGAAGCAAAGGGTAGGAGTAAACGGGTCCTTTTCAGAATGGCAGGCAGTGACTAGTAGGGTACCGTAAGGATCAGTGCTGGGACCCCAGCTATTTACAATATATATTAATGATTTGGACGAGGGAATTGAGTGCAACATCTCCAAGTTTGCAGATGACACTAAGCTGGGGGGTAGTGTTAGGTGTGAGGAGGATGCTAGGAGGCTGCAAGGTGACTTGGATAGGCTGGGTGAGTGGGCAAATGCATGGCAGATGCAGTATAATGTGGATAAATGTGAGGTTATCCACTTTGATGGCAAAAACAGGAGGGTTAACTATTATCTGAATGGTGGCAAATTAGGAAAAGGGGAGATGCAACGAGACCTGGGTGTCATGGTACACCAATCATTGAAAGTAGGCATGCAGGTGCAGCAGGCAGTGAAGAAAGCAAATGGTATGTTAGCATTCATAGCAAAAGGATTTGAGTATAGGAGCAGGGGGTTCTACTGCAGTTGTACAGGGTTTTGGTGAGACCACACCTAGAGTATTGCGTACAGTTTTGGTCTCCCAATCTGAGAAAAGACATTCTTGCCATAGAGGGGGTACAGAGAAGGTTCACAAGACTGATTCCTGGGATGTCAGGACTTTCATATGAGGAAAGACTGGATAGACTTGGCTTGTACTCGCTAGAATTTAGAAGACTGCGGGGGGATCTTATAAAAACTTACAAAATTCTTAAGGGGTTGGATAGGCTAGATGCAGGAAGATTGTTCCCGATGTTGGGGAGGTCCAGAACAAGGGGTCACAGTCTAAGGATAAGGGGGAATTCCTTTAGGACCGAGATGAGGAAAACATTTTTCACACAGGAAGTGGTGATTCTCTGGAATTATCTGCCACAGAAGGTAGTTGAGGCCAGTTCATTGGCTATATTTAAGAGGGAGTTAGATGTGGCCCTTGTGGCTAAAGGGATCAGGGGGTATGGAGAGAAGGCAGGTACAGGATACTGAGTTGGATGATCAGCCATGATCATATTGAATGGCGGTGCTGGCTCGAAGGTCCGAATGGCCTACTCCTGCACCTATTTTCTATGTTTCTATACCTGTCCAAGTGCCTTTTAAATGCTGATCTACCACCTGCCTCGACCATCTCCTCTGGCAGTTTGTTCCATATACCCACCGCCCTCGAGTGAAAAAGTTGGCCTTCGGGGAACCATTAAATCTTGAATTACTGGTGACTTGAATATTTCTTTGGACTGACTTCTGTTAACCAGTCCCTGTGTATTGGCCAAATCCATCTTATACTGGTCTCAAGGGTATTAACAGCATGAGGATCAAGACTCTTACTCTAAACTAAACTAAACTAAACTTGTCTAGTGTATTCACTTATGCTGGCTCGCATGTTAAAGCCTGGATTACAAAATAAAATTACTGAAATTTACAGAATATTTGAAAATATCTTTGTTGCTGTCTGATTCAGAAACAACCTTATTATGGACTATATTGTTATCCTCTTGTAAAATGTCTGTATAAATTTGTCTTCAGCCACTTGCTGCTAACCTTTTGTAGCTGCCAATCGAATAAAGGTGAATTACGCCGTTTTAGTTAACTAAACTGCCAAATTATAAGTGGTGTAAATAAGCTGCTGATACTTTTTGTTATGCCTCTGGTTAGTTCACAATATGCTCACTTAAATGTTGTCAATATGTTTGACATGGTCTTTGAATCACAGAATTAATTTAAGAAGTACACGTTTAAATGAACATTGCCTTCTCCACAAAACAATTGTTTAATAATGTGATAAATACGATTACCTAAGTGAATTAGGATTATTTCAGATTCATGGTTGGTGTGTGTGTTTTCCAGGTGTCTCAGATGGTAAGTTACTTTGAGCCACTTACCATGGCTTCCATTGGGGCGGCTTCAAAGGCAATTAACCATCAGCAACAGATGAATATATTGGATCAGACCAAGACGCTGGCAGAATCCGCACTTCAGATGCTGTACACAGCAAAAGAGGCAGGCGGCAATCCAAAGGTAAACAAAACACTCAGGAATTTGTTGAGCCCTTTAGCCAAATTTGTCGATACATTCTTTGTGCATGCAGTCCTTGCAGTCTAAGGAGCAACGCAAAGGATATTGGAGGCTCTTGAAGTTCATGGGAATATACAATGTGCATTTAAATAGTTGTTTCAGAATGTAAAACACCAAATCAATTCTAATAAGCTTGTACTGTAATGCATTAGAGATTTGTTAAATGTCACCAGTGCCAAATGCTCCTAATTGTATCCCTTCACTTCAATGTCTCAGCAAGCACATGTCAGAAACTGAGCACATTACAGTTAGCATGAGACCAATAACACACATTTACTCCTGTGTGGCCATTTACAGCAATTATTAAGAGCTCATCCACAGATGCAAGAGGTCCAAATGAAATGTTAGTCTTGTTGGATCTTTCTTCAGAAATGGTGCTTCAGTTGCATCGAGGCTTGGTCAGATCCTGTATGGATTGGCACACTGTGCCACTAGAAATCAATTCTGGCCTTTGAGGGGATAAACTGCAGGTTAACCAGAATGCTGTTGACTCTTTAACTTGTGTGGTTTGCACAGACATGGTTTGTATTCCTTGAGTTTAAAAGATTTAAGAAAGCCAGAATGAGATCTTCAAAATTATAAAAGGGGTTTCATTGTTGTAAATTATTTATAAGGAAATTATTTTCTCCTTTGGAAAATCCAGAGCATGAAAGTAAAATAAAATAAAGAACTCAGGAATAAAATCAGGAAGTAGTTTGTAAACCCATGATGATATTTATGAATAATGAATAAGAAACTATTACAATGGACTTAGATGTGGCATTAATTTGCATCTATTTTATTTTCTAGCAAGCAGCTCAAACACACGAGGCCTTGGATGAGTCTGTGCAGATGATGAAGGAAGCAGTGGAGGATCTGTCAGGAACACTGAGTGATGCAGCCAGTGCCGCGGGTGTTGTGAGTGGGATGGTGGACTCCATCAACCAGGCCATTAACAAGGTGAGAGCCATGGCCCTGGTTAGATTACTCTCAAAGCACTGAGCAGCTCCAGCCTCCACACCTGGAATGAGTAGGTTAACCTATGATGAGCGTTTGTCGGCACTGGGCCTGTACTCGCTGGAGTTTAGAAGAATGAGGGGGGACCTCATTGAAACATGCAGAATAGTGAAAGGCTTGGATATAGTGGATGAGAATAGGATGTTTCCACTAGTGGGGAGAGTCTAGGTCTAGAGGTCATAGCCTCAGATTTAAAGGACGTTTTTTTAGGAAGATGAGGAGAAATGTCTTTAGTCAGAGGGTGGTGAATCTGTGGAATTCTTTGCCACAGAGGTATGTGGAGGCCAAGTCAGTGGATATTTTTAAGGCAGAGATAGATAGATTCTTGATTAGTACAGGTGTCAGAGGATATGAGGAGAATGCGGTTAGGAGGGAGCCATAGATCAGCCATGATTGAATGGCGGAGTAGACTTGATGGGCCACATAGCCCAATTCTACTCCTATTCCTTATGACCTTCACCAGAGGGACAAAGTTTGGAGGGATATGGGACAAACACAGGCAAGTGGGACTAGTGTAGTTGATCGGCTTGGGCAGAAGGGCCTGTTTCCATGCGGTATGACTCATGACGTGCTTCTGGCACTTCTTCAAAGCCATTTAGGGATTATCTCTAAATATTGACAATTCAGCAAAACCCATGAGAAAAGTTTGAAAATGATTAGGAAAATATTTTCCAAATCTAGGGTCATAAAGTAAAATTAATCTGGGCCTTTCAGAAGTTATTATGAAATATGTATATGCAAAGGATAATGGAAGTTGGAACTCTCATCTAGTGCTAATTGATAATGCTAAATGAATTAACTATAAATCCTTGCGTTCTTGGGAATTTGCTTGCCTAAACTGTGCGGGTCTAAGGTTAAGAGTAAGGTAACAACTTGGCCTAATCACTGCATGATGGAAAGCATTGAGTGGTCTCCTTATGCCCAGTATTGAAGAGCATAGTTCAGTATTTCAGTATCAATTAAATTGCTAAAAACTGTAAATTATTTTCCACATTATCAGTTTCATTTTGAATAAGTTACATTCGTTTTGGTACTTTGAATTAGCAGTGTTGTGGGTAATGGGTGGACACAAGGAACTACAGATGTTGATTTACCAAAAAAGCCATAAAGTGGTTGAGTAACTCAGCGGGTCAGGCAGCAAGTCTGGAGAGCACTCCATCACTTTGTGTCTTTTGTAGGTAAAAGGTGTTCATTCACCAGTTTGTTAAAATGTGCAGAGATAGCTGGACCTAAGGTATTTTTGCATTAAATGTAGATTGAGGAAAATGCTCCAGTGGAGCCAGAGGGATCATTTGTTGACTACCAGACCACCATGGTGAAGACAGCCAAAGCTATTGCAGTAACAGTTCAAGAAATGGTGAGTTCTGATTACTTCATTCAATTCTCATTTAAATTGCTGCAGAGTTTGTATTATGCTATTCTCACTTTTGGTAATTTTCATAGGTTACTAAATCAACCACCAACCCAGACGAGCTGGGGACTTTAGCTAATCAGCTCACAAGTGACTATGGACAACTGGCACAGGATGCCAGTCCTGCAGCCATAACAGCTGAAAATGAAGAGGTACATTTTCAAGACAACAATTCACTCGTTTTTCGGAACAGGATTTATGTTTGACAAGGATATCATCGTATCGCAGCATAGATACAAGTCATTCAGACCAAATTGACCATGCCAACCAAGTTGCCTACCTGAATTAGTCTTAAATGTGTCCAAAATTCTACTAAACCTTTTCTATCTGTGTATCTATCCAAATTACTTTCAAATATTATAATTGTACCTGCCTCTACCACTTCCTCTGGCAGCTACATATCCATCACCCTGTGTTATGAAGTTGTTGCTATTCAGGACCCCTCTCAATTTTTCCTCTCACCTTAAATCTATGCCCTCTAGTTTTTACCCCGTGTCCATTGGGCTTGCTCACCATGGATTCCACGAGAACTAATGTTCATAATAATAAATAGAGCCAGGATGTTTAGGCACTAAAAAACTCTGAAATAGGCAGGCAAAAAAGCATAATAAAATTACAAAAAGGCACGAAAAAGGCATTTATGACAAAAAAAGGCATAAAAGGCATTTATTTCCACCACCAAAATATGGTTAAAAATAATAATATAAAGGTATGCTTCATTAAATGACCAAAGCATCCTGATTGCACATAATTACTAGCATTTTTTAAAAAAAATTTGGTGTTAAACTATGCTAAAGACAGCTAATGGAATGTTGGCCTTCGTAACAAGAGGATTTCAGTATAGGAGTAAAGAGGTTCTTCTGCAGTTGTATAGGTCTCTGGTGAGACTGCATCTGGAGTATTGTGTACAGTTTTGGTCTCCGAATTTGAGGAAGGACATCCTTGTGATTGAGGCAGTGCAGGGTAGGTTCACGAGATTGATCCCTGGGATGGTGGGACTGTCATATGAGGAAAGATTGAAAAGACTAGGCTTGTATTCACTGGAGTTTAGAAGGATGAGGGGGGATCTTACAGAAACATATAAAATTATAAAAGGACTGGACAAGCTAGATGCAGGAAAAATTTTCCCAATGTTGGGTGAGTCCAGAACCAGGGGCCACAGTCTTAGAATAAAGGGGAGGCCATTTAAGACAGAGGTGAGAAAAAACTTTTTCACCCAGAGTGTTGTGAATTTGTGGAATTCCCTGCCACGGAGGGCAGTGGAGGCCAAGTCACTGGATGGATTTAAGAGAGTTAGATAGAGCTCTGGGGGCTAGTGGAATCAAGTGATATGGGGAGAAGGCAGGCACGGGTTATTGATTGTGGACGATCAGCCATGATCACAATGAATGGCGGTGCTGGCTCGGGGTCTCCGCTGCCCCCAGCTCCGGGCTCCGCTGCCCGACTCCAAGCATCACTGCCCCCTGGCCCAGGTCGGGTCCCCTTCTGGCTGCTCACCGTGCGCTGAACTTGGCGCCCTCTCCGCCGGGCCTGGGCTGTGATTGCCGTTAAGAACCAGGATTTTCTTCCTGCAGCAGCTTCCAGACGACATTCGCCCGCTCCTCGCAGAGGAGGAGGTTCAGTGGCTCTGATCTCCGTTATGATCTCTGTTGTCATGTAGAAATGTATAGTTATGTCATGCAAGCAATGGAAATTATACATGTTCAATCGACTGCTGTGGTGCAATGTAACCAAAACATGGCCCATTCTTCTCCCTTTCTTTCCTTTTCATCACCCACATAATTCTCTAATGAGCAATGGAATTTCTCCAAAGTGGAAAAGTAGAAAAATGCCAAGGTTGCCTAGAAATTGGATGGTTTAGTGCTTGTAACAAATGGCACATAGTTTAATTTTACCCTGAGTTGATTACACTGGCGATTATTTCCATGTGAAACCTCATCAGGTGTATAATTGGTCTAGGAGTAACTTGCATGAAGCATTTCAGAATCGATATGGTGTTTATGCCACATACAACATTGATTTAGCATATCTAAAATAGATGCAAACCAATTCTTTTGCAAGTTCTGCATTGGTTAAAAATGAGTATTTGAGGCAAAAGTTATATTTGATATTATTCAAGTTTCAGCAGGCATCATTGGCTATGTTGTTTTCAGATTAGCTGAATCCTCTTACAAATTGTTCAATCTGCTTGGTGAAACCAAGTTGTACTTTTCAATATGATTTTCACACCTTTCTGATTACAACCCTTTTAGAATTTGTGACTAAAATATTTAAATGTTTGATAAAGTTTCAATTGTAGTGTGAAGTTGGTTTCTTACTCCTTGGTTCCTATTTCAAATGTTTGAGGTTTTGTAGTCATTAGAGTTATGATGTTATGATTAGCGAAATGAAAATGTGATGCTCTCCCAATTTTAGCATCTGTTTTAAATCCACTTCTAGATTGGGAATCATATCAAGAGCCGTGTTCAGGAACTGGGTCACAATTGTGCCTCATTGGTTCTTAAAGCTGGTTCCCTCCAGTGCAGTCCCAGCGATGCCTTTACCAAGAGGGAGCTCATTGATTGTGCTCGCAAAGTTTCTGAAAAGGTACTGAATCATTTTATTTTTAATTTCAAAGTGGAACTTCATATGCATTTACTCCTAATTGCCATGATGTTTGGCTCAGTTAAATATTCAACAATTTCCAACTAACCTACATATATAATCTGTTGCAGATTCTTTAACTATTAATTAAGTGTCTTACAATGTTAAAGTTCCTGTCTCAATGTCTCCAACTGCCGGAGTTCATTACAGTTGCCAAGTACATCCCTCCCTGGCCAACCCTGTTCATTCTATTTCGACATATCAACCAGCGTTGAGGCAAGCCTTGAGATTATAGCAATGAAAATCATTGTGAACTGATCCAGGTTTTGCGTTTTGGCAGTCATCGTTGTTTTCAAAGCTGATTGCATTAGCATTAGGCAATGTGGTACTTGGTTGGATTTGATTTATAGGCTGCTTTATTGTGCCAAAGGCAAAAGAAAGGGAATTTTGAAAGCTGTATTATTAAAAATTGGGGTAGCATTAGTTTTAATGTGCATAAGAAAGACACACATGTAAGTGTGCTTTACTTACAAAATAAAAATAAACAATTGATCTTGGGCCAGGTGATAGGAAATAGTCTTGAACTTTTAAATTCGTTGCTCATAACCAACAAATTGATAAGACCAAGCTCAAGCTACATGTTGCGGATGATGTCTATTGTCTATTGAAATGGTTATAATTTGGAACCTTGGCAGAACACAATCTATCGTTGTTTGAAATCTCAGTTTAATAATTTGACATAGACACTTTAAATACCCCATCCTTAACCTCTTGGACCAGAGCAACTTTCACTCAGATCACTTCTTGTAAATAAAATGCTGATTTTCCAAGTCCTGTTGTGAAAATGGAATCCTAAACTGTGATACTGATCAGCAAATAGAACCATTGGTAAACCAACCATCTTGGATGTTTGAGAAGTAACAATACATTTGTTAGCCAAAACCACGATGAAAGAGAAATCCAATGGAGGTTATCTTTCTCCAAGTTGTAAATCCATTTCAGAAACTGTAACTTATTTTTCCAGATTTCCCATGTGTTGGCATCCTTGCAAGCAGGTAACCGTGGAACCCAGGCTTGCATTACTGCTGCCAGCACAGTGTCTGGTATCATTGCTGATTTGGACACAACCATCATGTTTGCGACAGCAGGAACACTAAACAGAGAAAATGAAGAGACCTTTGCTGACCACAGGTAAACTTGTAGAGCGGATAATTTTGGTACCGTATAACTTTATAGCCAGTAGTATCTTTATTCAATGGAAAAGATTTACAGATTGACTTGTGGAATAATATTTTTCTTTGAATCCAGTATCTTCATTTAGTACAAAATATTCTGCAAGTTAGTGCAAAATGTTTCTTTTCTTAGTCTTGGCAGCCCATTCACTTATAGCTGATGGCTCGGAGATCTCTGTTACCCCTACCCGACCATTGATCAAATGTTGGCTTAAAAGTAATCTAACAAATTTTAATTTCCTCTATTCTATTCCTCTCAATCGTAATAGGGAGCTGATGAATGGGGAATACGAGTTGGGTGTGGCTCTGCATAAAGCCAATGTCACTAACCTGTGTGAATTCAAGTTCATAAGTCATAGGAATAGAATTAGGCCATTTGCTCATCGAGTCTCTTCAAGTATTCAATCATGGCTGAACTATCTTTCCCTCTCAACCCAATTTTCCTGCCTTTTCCCCACAACTTTTGATACCCTTGATAATCGACTTGACAATCTCTGCCTTTAAAATACCAAATGACAGCCTCCACAGCTGTCTGTGGCAATTAATTCCACAGATTCATCACCCTCACAATTTATCATAAATATTCAACCTATCTCCAGTTTTTCTCAACTATAGCAAAAATAAAGTCTTTACCAAAAAAAATAATGAAGGCAACATTCAGATTTCACACAGCACCTGTAGGGAGAGAAATAGTTAATGCTTCAATTTATCAGATTTCTAGCATCTGCAATATTTTATTTTTGGGCCATGTTTCCATGCTTCCTGGATTATCAAATATATATTTTCTTGTAGAAATTGAGGTTTTTGAGATACAGATGTTGGCATGATCTTTTCCTTTGGAAGTCTCACAGATCCCACTGGTTATTTAATGTGTTTAGGTGCAATTGTTTAATTACATTTACATGTATTTATCTGGAAGAGAACCAAATGATTGTTGGTTATTTTCTCAATCACTTTAGGGAAAACATACTGAAAACTGCAAAAGCGCTGGTGGAAGACACAAAGCTTCTTGTATCGGGAGCCGCTGCAAGTCAAGAGAAGTTAGCGCATGCAGCGCAGTCCTCGGTTGTCACCATCACTCGATTGGCGGATGTGGTGAAATTAGGAGCTGCAAGTTTGGGCTCAGATGATCCTGAAACACAGGTCATAATGTTTTCTGTGTGTTTCATCCCTGTCATAACTCTGCTCTGTTATCCTACTTCTAAAGAGAGATTACAACTGGTGAATTCTTGTTTTCTTGTTATTAAAACTGGACAACCAACCAGTCATTTTTCATGAATATTAAATGTTGAAATGAACACAAGAAAATAAGAACTCTGGCCCTTCAAGACTGCCCCCACCCCTCCATATGAATGTATATATTGGAAGTTCTCAATAATTGCCAGTTCTAATTAGTTCAGCATCATATTTTGTGCTTCTCTGAAACACCTTGGAATATTCTGCTGCTTTAAAGATAAATGGAAGTTATTGACAATATTGTTCAACCTGAGCCCCAGTGGGGAACTAAGCTTTTCCCCTAACTGGAAAAATCAACTGGAGTCAAACTTTGAGGTGAAGGAGAACCTTCATCACAAGGGGTCCATGTCGTCATTGTGCCTCCACAGTAGTCATTGAGCATTGAGTTCATTAGCTTTGTCAATGATCTAATTGTTAAAATTAATAATTTAAATCCGTCAACTCCCACTGACTTTCCCCACTCATACAGGGTATATATTAACAATTACGTATCTATATTTTTTGTTTTGTGCGGATGAAATTAGATTCTGGACTACTTATTTTTTCCATGCTAGCTTAAGGTAAGACCAGGAGTCGACCAATTGATACTCAAGTCTGTACCACCATTTAATAATACCATGGCTAAACCGATTCTCGCCACAACACCACTTCTCTGCCCTCTCAGTGCTTGGCCCCTGGAGTTTATATGTCTCCTAATCCATCTGGGATGACTCCACCTCCACATTGTGGACTACATTATTCCAAAGTTCATCAAACCTCCAAGAAAAAAAAAAAATCATATTTCTGAAATGGGTGACCCCTTATTCTTATTCTGAAACTATGGTTCTAGGTAAACCCACAAGGTGAAACCCTGCTTGGAGACGACATTAAAATGCTGACTTTTGTTCTTTCTGGAGTTTGTTGAAGTACTTTCTATATTCAAATTAACTTTAATATTTTAACCCGACTAGCTATAATCGACTAGAGGATTCTAAAACTAGAGGGGAGAGATTTAAGAAGGACATCCGGGGCAACCTTTTTACCTCAAAAGGTAGTCCGTACCAGAATAAACTGCCAGTGGATGCTTTGGAAGCACACACAATTATGATATAAAATACATTTGGATGCATGGATAGGAAGTGTTTAAACATAGAAAATGTTTAGTGGGCTATAGACTAATACAGGCCAATGGAGCTAGCCCAGAATGTCAACCTACTCTGCGAGGTCATGGTGGGCCTGTTGGTGTGCTCTATGACTCCATAGGTTCAAGCGATCGTTGCAATTAATTTTTTTTTAACGGAAAAGGGCATTAAAATAAGCAATTATCAACTGATGCACAGTAAAGTTTATTTTTGTAATCATCCTGCCATGTTGCTTTGTACAGGTTGTATTAATCAATGCAGTGAAAGATGTAGCAAAGGCCTTGGCCAACCTGATCAGTGCCACAAAAGGAGCATCAGGAAAAGCTTCAGATGATCCATCCATGTATAACCTCAAGAATGCTGCCAAGGTAAATGCAGAATAAGATCAATGTTCATTGTATTTCACAAACCATCATTAAGTATTCTCGTAGACTAGGTCACCGTTTTGCAGAGCACCTGCGCTCTTGTTTGCAACAGCTATTCCAAGCTTCCAGTTGCAAATAAGTTCAACTTGTCGTCCCGTTTTCACGCGGACCTGCCTTGTTCAGAGCAGTTTCACTTGGGCAACCTACATTCCATGAACCATGGTTCTTTCTCCCTTCAATCACCATTCCAATCACCCCTTCCTCCTCTTCGCCACCTCCGGATTACCTAGATTCATTATCCCATCACCTTCCTCATCTGCATCCATCTGCCCATCACTCTCACATTTAACTGGGTTCCATCCCCCTTGGCCTTTCCTTTTGAGCTCCTTCCCCATCCGATTCCAACTGTCCATCATCCTTCCCTGATATGGTTCCAATATTTGTCTTTTCCTTCCTCCTCTTTGTCTTTCCTTCCCCCTCCACTTGGCTCCATCGGCCAACATTTTTATTTATCTCCTTCCACCTATTTGACACCAGCCTCCGGCACCAAACTCTTCTTTCCCCTCCCCCACCAACTCCAGATAATTCCTATAATAATCTACAAAATATTACTCTTCGCAGTCTTTTCTGCATTGAAAAAAGTGAAGAATTTCCCCTTTACGTTGTGGGCAAATTTCAAGGCGATGTGCATGGGTAGATCAACAATTTCCTGTTGGGTTTGAGGTGACCTGTATGATATTATTTGTCTCCAAATGGCTGATTTAACAGGTGTCCCGGCTTTATTTTGGGTTTGGAATCCATTCCATGTAAACAAGCATAGATTACTGAATTAAACTGAGAGTTGACTTTATTTCAAAATTGCATTTTCATCCAGATGAATTAACTTGATCATGTAATTCTTCCTCTAATGCATAGTGTGTGTTCTTGTTAGATGATGGTGACCAACGTGACTTCACTTTTGAAGACTGTAAAGGCTGTAGAAGATGAAGCCACCAGAGGCACAAGAGCTCTGGAAGCTACGATTGAGCACATCCGCCAAGAACTTGCAGTACGTGATTTTCATTGCATCACCTTTAGGATAGTGCAGCTCAGTTTATTGTTGGAAGTAAATCATGATTCCACAACAAATTCTGAATGTGCATTCTGTTACGCATACTGAATTGGAAATCACTTACATTTGATTTTAACTGTAAGGGGGCAAGTTGAATGGAGATTTGCAGGACAAGTTTTTTTTTACACAGGGTGGTGAGTACTTGGACTGTGCTGCTGGGCTGGTGGTTGAAGCTGGTACGATAGTGGCATGTAAGACATTTTTGGACATGCATATGCAGGGAATGGAGGGATATGGATTATGTGCAGGCAGGTAAGAATAGTTCTTGGCATCATGTTCAGCACAGACATGGTGGGCTGAAGGGCCTGTTCTTGTGCTGTACTGTGTTCTATGTGTTACTAGACTATTCAGGAATTGTTCCATTCACAAAACCTTTATTTTATTCCTTTTAGGTATTTTGCGCAGCAGAACCACCACCTAAAACATCAACTCCAGAAGAATTTATCCGTATGACTAAAGGAATTACTGTTGCTACAGCTAAAGCTGTGGCAGCAGGAAACTCCTGCCGGCAAGAAGATGTGATTGCCACAGCCAACCTTAGTCGGAAAGCTATAGCAGAGATGCTTCATTGTTGTAAGGTATTCAATTATTAAATAATGTTATTTATTCACTCCATGGGGTACATTTTGGTTTTACATAAGAGGCCCGCTACTCAAACTGAAATGTCAGGACTTTTCTCGTTATCATATATTCATTATTTTACAAAAACTGTCAAGGATTTTTTTTTTTACAAGATGAACCACAGAATGGTTGCAGTGTTGGAGACTGCCATTTGTCCTATCTGGATTGTACCAACGATATGCAAGAGCAAACTCCCACTCCCCACAGTCCTACAAATGAATTCATCTTTTTTTATACCAATCTATCTCCTTTATGAATTCTACAATTGAGTCTGCCTCTGACCTGGGTAATGCATTTCAAACCCTGTCATCTGCAGCGATGTCCTGATCACCCAAGTCCCAGTTACCAACTTTTTATTTTGAATAGTCTTAATACTGACCTCTGAGGAATTGGACTATACATATTCCTCCAGTACAAAATGATACTGATAAACACAACAACAATTTTTTGTCTTTTTTTAATTGAAAGGAAAGTAAAAATTAAGTTTCAAGGAAATGTTGCTCTGAAAAAAATGGGGTTATTGTAAGACTAAGGTGAGATAAGTGATAATCCTCTCCGCATTGTGTCCCTGTAGCAAGCAGCTTATCACCCAGAGGTATCCAGTGATGTTCGTAGCCGGGCCCTTCGTTTTGGCAAAGAATGTTCTGAGGGATACCTGGCTCTGCTGGAACATGTACTTATTGTAAGTAACCAAAAATAATGTGTTGTGGTTTAAATATTTAAGGAACTATCGAGTGAGAATGAGCATTTTTCCTTTTAGTAGTTAATTGTTTACTGGTATAATTTTACCAATAAATTGTTTAAATCAAGCAGATGTTTTTTGTTTAAGATTTCTTTCTCAGAGCCGAAGAGTCAATTTCAGCTATCGTTCTATTTATTACTGACAGCATTTCATTTAGTTGCACCTCTCTCTTCATTCCTGATAACCCTACAATCATGCGTCTTTTTTAAATATATATCTAAGTGCTTTACTGAAATTACTTCACTATATCAGAGAGTGTACTTCGCTTCATAACTCGTCATCTGGAAGGATATTTTCTGCCTTTTCTGGACCTTCCAGTTACAACTATTCCTGACGGTGAAAGTTTCTATCGGTATCAAAACCCCTCAGTGTTTTTGAGGTCTTCATTGACAATGCAGCGTTGGCAGTATCCATATTCTCCAATCTCGACACATAGCTGGTCCCCCTCGCTCAAGTATAACATAAATCTCTCTATTCTCTACAATGTGGTAACTTTAATTTACTAACACAAATTGCTATGTTTATGGATAGGAAAGGTTTAGATTTTGTGGGACATGGGCCAAACGTGTGCAAATGAGACTAGCTTACATAGAGCAACTTGTTTGGCATGAATAAGTTTGGCCGAAGTCTTGTTTCTGTGCTGTAGGACTCTATGACTCTATGTATTTGATTTGTTTTCTCCTTCATTCCTTGTTCTGAGAATTGGCTCTCCCTGCTAGCAAAAGCGCTGGATATTTCTGCCTATGGTCATGCTGCTTTACTTGGCTAGCTATTCATTTATTTGTTACTCTGGACTATTTTACGGCCATAGGCTGCCCAATTGAACTCCACTGTCATCTGCTGATATACACCAGTGTCGTCTTCTCGTGTTTTTGTGAAAACAGGATCTATAGCTGAAGAAATGTCTTACTCCCTGATCCAGGAACTTGGGGCCATTTGTAGTTTCCTGGCTGCAGATTTGGTTATATCTTTTAAACTGGTGTTCCCCGGGTGGTAGAGTGAAATCGCTGACCTTTTCTTTGTGAGAAAGAGAGGATTTGGAAACCATAAATATCTTTAGTTTTTTATTTTAGTTTTAGAGATACAGCGTGGAAACAGGCCCGGATACAGCAGAAACCAACCAGCGATCCCTGACACATAACACTATCCAACACAAACTAGGGACAATTTACAGTTCTACCAATCCAATTAACTTACAAACATGTATGTCTTTGGAAGTCAAAAGGAATAGGAGTAGAATTAGGCCATTTGGCCCTTCAATTCTACTCCACCATTCAATCGTGGCTGATCTATCTCTCCCTCCTAACCCCATTCTCCTGCCTTCACCCCATAACCTCTGACACCTGTTTTGGCACATGTGGGAGGAAACTGATGATCTTGGAGAAACCCATGCAGTCACGGAGAGAACGTACAAACTGTATGCAGACAGCACTCGTAGTCGGGATCGAACCTGGATCTCTGGCGCTGCAAGCGCTGTAAGGTAGCAACTCTACCACTGCGCCACCATGCCGCCCGATAATCTACTTGGTTACCTGAGTACATTTTAGTTAGAGAGCTGATTCTTTTTTCTTCAGGGTGCATTGACCATATAGATGCCAATGTAATTGCATATGGTACCGTTTAGCATTACTGAGAAACCTATTGGTCATTCATAGTCTCTTACTCTACATAGTCCTATGTTCGCCAGCCAAATCTCCAAGTTTTCCATTACTAGGACATTTTGTTGTTTTGCCATGTTATAAACATTAAATCCTTTCTCCTTTCTTCCCACCCACTTTTCATTTTCATTCCTTCAATTTATTTCGTAGCCGGTGAGTATCCCGAGTCACAGCAGAACAAGTTGTCTGGCTGCACTGAAATGTTGTGCATGGATCTGTCCAAATATAGAGAATATGTGGAGTGCTGTGAAATGTCTCTTTACCACTGCCTGTGTTGCTGCCTCCATGATGTACTGCAGAGCAATTAACTTCCAATGCTGCCAAATATGTGCACATTCAAGGTTCCTCTGCAGCCCTTAACTGGTTCTGTGGATGGACAAACATGAACACAATTTACTGCTTTTGAAAACTAATGACTGCTTGGCCCTCAGATCCGTAAAGTTTTAACTCCTACTTATTGATGAATCTGTTACAATCTGTGTCATGTAGCAATAAATTAAACAAAATGCAGCTGAATAGAAAAGTCCAAATGAAAGTCCAAGTGTCAATTCATTATCAATTGTTTTGCTCTCTGCAGAATGGGACCTTGTGTAATATCTTCCTTTGAAAACTTTGGTTTGAATGAAATCTTTTCCTAGAATCTGAGCAAATAGTTTAGAATTAAAACGTCCACTTTGAACTATTAATTGAGTAAGCCTGAAATGAGCTATACAGACCTTTCAGATGTGTAACAGATACATGAGATACAAGCACCAGCCTGATGTATTTTAGTGGTGAGAAAAAAATGGAATTAGGAGTTGTGTTGATTTTACTCACTTTTATGAGCATGTTTTGAAGATGGCAGGAGATCCATGTGCCAAAAATAAGTTGACCTTCAAATGAGCTGATTATAAGTAATCATTTCTGTGAGGTAATACATAATTTTAGTTGTAAAACCGTAACTCTATTCTTTCCACAAATAATGTGAGACATGTGTATGTGTGTGTTCCCTTCAACAAATGTGGCCTGAAATGTACTGGATTTTGGTGGAGAACTCTTAACCTTCTCGGGCATGTTTTGTTTTGGCCATCACCAAATTGCATGCACTGGATTTCTAATGAAATTTGTACCGCATGTCCAATTGTGTGATTTCCCTACTACTCCCAAATGATTTCAGTAAAATACTAATTATTTTATATCACTAAGAATCTTAGTGCATTTGGACACCTTGTTTCAATACCATGCGGAGGCCAAGTCAATGGATATTTTTGGGGCGAATGACCTAATTCTGCTTCTATCACTTATGACCTCCGAGATTGATAGTTTCTTGATTAGTACGGGTGTCAAGGGTTATGGGGAGAAGGCAGGAGAATGGTGTTAAGACGGGAAGATAGATCACCCATGATTGAATGGTGGAGTAAACTTTTTGGGCCGAATGGCTTAATTCTGCTCCTATCACTTAGGGTGAGTTTATCTTCAGATAGGGTCAGTGAGGAAGAATAGTTTGGTGAATGAAGCACAGTTTGCCTTTACACCACATGTCAATTGCCCTTCAAGGTAGGAATCATTTGCAATTTGGGTGAAAACCTAAGTGAAAGGTTAATCAATTCCTTTGGGTCAGAAACAGCAGTGACCAAGGATCTTGGTTAAATGTGAGACCAGCACTGATGGTACTCCACATTCACACAAGTTACTTATCTTTGCTGCAATTGAGCTTCAATTGGATCTGAAATAATTATTAGCTTTGCTTCCAAATCAAACTTCCCTGAAGTTTACTCTAAGCATTAGTAGAAGACCAACACAGCTGTTCTAAACCAACCAAAAAAAACTCAGAATCCCGACCCATTTCCTGCATTTTGTTTTGAGGCATTGAAATTTTGAGTAATTTCCAGATCCATAGGTATCCATCTCATTCACACCTCGGCTTTGTATAGTGTATATTTCTGCTCCAATAATGACTTCTAAAATGTTTGTAAGAAACAGGCAAAGCACATTAACGTTCCAAAATTAATACTTTGAACTCTCAGCATTTGAAGGTTAACACATGTGGCTTGCTGTGGTTGACAAAAGATCAGAAGAAATCACAATCATTTAATGTCTTATTAAACCAGGTACATGCATGTGTGTGAATAAGTGTGCAGTCATAAGAATGGCCAGAAATTAATACCTTTGTTGCTCAATATTTCTTCATCTCACTTTCAGACTCTTCAGAAGCCAACAACAGATCTTAAGCAGCAGCTGACAGGCTATTCAAAACGTGTGGCGGGTTCTGTCACTGAACTTATCCAGGCAGCGGAGGCGATGAAAGGTAACAGAAAGTTTTACAATTAATTTAATTATTTGCAACCATAAGATCATTACTGATGTGTATAAAGAAAAGGAGCCCTGTATTTAGTTTTAATGTTGGGTGAAGAGCCATGCAAGGAATAGGTTTCATACTTGGCTTTTGTTAAATTCCAATACATTTACTATCTGGCAATTCAACGCACAGTTTTTAGACAGCTGCACAGTGTTTTTGATAATTGAAGCTACCTTCGTGTTATTGATGGTGCCTTTTGATGTAACTCTTCCCTATCGCAGACATAATGTTGAAGATGTTCCTTATTGAAATTGTGTTTGCTGCTGAGTTTAACCGACATAATGATACCTTTGGCTTTCTCTGCCTGTAACCCAGACATGAGTATGTGTTGGGAATGCATGGGGAAAGATCTCTACAAATAAATAGAAAATTAACAGCATTAATAAGTTGGTCTGAAATGGGTCTGGACGTGATGATCATCCCCAGTTCAACCGTTTGGATTTTAGCGATACAGCGCAGAAACAGGCCCTTCAGCCCCATCGAGTCCATGCCGACCAATGACCACCCTATACACCAGCACTATCCTACACACAGAGACAACTTATAATTTAAAGAAGCCAATTAACCTACAAACCTGTGCATCTTAGGAGTGTAAGAGTAAACCGGAGCACCCAGACAAAACCCATGCGATCACAGGGAGAACATACAAACTCCGTGCAGATAGCACCCAAGGTCAGGATTGAACCCGGGTCTCTGTTGCTGCAAGGCAGCAACTATACCATGGCAATCAGATAATGGTAGGAAAGGATGCAGGAGAATAATGTGGATAACATGTCGATGACCACAGTCCTGTCAAAAAAGACAGGGAGGGATAGATTATTTTAATCTCACAATGACAGTGGTATATTTTGGTGTAATGATTACAGAAATTGATTGGATTTGAATAAGGAGTTCTCCGAAATGCAAGCATAGATTTAGGCCAGTAAAGGGAAATATAGGCCAGTAAAGGGAAAAAAACGTTTTCACCCAGAGAGTTGTGAATTTATGGAATTCCCTGCCACAGAGGGCAGTGGAGGCCAAGTCACTGGATGGATTTAAGAGAGAGTTGGATAGAGCTCTAGGGGCTAGTGGAGTCAAGGGATATGGGGAGAAGGCAGGCACAGGTTATTGATAGCGGACGATCAGCCATGATCACAATGAATGGCGGTGCTGGCTCGAAGGGCCAAATGGCCTCTCCTGTACCTATTTTCTATGTTTCTATGGATGTAAACACAAAATGCTGGAGTAACTCAGCGGGACAGGCAGCATCTCTGGAGAGAAGGAATGGGTGACGTTTTGGTGATAGGAAACGTCACCCATTCCTTCTCGCCAGAGATGCTGCCTGTCCCGCTGAGTTACTCCAGCTTTTAGTGTCTATGGTTTAAACCCGCATCTGCAGTTCTTTCCTACACAAAGGAAATTGGTGGTTGGGTTAGGGCTGACAGGAAGAAACATTAAAGTGCCATGGATTAAGGCACAATCAAAAGGAAGTAAATGGATATCTGAGTCAACTGAAATAAATAAAAACTTAAATTGCAAATTAGTTTGACATAAATGTCAAAGTGTAGGGTTTGCATACCATTTGGATCATTGACTACTTTCAGTCAGCTCAAAGTTTTAATATAACTTTAAATTTTGCATGTTATCTGCTGACTCATCCATCAGGCATTTTGTTCTGGAAAATTGAAGGGGTTGAGTACATACCACACACAGCTCTTGATGTTGACTTTAGCATTACACAATCATGCAAAGAAACGTAAGAAAACATGGGAAATGTATATGCACTAGAAATTCCTTTATATTTAATCATTACATTTTAAAGATAATTAGATGATGTCTTTCAGGCAGTTTGCCAGGATACCTCATATACTTTGTTACCATTCTACAAACATATGTGTCTGACTAATTGCTATATATGGAATTTTTCTGTTAGCCAATTTCACCCACAAAAGTCTGGAGGAAACTCTGCTAGAGCAGATAATCTTCTAGTGTGCTGAAGATTTTAGTTGTGGGTTGTGACAATTGGCCGATGACCTTTCTACAACACATATTAATCTTTTGCAGCCTTTCAGTTTCATTCTATTTAATATCATAAACATTGTTTGACATAAAATAGCCTTTTGTTTATATCATCAGATTGAACACATTTGTAATGATATTATTAATTTATTAAGACAACAATTTATCACAAATGGTGATACTTTTTGATGCAAATTTTGTTTTAAAAGCGTGAGATATGAGTTAGGGCAAACCTCTGGATGTTCCAAATATGTGGTTGCATCTTGTGACTTGAATCCCTCCTGAAACTTCCTTTAATCAGGTTATAAATATCTTGCAGCTCCAGATATGCTGCTGAGCTCCCCCTTTCACTCCTTGTTCACTCCTTCCATGTGTTTAACTAATTCCTGATGAAAGCAAATTCTGATACTCATATCTGCACGAGTTCCGTGAATCACCATCTCTGTTTTGCTCTGTATCATTGTGAGACTTTTAGGACAGTACTCCAGGTTTAGAAACAGGGGTGGAGGGTGGCAGTGTCGTGTACTCCGCCTCTCCTTGGCAGAGTTCAGTCAATGTTAAGAAATTGGGATGCATATTAGAAAGCATGGGAGTGCTGAAAATCGAGCGAGGCGCTGGCCCCCCATTTAACAATTTGGTTGTTAACAACTTGACTGAGGCAGTCAATTTCAAGCTCTGAATCAGATTCTGAAATCAGAAACGATATTGCTGGCCAAGCTGTACTTTCTGTCAGGTGTAAATGTTAGTGACCAAGTACAACACGAGTTAGACTCTTGTTTTCAGACATAATATACCTTTATTGCCAAACTCTGCTAATATTATTGTCCACATGGAAGTATATTTTGCGCATGTTATAAAGTGCTAAAAGGCTTTTTTTTAATGGTCATGATTGATTGCTTTCTGATGTAACCTTTATTATAGGAACAGAATGGGTGGATCCTGAAGACCCAACAGTTATTGCTGAGAACGAGCTGCTGAGAGCGGCTGCAGCTATTGAGGCAGCTGCCAAGAAACTGGAACAACTGCAGCCAAGAGCTAAACCTAAGGTGATAAAATACACCCACAGAAGGGCATTAAAATTCTCTACGTCTGCTCCTGGGTTTACATACTTGGAAAAAATGGAATCGTAATTTCACTTCCTATTAATTATCCTGTTAGAAATCGTGTTGCTCGACCTGATGTTTTAAGTTGAGATGTATTTTTTTAAATTTCACATAAACCACCTTTGATTATCTTCCCTTTGCACGTTAGCTGACTTCACCTGCGTCACTGAAGCTATGTTGACCGTGACACTATAGGTTAGGGAAGGGAGAATTTGCAGAAACTGATGGTATGATCCGTTGTACAAAGATGAAAGTATGCATGTGAATGAATGGGGACAGGATTAGACCTGTATATTGCCCCTATGCTTAGCTCACTGCTGCTTACCATTGAGGGTTGCATATTGGTAATGCAGAATTGCAGGCAGCCCTAGACAATGATCTGTGACTGAAATCCTTTAAACCAGGAATTTGCAGGCAAGTGAGGGGAGATGAAGAATGCAATAGATAATCATGCTGGGTGCCAAGTTGTCTACACTGTGGTGCTTAGAAAGCTTGGTAATTTTCAGCGATTCTCTAGTTATCATACTATCTTTAAAACATACCTTTGACTCATTGTTGACATAGGTGTGCCTTTAAGGGGGTTGACATAATGGGAAGATATGCCCAAGGGAAGTGTGAAATACCTACCTCACAGCCACAGATTAGTTTACTGCATGGAAATACCCATTTTCTAGGTTTTGAAAAATGCACATTATGGATTTTGCTGTCCTTGGCGATGGAGAAGTCCCTGTCTTAAAGTAGCGGACTGGTTTTGCGGACAAATTTACAGAGGTGCAATAACCATGATTCTTTCAGATTACTTACCATTTTAATTCAGAAATGTGTAGGCAAGAGTCAAGAGTGTTTTATTGCAATATGTCCCAGATAGAACAATGAAATTCTTACTTGCTGCAGCATAACGGAAGATGCAAACAGAGTATAATATGACAAACGAGGGAGAGAAAAGAAAAGCTCAGTGTCTATATATATACTTACTTACAACATTTCTATATATACTCAAAAAAACAAACAAAAAAGTGCAACATTAATAATAATAGTCTATCATAGTTCGGAGCCTATATGAGGCTCATAGAAACATAAAAAATAGGTGCAGGAAGAGGCCATTAGGCCCTTTGAGCCAGCACCGCCATTCATTGTGATCATGGCTGATCTTCCCCAATCAATAACCCGTGCCTGCCTTCTCCCCATATCCCTTGATTCCACTAGCCCCTAGAACTCTGTCTAACTCTCTCTTAAATCCATCCAGTGATTTGGCCTCCATTGCCCTCTGTGGCAGGGAATTCCACAAATTCACAACTCTGGGTGAAAAAGTTTTTTCTCAGCTCAGTCTTAAATGGCCTCCCCTTTATTCTAAGACTGTGGCCCTTGGTTCTGGACTTGCCCAACATTGGGAACATTTATCCTGCATCTAGCTTGTCCAGTCCTTTTATAATTTTGTATGTTTCTATAAGATCCCCCCTCATCCTTCTAAACCCCAGTGAATACAAGCCTAGTCTTTTCAATCTTTCCTAATATGACAGTCCCGCCATCCCAGGGATCAATCTCGTGAACCTATGCACCAGAGCCCTGTACAATTGCAGAAGAACCTCTTTACTCCTATAATGAAATCATCTTGTTATGAAGGCCAACATTCCATTAGCTTTCTTCACTGCCTGCTGTACCTACACGCCAACTTTCAGTGACCGGTGTACAAGGACTCCCAGGTCTCGCTGTACCTCTCCCTTACCTAACCTAACCCCCTTGAGATAATCTGCCCCCTTGTTTTTGCCGCCAAAGTGGATAGCCTCACATTAATCTATATTATACTGCATCTGCCACGCATCTGCCCACTCACTCAACCAGGTTGTAGTGTTTAATAGCCCGATGGCTGTAGATGACTTGATCATGAAATGTATCATAGATGAAGAGAAGCCTGTACTTTTCTGTCGATTACTCGTGTGCAATTGCTGCGAGGGGAAATCAATAATAACAGAAGAGGGGCCACGTGAATACCCTGGAACGAAAGCCCCATCTTACACTGGACATTTGTGATTGAGATTAATTAATTCCGGCCAGGTTCATTTGCCTTGGTTTTTCACAGTCTCTGAATTGGGGGGGGGGGGGGGGTCACACCATAAAATACTTCCACCCAATGGAAAGGTTTTTATGAACTTTGAGAAATTTAAGCATGAATACTTAAGTTTTCGTTTTTTTAATCCGTATCGTAGACACAACCAAAATTTGCAAAAGTAAAATCTGTAATTGTACAGGTGGAATTATTTTCACAGATAATGCAAGCATTTAAAAAAAAATGTTACACTTGACTGAACTCTTAGTGATTTCTATTTAAAATTCTGGGTCATGCATGTACTTTTTAACCATGGCATCAAAAACTTTCTATTTGAATTATGTTATTTTGAAACTTCAGCAGATCTCTAGTTTCCATTTTGTAACAAAATTATTTATGGCACAATTAATATTTTGATTAGCACTATACAAATATTGTACAGGCGACTGTCTGATATGTTTGCTATATTAAGTTGTTATCTAAAACTCAACTATATATCAAACATATTTGTATAGTTTCTTGTCCTTCCAGCATTTTAAAAGGTGGCTTATAAATATTGTTTAATAGTACAAAAAAGCGTCAGTGGTTCATTAATGAATCTTCTGTCTTTAATTCCATAACTGATAATGCAAGTTTTAGTGACTTAAAGCAATTTATATCTTGTACTCTTTTAGATGGGCAGTAAGTTTAAAAACATTTCAGCATTATTTGTCATCAATTCTTTAAACTTCATTATATTTAAAGTTGTGTAAATTTCTGTTTAATGATTTTAGTCAATTTAAATTGCTAATATTTTCAATACGTTTACATTCATATTTAATCTAAAAACAAATTATCCAACAGCAAGCAGACGAAAGCCTTAACTTTGAAGAACAGATCCTGGAGGCAGCCAAATCTATTGCCGCCGCAACCAGTGCCCTTGTGAAAGCTGCCTCCGCTGCTCAGAGGGAGCTTGTCGCTCAAGGCAAGGTAAAGAGTAACCTAACATCAGTTTATTTTGCACGTTATCTTGAGTGTGCTCTTTTAGCGAAAATATATTTAAATAGTTGTGTGTGTGTGTGTGTGTGTGTGTGTGTGTGTGTATATGATCCTATTATCAGCATTTGAAACATAGAAAAATAGGTGCAGGAGTGGGCCATTCAGCCCTTGCAATGACCTTGTGTACCTGTGCTATGTGTATAATGGGGTTTTATTCATGCACCCCCTATTGGACCGACCATCTGAGGTATTGGTATAATGAAGAATTGCAACAATTGAATGCTAAATAATTGCCAAACTTCCTTGTGTTTTTTGCCTCCTGTTTGGGGGGTGGGGGGGGGGACAGTTTTTTTCAGTTGGTATCCTTCTAAATTCATTGACTTAAACTTTTTTTTAAAATCCTGCTATGTACATGTTCAATTAAATTTGTTTTTGTTTTGTAGGTTGGAGCTGTGCCAGCAAATGCAGCTGATGATGGGCAGTGGTCCCAAGGCCTCATTTCAGCAGTAAGTACTGTGCTTAAGGGTGCTGTTGGATGTTCCAACTAAATAACCAAAATGTGCTCAGTCATTAAATGCTTTGCATAGTTTAGATTGAAACTGGTGTCAAATTTGCTTCTCCCTTTGGAAGACCTCTTAGGTTGAAAATACTTGTAGCTTAATTTACTACCAAATGTGTCAGATAAACTATGGGTGGGGGGGGGGGGGGGGGGGGGGGGGGGGGGGAGAGGAACAATTGAACCCTATGGAAGTTGTACCATTATGCTTTGCAATTCCATTGCTGCCATTAACATTTTGTTAAAGCATGAACAAATATCAAAATGCATCTCCCTACAGGGTTGTCGAAAAATGTACATTCAATCCTATGAGACCTCATTTCATTTCTATTGTAAATTGCACTGTTATACAAATAACTTTGCTTCTTTATACCTTTCAAAAGTACAAGGAAAATGGATAATTTTGTTGAGTGTAATTCTAATGAAACTGCCAAACAATATGACAACATTAAGTGTGAGAAGTATTAAAGGAATTTCAGAGGATTTGGAAATCTTTGTGTAATTTAAGTAAACCGAGAACCCTATTTGAATCTTGACCTGTATTGTAATATTGTTGCTTCAAGCTTCAGGCTCACGTAATGTTGCTGTTTTAACAGGCCCGAATGGTTGCTGCTGCCACAAGCAGCCTGTGTGAAGCAGCCAATGCTGCCGTTCAAGGACATGCCAGTGAGGAGAAGCTCATCTCCTCAGCCAAACAGGTGGCAGCATCCACAGCTCAGCTGTTAGTGGCATGCAAGGTGAAAGCAAATACGGATTCCGAGGCCATGAAGAGACTTCAGGTACGAAAATTGAGGTGTTATTTTTGCCTTGAATACAATTAATTCATGCAATTTTAAAAATTAACCTACACAACTAGCGGTGTACACACATTCTATCAATGACCAAGATTACAAGGTGCTGTCAAGCATTTTAACTATTTCAGTCATACAACATACATTCCTCCTTTATCTATGTAGGAGAGTTTCTTGCAATTTAAAAAAGATACGATCGCACTGCAATGTTGTAAATCAATAGAATTCAATGACAATGTACATTGATCTGATCCTTAAATTAGCACAACATGATCCTTAAATTAGCACAAAAAAACCATACACAACCAGAAAAACATCCAATGCCGCTTCTATTGCTTAGAGACTTTTCACATTTAATTAATATTCTCACTGAATTAGAGTTGAGAATAATTTGCTATACTAGGCGGTCACGGTGCTGCCTTACAGCGAATGCAGCGCCGGAGACCCGGGTTCGATCCGGCTAAGGGGTGCTGTCTGTAAGGAGTTTGTACGTTCTCCCCGTGACCTGCGTGGGTTTCCTCAGAGATCTTCGGTTTCATCCCACACTCCAAAGACGTACAGGTTTGTAGGTTAATTGGCTTGGTAAATGTAAAAAATGTCCCTAGTGGGTGTAGGACAGTGTTTATGTGTGGGGATCGCTGGTCAGCGCAGACCCGATGGGCCGAAGGATCTGTTTCTGCGCTGTATGGCGTGTGTCCCACCTGCTGTTTACAAGGGGCTTTTGTGTGATCCTGATGCATGAACTTGATCCTCAGCAGCGTCCCAAATGCTCTTTCTCCACTTTGATTATTTCTGGGTCAGGCATTCCCCATGAGTCGGTACATATTTTTTCCCACATAAGTTTTGAGAGCATCTTTGAATCTTTTCCATGGTGGAGCTCGGAATAGGATCTTGTATCATGTAGACAAACAGCGTGGGCTGCCCAATGGCGCACTGCTTGGTTAGCGCCTCAGTGCTGGAGATATTGGCCTGGGAGAAGATCCGACATGGAATTTATCCTTCCAGTGAATTTGAAGAACTATTTTGGTAGTATCTATCCAGTACCTGCAGGTACCTGCTGTGTGGTCTGTTTTACAGAGACATGGCTCACCCCTGCCTAACCTGTTTGTGCCATTCAACCTGGGAGCTCTCACTCTACCAGATGGACTGTACGTCATCCTCGAGGGTGAAGGGTTCAGCTTTCTAATTAACTCTGCCCGGTGCTCGGATGTGGAGGTCCTGGCGAGCTCCTGTTCCCCAGAACCTGAATATCTTAAGTCAAGTGTCGTCCCTACTACCTGCCGTGGGAATTAACTTTGGCTATCCCTCCCCAGGCCAATGCTAAGTTTGCACTTGAGGAACTCCACACTGTCACCAATAGCCTTGACATGAAGTACCCTGAGGCCGTGTTAACAATGGATGGGGACTTCAATCAGGCCAACCATGAGCTTGCTGCCAAAATACCATCAGCATGTTTCCGGCCAACCAGAGGACCAAACACACTTGATCACTGCTACACAACCATCAATAATGCAGGCCTCTCCATTCCCAGGCCATACTTTGGCAAATCTGATCACCTGCGCCCTATTTAGAATCAGAAACTGAAGTGGGAGGAGACAGTATAGAAAATTGTGCAGTGCTGGACCGAGGAAACAGATGAGATCTTCGTGACTGCTTAGATTTGGTGGACCGATCCATTTTCGAGGGCTCTGTAGCTAATTGCTGTCACAGACTTCATCAGCATGCGTGTAGAGGACTGTGAACCAAAGAATTGTAGATAAATCAATTGTAGACACAAAATGCTCTAGAACCTCAGCGGGTGAAGCAGCATCTATGGAGAGAAGGAATGGGTGACGTTTCGGGTCAGAACCCTTCCTCAGCAAATGAGTGTGTTCCCCGACCAGAAACCATGGATGATCTGTGTGATCCACTCCCATGTGACGTCCAAGTCTGCAACATACAAGTCCAATGATCTCAAGCGGTATAAGAAATCTATCTGTGACCTTGGCAGAACCACGAAGAGTGCCAAGAGGGAATTCCATACCAAGCTGGAGTCTCGAGGCAATGACACTGATACCCATAGATTGTGGCAAGGCTGGCAAGCTGTAACTGACTACAAAGCGAAGGCAGGCTAGCATATTGAATACACACAGCATAATATAAAGATCAACTCTGGTTGTCTCTAAGATTGCAGATAATGGATGGGGACCAAATAGTTTTATTGCCGCATTTGTTTCATCCTATATTTATTTAATATTCAGGAGCATAATTCTAGAACAACATAGTTCTCCAAACCTGTCTGCTGGATTTGGAGACCTCATAGTCCTAATTCCATTTAAATGTTGATTTAGGGTGTGCTTTTCTTTTGCAGACTGCAGGTAATGCTGTGAAGAGAGCGTCTGACAATCTTGTGAAAGCTGCGCAGAAGGCCGCAGCCTTTAATGATCACGAAGAGGAAAATATTGTCGTCAAGAACAAGATGGTTGGTGGTATCGCTCAGGTGAGTGAATGGATTGAGATAAATAATAAATATTGCTGGACTAATAAGCCAAAGGATATTCATTAAAAATCTCCAAAGGAGTTAAAGCTAAAAATTAATATGAGAAAAAATAGCCCACAAAGCGGCTTGACTGCTCTGAAAATCTAGCTGGACCACTGATAGGGTTTACAGATTTCAGAACATCCCCGCACAATGAGGAATGTACTGGAACATCTGGTGTAAATGAAGGTCCTAAAACCGCAGATGCTGGAAATTGGAACATAAGTAATGTAAACACTCGGCAGGTCAGGCAGCATCTGTGGAAAGAGAAGCAGTTAATGTTCATGTTTCTCTTTCCACTGTTGCTACCTGGCCTGCTGAGTGTTTTGCAGCATTTTTGGCACAGTGCTGCAGTCGATTCGCTGCCTTACAGCGCCAAAGGACCCTAATTCGATCCTGGCTACGGGTGCTGCTAGTACGGAGTTTGCACGTCCTCCCTGTGACTGCATGGGTTTTCTCCAGGTGCTCCGGTTTTCTGCAGGTTTGTAGGCTAATTGTCTTCTGTAAATTGTCCCCAGTGTGTAGGATAAAACTAGTGGGCGGGCGACCGTTGGTTAGCGTGGGCTGGGCCTGTTTCCATGCTGTATCTCCAAACTGAACTACTTTTAGGAAATCTACCCTTGCCCAGGCATTCAGTCTCAGAGCGAGTGATTAAGGAAAGACACAAAATGCTGGAGTAACTCATTGGGACAGGCAGCATCTCTGGACAGAAGGAATGGGTGACATTTCGGCTCGAGACCCTTCTTCAGACTGCGTCTATGGAATACTTTATTGTCACAAGTGACAAGGCACAGTGAAATTCTTTGCCTGCATACCCAATGTATGCCCAATGTGCTGTGCCCACACTATATTCCCGTTACTTTAGGGATTACATCTATTTGTTTGCTTTGCAGATTATTGCAGCCCAGGAGGAAATGTTACGAAAGGAGAGAGAACTTGAAGATGCTCGTAAGAGGCTTGCACTCATCCGTCAGCAACAGTATAGATTCCTTCCCACGGAACTCTGTGATACAGACGATAATTAACTGCAGTCTAGCTAAAGCAGTTAACTGGTGATCCTGGCCATTAGTTTATTAACAGCAAAAGACCTAATCCAAATAAATATGTGGCCAGAGTTTTGTTTAATGTTCATGCAATAGCTTGTTTGTAATTCCCCAAAAGGTGCAATAGGCGATCCATTTCCTGAGTTTTTCTGCATTTGATAAATCTATATTAATTCACATTCAATATATGTTTCATCTTGATCATTGAAGGGAATGATTAATGTCTGCATGTCATGTATACGATAATAAGATAAATGAAATGTGTGGTTGCAGTACTGATGACAGTGAAAAATTTGCTGTAAAGCCTTATGTATGATATTTTTCTAAAGTTTATGAAAGCCAGGAAGGAGGGAGATATATTTGATAATTCCAAAGAAAATGCCTCCCAATAGAATGGTGCAAAGCCAATGTCACCAGTGAGTTAGAGCAGCAAAGAAACATGCTAAAGTGTGTGTCCACGTTCATGAATTCTAGATTTCAGAGGCAAAATTATACATATCAACAAAATTCCATAATGGAAAAAAAAAGCTCCATACAACAGCAGCAGTAATGTTGCCTTAAATCAGGTCAGGAATACTATTTGTTTGGGGGGGGGGATTAGTGTTACTATCTAACTTTTTTCTATTTTTTAACCAGATGTACATGAATAATGCAGTATTTCAGCAGGGTGCCTTTAATATCAGAATGTGTTCAATCTCTTTTTGGCCTGTAAAACTGCCGTGTTTCCAGTAAAGAGAGAAATAACTTTTTTTTAAAGAATTCAGAGTTTAAATGCAAGTTTTTGTTTTGAAAATATTGTAAGGTATTGCCTATAATTTTTATTCTATTTGGCTTTAACTAAGATAACTAAATTGCAAATTCAGTGAGAATTCAGTGACAAGTTCAGCATTTAACCAAAAAAAATATTTTACCTAATATATTACCAATTAGCTTTGGGTTATTGGTCTCCTCTTACTAAAGCCTTACTATTTTCTTGCATTTGGCACAATACATTCTGTTGCTTACATCCGTGCCTTAAATAAGAGCTTTTTAATCACAATAATAGAGGGTAATTTGTGCACATCTTTCATATTGGAATTTGTCTTAGAACTGTTTGCATCCTCTATTAATTGGAATTTCACTCAATTGTGTGTAAAATTTTTATCAAGAACTTTATTATGCCACCGGAAACACAAATGTTTTAAGGCCACTCCCAGAGCTTTTGAAATGGTAAATCATCAGCTATTTTGCATAATTGCCTCACATTAACATTTATCCTGCAAATGTGTTACTTAAACTCCTTTGCCTTTAAATATCACTTTATTTTCATACAATGTGCTTCTAATATTAACATTTAATGAATACCAACTTTCCAATACAATTTGGAAGATTACTTGTGTTTTTATTTTATGGTTTGTTTGGTGAATAAAGTTGGTTTTCAGTAAGGGTTGTACTCGCGCATCATATTTTATTTTAGTTTCACTTCCTTCAGCACAAGTTGGCAAATCTCATAATGAACAGTGGCGGGATCTGTGCATGTATCTGTGCAGGATCTCTATGATAGAATCAGACAATTGTTATAGCACTGGACGTACCCATTTAACCAATCAGCCTCTACTAGCCCTTTTTAAAGAATTCATGACGGTGACATCCCTTTTTTTAACCTCGTAATATCTATCCACTTCAGTTTCTAAAGCTACAATTGAATCTTCGTCTCAAGCATTTAAGAGGTATTTTCAAAATCATAATAAGAATGGCAATTAAGAGAATCTTAGATAGGCACATGGGAGTGCAGGGAATAGAGGGATATGGTTCATGCATGGGCAGATGAGATCGGTTTAACTTGACATCATGTTCAGCACAAACATTGTGGGCCGAAGGGCCCTTTCCTGTGCTGTAGTGTTCTATGTAAGATAAGGAATGGGATCATGAACAGTTTTTATATTCCACAGAGCCTGCTGAGGAAGGGTCTCAACCCAAAGCATGTCCATTTCCCTCCACAGATCCTGACTGAGTTTCTCCAGCAGGTTTTCCGCTCAGCATTCCACTATCTGCAGACTCTTGTTTTTCCCTCATCCAAGCTCTTGTTAATTTAGACTATCATTGAACATCCCTTGAACAAAGCTGCAGTACCTGGCAATCCCATTACCCAGTCCTCATAGATTTCAGGAAGCAAGGCGGAATACATGACTCAATCCGCATCAATGGTGTGGAGGTGGTAATGGGTGAGAGCTTCAGATTCCTTGGCATAAATATTACTGCCGATCTATCATGGACCTACCAAATTGAAGCAACAGCCAGGAAGGCACACCACCACCTACAGAGTCATGCAGCGTGGAAACAGGCCTCTCGGCCCAACTAGCCTGTGTCGGCCAACAATTAAGCCAAACTCAAGTGCAATAGGTAGAGCAAAGGGAAAGATGAGTGCAGAAAATAGTTGTCAGCATTATAGCATAACAGCTCCAGAGGGAAAATGCCCTATCCACACTCGTCCCACATGCCTGCGCTTGACCCACAACCCTCTAAACCTATCCTATCCATGCACTTGTACAAATGTCTCTTAAACATAACGATAGTACCCGCCTCAACTACCTCCTCTGGCAGCTCATTCCACAGTTCCTGATAAGACTGAGGAACTTCAGGATGTCTCCAGTGACTCTTCTCAACTTCGACAGACGTACAGCATATTGTCAGGTTGTATCACAGTGCGGTTTGGGAACAGCTCTGCCCAAGACTAAGAAATTGTAGTGTGTTGTGGATCTAGCCTAGTTGATTACACAGATCAAACTCCCCCCCCCCCCCCCTCCCCCCACTGACTCCATCTTTACTTCACGTTGCCTCAGGAAAGCAGCTAACATAATCAAAGACTTGTTCCACTCCAGTCATTCCTCCTCCTCTCCATTCACATCAGGCAGACGATGAAGAAACTTGAAAGTGTGCACTACCACACAGGAACAACTTCTACCCCTCTGTTGTCAGGCTTCTGAATGGTCTTTCTGTAAACTTGGGTACAGTCCAATTCTCCTCTACATTACAGAGTTTGGATTTTCCTTCTGGAGCTGTTGTGCTATAATGCTGACAACTATGTTCTGCACTCATCTTTCCTTTTGCTCTACCTATTGCAATTTCGTTTGGCTTAATTGTAGTCATGTATAGTATATTTGATTTGATTTGATTGAACCCATCAGTTGGAGTTTGAGTTTAGTTTATGGTCACGTGTACCGAGGTACAGTGAAAGGCATGTGTTGTGTGCTAACCAACCGGCGGGAAGACAATTCATGATTACAATTGAGCCATTCATAGTGTATAGATGCATGATAAGGGAATAATACTTAGTGCAAGATAAAGCCAGTAATGTTCAATCAAAGATAGTCCGAAGGTCACCAATGAGGTAGATAGTAGTTCAGGACAGCTCTCTGGTTGTGGTAGGACGATTCAGTTGCCTGATACAGCTGGGAAGAAACTGTCCCTGAATCTGCTTTTTTGCACTTCTATACATTTTGCCCAATGGATGAGAGAGTAGCCATGGTGTGACTTGTCCTTGATTATGCAGCTGGCCTTGCCGAGGCAGCGTGAAGTGTAAATGGAGCCAATGGAAGGGAGGTTGGTTTGTGTGATGGTCTGGGCTGTGTCCACAATTCGCTACAGTTTCTCGCTCTCTTGGATGGAGCTGTTCCCAAACCAAGTTGTGATGCATCCAGAAAAAATGCTTTCTATGGCGCATCTGCGGATGTTGGTGAGAGTTGTTAGGGACATGCTGAATTTCCTAAGCCTTCTAAGGAAGTCGAGGCGTTGGTGTGCTTTCTTGGTCGTTGCTTCAATATGGGTGGTTCAGGAGAAGTTGTCGGTGACATCGATGCCTAGGAATCTGAAGTTTTCAACCATCTCTACTTCGGCACCGTCAATGCAAACTGGGGTAAGTGTAACGCTTCACTTCCTGAAGTTAATACCTATCTCCTTGTCTTGCTGACATAGAGAGAAAGGTTGTTGTCTCAATACCAGGATGTGAGATTATCAATCTCCTTCCTTCCATCAAGCCTCAAGCATTGAAAAATATGAAATTTAATCCAACCGCTCTCTTCGCTCCCTGTCGTGCTCCTACCTATCCTTTCTTTTGAACTTGCTGTCATTGACTTCTGTCGTTGTTGCTGCAGAACCTCCCTGTTCTTGTATTCAATGCCCTGATTCGGGAAGGCCAGTATCCAAATGCTTCCTTAACCATACTATTTAACTGCACTACCACCTTCAAGGTTCTGTGGACTTGTACACCAAGATCCCCCAGTTCCTCCATTCATGGTGTATTTCCTGGGTTAAACTCCACCGCCCATTTCACCAACACTCAATATCACCCTGTAGCTTAAAACTATTCTCCACACTGTCAACAACTCCAACAATCTTCATATCATCTGCACACTTACAGATCGTACCTCTTACATCCACATCCAAATAATTCAAAGAAATGTATTAATTACTGAACATTCCACGATTGCTGACTTTTATGCTATAATAACTCATAAAAATTGATACTTTGACAGTACAGGATTTGAAGCACAGGATTTATCACTGCATTTATTAGAAATAGATGTATTCAGCAAAGTTTGGTTGGAATGTATGTCACATTTGACCAATGAAAAATATACTTATTGAGGATGTTAAAAAGTCAATTCCTAAAATCTTTCAAATACTATCAGCATTTGCTCATTTTATTTTCAGAATTTGAGCATTCAAAGTTTTATATTTTGTCTCAAGCTGGTTAATTTGGATTTTCAGAGGAAACTCTAAACATATTCATCTGTAGTGTGTTTGTCACGGGGTTATGGAATCATGAAAAGTTAGAAATACCAAAGGTGTGACACACAATGAAAGATGAGAAGCAGGAGATTGTTGCCATTCACGTCATTGTTGACGGGGCTTGTGTTTCAGAGAATCCAGTCACAAATGTTCACCTATTTAGTCTTACGTACGCATAAACACATTTTGAATCCCACATTTTTACTTTGACATTCAAAGGTATTTTAGTTAGTAAATCTTTTGCTACCAACAATTAACTCACTCAGGCAGATTCACAATAAGTGGTTTGTTCTTAATGCATTAAAGAAAAACGCAGACGAAAAGCATCGTCAGCTTGGAAAAGGGAACTTGAAATATGAAACCCACTATGCATGACTGAAATGTCGGAATTTAAAAATGGTAGTTTGCAACTCTTTGAATCCAATAAAATCTTAAACAATTCCAATTTTCAATTGTATTTTCAGGATTATTTTAGTATTTGTTCCCAAGCTAAATTTAGAAGTTTTGTGGTGAATTAGATATAAATTAATGTAGATTTAAAATATCTTTACCCAGAACCAACCTATTCTACTTTGCCAACTAACATTAAATCAATTATTTACAAATGCTACTAAATAAGGCACTTTCTACATTTAAGGTCATTCATGCAAACTGTTTATTCAATAAGGCAGTACCATTTATTTAACCCATGCTGATTTGTTCTAGTCCCCTAAATTTAGCATCTGATAAATGGACATAGGAACAGACAACTAGACATCAATAGCAATAGGATTCATATGTCCCCGAAAACATTCCTGTTATTGCAATAACTGTGGAATGCCGAAACTGATCCCATTAATTCCTGAAGAAGGGTCTCGGCTCAAAACGTCACCCATTCCTTCTCTCCAGAGATGCTGCCTATACCGCTGAGTTACTCCAGCATTTTGTGTCTATTCCCAGTAATTCCAAGTTAAGTAAAGGAATTGTAATTCCTGCTTCTGATTCAATATCAAACTGTTTTTTTCTGGAAGCACAATGTTTTGTTTGATTTAGAGATACAGAATGGAAACAGGCCCTTTGGCTCACCAAGTCCACACTGACCATTGATCACCCATTCATACTAGTTCCATGCATCCATTCCTACATACTCGGGACAATTCACAGAGGCCAATTAACTGACACACTTTGGGATGTGGGAGGAAACCAGAGCACCTAGACTCCTAGAGGAAACCCACATGATCACAGGAAGAATGTGAAAATTCCACACACAGAGCACCTAAGGTCAGGATCGATCCTGGGTCACTGGCGCTGCGAGGCAGAATCTCCAGCATCTGTGCCACCGTGCCGCCCATATTTATAAACCTTGGATCAAGACAGGCTGGCCAGTGAGTGAAATTCAGCTGTGATGACCATATAACCACATAACAATTACAGCACGGAAACAGGCCCTCTCGGCCCTTCCAGTCCGTGCCGACCATTTGTTTTCCCCTAGTCCCATCTACCTGCACTCAGACCATACCCCTCCATTCCCTTCACGTCCATATACCTATCCACTTTACTTTTAAATGTTAAAATCGATCCTTCCTCCACCACTTCTGCTGGAAGCTCATTCCACACAGCCACCACCCTCTGAGTAAAGAAGTTCCCCTCATGTTACCCCTAAACTTCTGTCCCTTAATTCTCATGTCATGCCCTCTTGTTTGAATCTTCCCTACCCTCAATGGGAAAAGCTTATCCACGTCAACTCTGTCTATTCCTTTCATCATTTTAAAGACCTCAATCAAGTCCCCCCTTAACCTTCTGCGCTCCAAAGAATAAAGACCTAACTTGTTCAACCTTTCTCTGTAACATAGTTGCTGGAACCCAGGCAACATTCTAGTAAATCTCCTCTGTACTCTCTCTATTTTGTTGACATCCTTCCTATAATTAGGCGACCAATATTGTACACCATACTCCAGAATTGGTCTTACCAATGCCTTGTACAATTTTAACATTACTTCCCTACTCCTATATTCAATGCTTTGATTTATAAAGGCCAGCACACCAAAGGCTTTCTTTACCACCCTATCAACATGTGATTCCACCTTCAGGGAACTAAGCACAGTTATTCCTAGATCTCTCTGTTCCACAGCATTCCTCAATTCCCTACCATTTACCATGTACGTCCTATTTTGATTTGTCCTGCCAAGATGTAGCACTTCACACTTAACAGCATTAAACTCCATCTGCCATCTTTCAGCCCACTTTTCCAAATGGCCCAAATCTCTCTGTAGACTTTGAAAATCTACTTCATTATCCACAACACCACCTATCTTAGTATCATCTGCATACTTACTTATCCAATTTTCCACCCCATCATCCAGATCATTGATGTACATGACAAACAACAGTGTACCCAACACAGATCCCTGAGGCACCCCACTGGTCACCGGCTTCCAACCTGACAAATAGCCATCCACCATTACTCTCTGACATCACCCATTCAGCCACTGTTGAATCCATCTTGCTACTCCGCCATTAACACCCAAAGATTGAACCTTCTTAACCAACCTTCCATGGGGAACCTTGTCAAAGGCCTTACTGAAATCCATGTAGACAACATCCACTGCTTTACCCTCATCAATTTCCCTAGTAACCGCTTCAAAAAATTCAAGAAGGTTTGTCAAACATGACCTTCCAGGCACAAATCCATGCGTATATATATTATCTCTAAGTATCCTTTCCATTAATTTGCCCACCACTGCACTGACGTCAAACTAACAGGTCTATAATTGCTAGGTTTATTCTTTGAACCCTTTTTAAACAATGGAACAACATGCCAATCCTCCGGCACTATTCCCGTTTCTAATGACATTTGAAATATTTCTGTCATAGCTCCTGCTATTTCTACACTAACTTCCCTCAATGTCCTAGGGAATATCCTGTCAGGACCTGGAGACTTATCCACTTTTATATTTTTCAAAAGTGTCAGTACTTCCTCCTCTTTGAATCTCATAGTTTCCATAGCTACTCTACTTTTTTCCCTTACCTCACAGAGTTCAATATCCTTCTCCTTGGTGAATACCGAAGAAAATAAATTGTTCAATATCTCCCCCATCTCTTTTGGCTCTGCAGATAGCTGTCCATTCTGGTTCTCCAATGGTCCAATTTTATCCCTCGTTATCCTTTTGCTATTAATACAGCTGTAGAAACCCTTTGGATTTACTTTCACCTTTCTTGCCAAAGCAACCTCATATCTTCTTTTAGCCTTCCTAATTTCTTTCTTAAGATTCTTTTTACATTCTTTATACTCCTCTAGCACCTCATTTACTCCATGCCTCCTATAAATATTGTAGATATCTCTCTTTTTTCGAAACAAGTCATTCTGAGTTGCACTGAATGACAAGATCATTCTGAGTTGCACTCCCATGCCCAGCACCTGTGTTTGAACTGGGAGGTCAGTAAGCATTATTATGTACCACCTGGTCGCTATGCCTTAGATGGAAGGTTGTTAACACTCTTCTCTCTCCACAGACCCTGCCTGACTTTCTAACAATTTCTGGGATTGTATTTTGCTGATCTTTAAGAATACCATTCCACTAATGAGCATAGTAATGGCCCAAACATTGACAATGTTGAGTGGCATGATCTATACTGCCCTAATTTGACAAAAGGAAGCAACTGGCAATTTGTTGTCAAAATTGAGTTATTGCTTGTTTTAGGGTATTTGAGATATGCTCTACACAATGGTGAACAAAATAAGTCTTCTCCGAGTACAATTTGAAAATATTTATACCAGAGAAGTAAGAAATTCCATCACAGAGAGCTGAAAGAAAAGCACGTTTTCCTCATTTACAAGAAAACGCCTTTCCGTCAGTTGCTTCCTTTTGTCAAAGTAGGGCAGTATACTGCCCAGACATACTTTGGCCTGCTGGATTACCATTGATTATTGCTCAACAACCTCCCAGGGAGGGGGGTCTTTGGAAATAGTGAGACCACTCCACTCCACTACGGTATGACCAAGTTGGGAGATCTTTGTTCTTATTTGCCAATGAGTAACCTTGCCTCGTAAGGGGAATACAGTGCCTGTGAGAGGAGGGGGTTCAGCTCAGCACCACTCCCCTGAAACAACTTGGCATCAAGCCCTTGCACAGTGCTGAGATTTCAGCAGAGGTTGAAAAAGAGTTGGTTTAACAAATATCTTATAATGGAATTATTCTCCTGAAAAGATGGCAGAGGATTTTCATAATGTTGATTCAAAACCTCGAGTCAAAAGCCAAGTCAGATTGATTGCCAAGAAGTGAGAGTTTGGAATCTCTAATGTTACTGTGTACGCTTTCTGCTGTACCATACGGTTCTTGACCATTTATGGTAAACTACCTGCATGCTGTGACTAGATTGTAGATGATGATCACAACCACATTTAGCACAAATCTGCCCAGCTGCCAAAACATGATGTAAGCTTCATTACAAGGCTGCTTAACTACAATGGCATTTCAGTTTCTAAACAATATTAGCCAATGTGAATTAGATCAGAATTTACACTTAAAGTAAGGAGTGGCATGTCTTCTTTCACTGGTAATTCAGGATGGTTGTATAGTGCATTCTTTGATTTCCAAGTTAACTCAATTTAGCCACAAGGGCCACGTTGAATCTCCCCCTTTCCTAATCGGCCACTGTTCAGATAATAGTCTACCCTCCTGTTTTTGCCGCCAAAGTGGATAACCTCACATTTATCCACATTATACTGCATCTGCCATGCATTTGCCCACTCACCCAACCTATCCAAGTCACTTTGCAGCCTCCTAGCATCCTCCTCACAGCTAACACTGCCCTCCAGCTATGTGTCATCCGCAAACTTGGAGATGTTGCATTCAATTCCCTCATCCAGATAATTAATATATATTGTAAATAGCTGGGGTCACAGCACTGAGCCTTGCGGTACCCCACTAGTCACTGCCTGCCATTCTGAAAATGACCCGTTTACTCCTACTCTTTGCTTCCTGTCTGCCAGCCAGTTCTCTATCCACATCAACACTGAACCCCCAATACCGTGTGCTTTAAGTTCGAATGCTAATCTCTTATGTGGGACCTTGTCGAAAGCCTTCTGAAAGTCCAGATACAACACATCCACAGGTTCTCCCTTATCCACTCTACTAGTTACATCCTCGAAAAATTCTATAAGATTCGTCAGACATGATTTACCTTTCATAAATCCATGCTGACTTTGTCCAATGATTTCACCACTTTCCAAATGTGCTGCTATCCCATCTTTAATAACTGACTCTAGTATTTTCCCCACTACCGATGTTAGACTAACTGGTCTGTAATTCCCCGTTTTCTCTCTCCCTCCCTTTTTAAAAAGTGGGGTTACATTAGCTACCCTCCAATCCTCAGGAGAGAGTGTTGGAGAGAGTCTGGTAAATATACTTTTTATGTTAAGAAAAAAAAAAAAAACTGTTGGGAATCTGAAATGAGAACAGAAAGTGCTGGAAGTACACCAAGAGGCCAAACGACATTTGTGGAGAGCTCATGGAATCAAGGCAAGTTTGGGAACATTGATTCAAAATGGGCTTGGCATGAGAAGACAGAGGGTGAAGACAGAGATTTGGTTTTGTGGTTGGATTCCTTTGACTAGTGGTGTTCCCTTCTTGTTTTTGGACGGAATAGTATGCAACAAAGAGCTTTTCACTGTTCCAATAGGACAATGTGACACTAAAAAACAAAACCGCTTGCAATATATATATACGGCATATGGCTCAATGTTGTTTCATTTGTGCAAGAGTTGCACAACTAGTACTTCACTAAAACCCCAAAATCAATGGTATGGCTTATTATTTCCACATGCACTGGGATACAGTGAAAAACTTTGTTTTGTGTGCTATCTAGGCAAATCACACCAATTATGAGTACAATCAGGCCATGCATAAATACAACAGGTATTACAAAGCAAACATAAACAAGTGAGAATAGCTACAGCTAAATTACAGTATAGATAGTATATAGTATAGTATGGAGAAAGTGCAGATAACAAAAGATCAAGGTCTGCGACAGATTGGAAGATCGGGAATCCAGATCGAGCATAACAGTGGCGCAACTGGTAGAGTTGTTCAGACATCATCGCAGCTGAATTCCATTCACTGGCCAGCATGTCCTGATCCAACGTTTACTAATGTGGGCAGCACGGTGTTAGAGGAGCTGCCTCACAGCGCCAGTGACCCAGGATCATTCCTGACCTTGGGTGCCCTCTGTGTGGAGTTTGCACATTTTTCCTGTGACAATGTAGGTTTCCTTTGGGTGCTCCCACCTCCTCCCACATCCCAAAGACGTGCGGATTTGTTAGGGTTATTTGGCCTCTGCAAACTCCCCTTAGTGTACAGGGAGTAAATAAAGTATCATTGAGTGGATGAGAAAGCACTGTTTGAATGGGTGATCGATGGTCGGCGTGAACTCTGTAGGCCGAAGAGTCTATTCCCATGCCGTATCTCAAAACTGAACTAAACAACCTTCGAGAGATCCATTCAATAGTCTGATGACAAGCGGGAGAGCAGCTATTCCTGAATTTGGTGATATGTGCTTTCAAGCTTTTAAAAATGTTGCCCAGTGGGAGAGGCGGGAAGAGGTAGTGGCCAGGGTGTAATTGGTCCTTGACCATGTTCGCTGCTTTCACATGGTAATGTGATGTGTTGTTGATTGTCCAACATCATGAAGCACTGGTCAATCCCCACATCAACTCGCACTTGACAATTAACTGGCCGTGCGGTAACACCTTCTGAATGGAACATTCATTATCTCACAAGCCAGGCGCTCCACACAATGACAACAAATCCTCTGTGGGGTCTCCAATGATGGGGACCCCATTCCCACAGTGTCAATTTATTTCTTTATTATGCCATATGATGACCTGTAAGTAATGAAATTACTTTAAGGTAACAGAAATCGGATGCTAAAATAGCAAACATTAAATAAAACACGTTTGTTTATATGGAAATCTGAGATTGCTTGTGCGTACTGTACTTAGAATATTCATGTAACATCACAGCATAAATTTGCAAAGCACAGTTTAAGAAATATCATAGAACCAAAGAAAAGTACAGCACAGGAATGGGCTTTTACAGCTCACCTTGCCCACAATGATGCTTGGCTGCACTCATCTCATTTGTCAGTATTAGGTCTCTTTCCTCCATATCTTAGAAACATAGAAACATAGAAATTAGGTGCGGGAGCAGGCCATTCGGCCCTTCGAGCCTGCACTGCCATTCAATATGATCATGGCTGATCTTCCAACTCAGTATCCTGTACCTGCCTTCTCTCCATACCCCCTGATATCTTCAGCCACAAGGGCCACATCCAACTCCCTCTTAAATATGGCCAACGAACTGGCCTCAACTACCTTCTGTGGCAGAGAATTCCACAGATTCACCACTCTCTGTGTGAAAAACGATTTTCTCATCTCGGTCCTAAAACACTTCCCCCTTATCCTTAAACTGTGACCCCTTGTCCTGGACTTCCCCAACATCGGGAACAATCTTCCTGCATCTAGCCTGTCCAACCCCTTAAGAATTTTGTAAGTCTCTATGAGATCACCCCTCAATCTTCTAAATTCCAGCGAGTACAAGCCAAGTCTATCCAGTCTTTCTTCATATGGAAGTCGTGCCATCCCAGGAATCAGTCTGGTGAACCTTCTCTGTACTCCTATGGCAAGAATGTCTTTCCTCAGATTAGGAGACCAAAACTGTACGCAATACTCCAGGTGTGGCCTCACCAAGACCCTGTACAACTGCAGTAGAACCTCCCTGCTCTTGTACTCAAATCCTTTTGCTATGAATGCCAACATACCATTCATTTTCGTCACAGCCTGCTGCACCTGCATGCCTACTTTCAATGACTGGTGTACCATGACACCCAGGTCTCGCTGCATCTCCCCTTTTCCTAATCGGCCATCCTGCAGCCTCCTAGCATCCTCCTCACAGCTAACACTGCCCCCCAGCTTCGTGTCATCCGCAAACTTCGAGATGTTGCATTTAATTCCCTCGTCCAAATCATTAATGTAAATTGTAAATAACTGGGGTCCCAGCACTGAGCCTTGCGGCACCCCACTAGTGACTGTCTGCCATCCTGAAAAGGACCTGTTCACTCCTACTCTTTGCTTCCTGTCTGCCAGCCAGTTCTCTATCCACATCAATACTGAACCACCAATACCGTGTGCTTTAAGTTTGTATACCAATCTCTTGTGTGGGACCTTGTCGAAAGCCTTCTGAAAGTCCAGATACAACACATCCACTGCTTATCCACTCTACTAGTTACATCCTCAAAAAATTCAATAAGACTCGTCAGACATGATTTACCCTTTATAAATCCATGCTGACTTTGTCCAATGCTTTCACTCTTTTTGTCCAATGCTTTCCAATCTTCTTCTTCTTTCGTGTGGCGTGCACAGCCTAAAGTTGTTGGACAACTTGTTCTATTTGATCTTCCGTTTGTGCTCGTCGAGTTGATTGCATTAGTCGAAACAGGGCGGACCACGTGAAGGTTGCAATCTTCCATCCCTTTCCTCCATATAGAAACTTGGAACTGCAGATGCTGGTTTATAAAAAGAAGGCATGGAATGCTAAAGCAGCTTAACAGGTCAGGCAGCAGCTCAGGATCTTCTTCATCTTTTCACGTCCATCTTGTTACAAATGTTGGCCTCGCTGTCATCATCCGTCCTGAAAAGGACGCGAGCTTCCGGCGACAATCAGCGGAAGTCATCACTTGTCGCAGTAGATGATGGTGGTAGCAGTTTTAGCTCAGGATACTTCCAGTTTCCAGCCCCGCGGCATGGACATTTCTGCTATGAGGCCATCTCAGGATAACATGGACAGTCTAGTGTACTATTATTGTCCAGTATACCGAGGTACAATGAATAGCGTTTTACATGCTATCCAGTCAGAGAAAAGACTAAACACGAATAC
Organism: Okamejei kenojei; assembly: GCA_035221665.1. Lineage (NCBI taxonomy): Eukaryota > Metazoa > Chordata > Chondrichthyes > Rajiformes > Rajidae > Okamejei > Okamejei kenojei. The sequence goes on along the minus strand of CM069131.1, from coordinate 146,840,037 downwards.
AATCAAGCCTTCCGCAGTACACAGATAAAGGACAAAGGGTATTACACTCAGTGCATTGAAGTCCGATAAAGTCTGATTAAAGATAGCTCAACGGTTTCTAATGAGGTTCTGGGATGCGGCCTGACCAGCTGAGATACCATAGCATTCTGTGCCTTCCCTTTCCTCCATTCTGTTCTTATCTAAGTACCTGGCCAAATGCCTTTTAAATTCTTTCTTCTGCAGTTGTATAGGGCTCTGGTGAGACCACATCTGGAGTATTGTTTACAGTTGTGGTCTCCTAATTTGAGGAAGGACATCCTTGTGATTGAGGCAGTGCAGCGTAGGTTCACTAGATTGATCCCTGGAATGGCTGGACTGTCATATGAGGAAAGATTGAAAAGACTAGGCTTGTATTCACTGGAGTTTAGAAGGATGAGGGGGGATCTTATAGAAACATATAAAATTATAAAAGGACTGGACAAGCAAGATGCAGGAAAAATGTTCCCAATGTTGGGCGAGTCCAGAACCAGGGGCCACAGTCTTAGAATCACCCAGAGCGTTGTGAATTTATGGAATTCCCTGCCACAGAGGGCAGTGGAGGCCAAGTCACTGGATGGATTTAAGAGAAAGTTAGATAGAGCTTGAGGGGCTAGTGGAGTCAAGGGATATGGGGAGAAGGCAGGCACGGGTTATTGATAGGGGACGATCAGCCATGATCACAATGAATGGCGGTGCTGGCTTGAAGGGCCGAATGGCCTCCTGTACCTATTTTCTATGTTTCTATGTAATAGTACCTGTCTCTACCATCTCTCTAGCAGCTTATGAAAAAATTTTCACCACCCGCTGTATGATAAGCCTATCCCTCAGATCTGTTCATTAAATACACAAAAAAACCCACATGATTATAAATATATGATCCTTTAATGATCTCCAGGAAAATATATATCGATGGCTTAGTGAAAATATGCATGTTTGGGTGTTTATAGATTGCCTCATTCAAATACTATGCACATATTTCAGTGAGCGAGTATTCCATGAGTTGCCAGATTTCTGATGAGAAGTTAAACTAAGGGCCCTTCTGCATTCTTCAGTGAATGTGAATTGTTCAAAGGAGATCAGGAGTGTTCTCCTAGCGCCCTGGCCAATATTTGGCTATTAATCGCATCAACAAAAATGAATTAACTCACCACTTTTCTCTTTGACATTTGTGACCTTATTCATGCACACATTGGCTTCTGAGCTTTGCTACATAGTTACAATAGACACAGACTAAGTAAGAGATAGGTGTGAGAAATAGGTGATATAAACTATTGCATTCCAGAGCAGTACAGTAATATGAACATTTTTGAGACAGGTCATGATGAAATCTTTTACTCTGCTCTCAAGCAACCAATCTGTATATGTTAAAATAGGCTGTTAGAAGAAGTTGAATCAGCTCAGGTTATGAGGACACACAAGGGGTTCCCAAGCCAGCGAGAGATGTGGTGTTGATCTAGTTGATTTGAGAGATGGGCTTGTGCCAGCCCGGTTATTGAGTGAGCAGACAGCAGGAGCCAGACCTGCTGATAGGCATAGATAGAGTGGATGTGGAAAGGATGTTTCCACTGGTGGGAGAGTCTAGGACCAGAGGTCATAGCCTCAGAATTAAAGGGCGCTCTTTTAGAAAGGAGGTGAGGAGGAACTTCTTAGTCAAGTCAAGTCACTTTTATTTTTATAGCACATTTAAAAAACAACTCTTGTTGACCAAAGTGCTTTACATTGGTGGAGGTACTAACGTTATACAACAGTGGTTCATATATGAAGTACATACATAAATACATACATATAGCCCTCCCTCAGAGGACATCAAGAAAGGCTTGAGAGTAAATATGAGTTTTAAGTCTCAACTTAAAAGAGTCGATGGAGGGGGCAGTTCTGACGGGAAGAGAGATGCTGTTCCACAGTCTAGGAGCTGCAACCGCAAAGGTGCGGTCGCCCCTGAGCTTATCCCTAGACCGCGGGACATTGAGCAACCCCAAGTCGGCCGATCTGAGGGACCTGGAGGAGGTGTGGTGGGTAAGCAGACTTTTGATGTAGGTGGGGGCAAGCCCGCTAAGGGCTTTGTAAACATTAAGAAGGATCTTGACATTTTTTCGGAACTGCACAGGGAGCCAGTGGAGAGAGGCCAGGATCGGGGTGTATTCCCTTTTTCGGGTGCCCACCAGGAGTCTCGCTGCGGCATTTTGGACCAGTTGCAGGCGGGACAGGGAAGATTGGCTGATGCCAGTGTAAAGGGAGTTGCAGTAATCGAGGCGGGAGGAAATAAATGTGTGGATGATCTTTTCGTGGTCGTCAAACTGGAGGGAATTGTTTTATTTTAGCTTATGTCCGAAGCTGAAAGAAGCTAGCTTTTACTTGTTTGTCAAATTTCAGTGTTGAGTCAAATATCATGTCAAGGTTTTTGACGTGAGGTTTCAGTAGTGGAGTAAGGCTTCCAAGGCTGCCTGCTATCATTTTGATTGAGTCCGAGGGGCCGAGAAGGATGACGTCAGACTTACTCTCGTTTAGTTGGAGGAAGTTCTGGGCCATCCAACACTTTATATCCTCGAGGCAGTGGATAAGGTTAAATAGATTTGATCGGTTTTTGGGCTTCAGGGGGAGATAGAGTTGTGTATCGTTTGCGTAGCAATGGAATGAAATGCCGTGCCTTTGAATGACTTGGCCAAAGGGGAACATATACAGGGAGAAGAGAATGGGGCCAAGGATGGAACCTTGTGGAACCCCACAGCTGAGGCTGAGGAAATAGTTGCCTATGTTAGTAGAGAAATTCATATATCTTTGAGATAGGAGATGAACCAGCTCAGGGCAGTGCCATCAATACCAACCCCGTACCGGAGACGGTCAATTAGGATGGTGTGGTCGACAGTATCAAATGCTGCGCTGAGGTCAAGAAGGAGCAGGATTGCAGTCGCCGGAGTCAACGGTGAGCAGTAAGTCATTGTGTACCTTCAACAAGGCAGACTCTGTGCTGTGGTGGGCCCTGAAACCTGATTGGAAAGTTTCCAAGATAGTATTTTGGTGAAGGTAAGGCGTAAGTTGACTTAAAATTACATTTTCAAGGACTTTTGAAAGGAAAAGCAGTTTTGAAATAGGTCTGTAGTAGCTTGGCAAGGTGGGGTCGAGGTTATGTTTTTTCAGGAGGGGTTGGACCACCGCATGCTAGAAGCAGGTAGGAACAGGGCCAGAGAACTGAGAACAGAGTCAGAGGGTAGTTACTGTGGAACATTATGACAGAGGGCTGTGGAGGCCAAGTCAGTGGATATTTTTAAGGCAGAGATGGACAAATTCTTGATTAGAATGGGTGTCAAAGGTAATGGGGAGAAGGTAGAAAAATGGGATTAGGAGGCAGAGATCAGCCATGATTGAATGGTGGAGTAGACTTGATGGGCCAAATGGCCTAATTCTACTCCTATAACTTGTGAATTTGTGAGACCGGTGTTAGTTTGTGAGAGAGACAGAGAGATGGTGCCAGGTCAGTTAGAGAGGCAGAGAGCAGTATTGAGTATTGGGAGGTCATGTTGCAGTTGTGTTAGAGGTTAGTGAGGCCGCATTTCGAGTATTGTGTTCAGTTCTGGGCACCATGTTATAGAAAGGTTGTTGCCAAGCTGGAAAGGGTACGGAGAAGATTTATGAGGATTTTGCCAGCACTAGACGGTGTGAGCTATAGAGAGAGGTTGAGTAGGCTGGGTCTCTATTCCTTGGAGCGCAGGAAACTGAGGGGTGATATAATAGAGATATATACAATTATAAGGGGAATAGATCGTGTAGATGCACCGTCTCTTGCCCAGAGTAGGTGAATCGAGAACCAGAGGACATAGGTTCAAGGTGATGGGGAAAAGATTTAATAGGAATCTGAGGGGTAACCTTTTCACACAAAGGGCGGTGGGTGTACGGAACAAGCTGCTAGAGGAGGTAGTTGAGGCTGGGACTATCCCAACATTTAAGAAACAGTTAGACAGGTACATGGATAGGACTGGTTTGGAGGGATATGGACCAAACATGGGCAGGTGGAACTAGTGTAGCTGGGACGTGTTGGCTGGTGTGGGCAAGTTGGGCCGAAGGGCCTGTTTCTACGCTGTATCACACTATGACTCCATGATTCTAATTCGAGGGATTGGTTAATGAGACACAAAGTGGGGAGGTGCCTAATTGCTTGGAGAATAAGTGGCTGGGCTGGTGTCAGACTGGAAAGTGAGCAAGTCACTGGTGAAATCAACAAAAAAGGCATGAAAAGGCACATGGTATTTATGGCAAAATCCTGGCTCTACTGATGTCTGACTGGTTAGTTATTGAGAGGGCCAAATGTGAGTGACAGGGAGAGACATGCAGGGCTTGATCTGTTAGTGAGTGAGCAAGTGGGTTTGTGTCAGACCAGTTAGACGTGTGCCAGGAGGTTCCTGTGCAAACATTTTGAGTACAGGACTAGGGATGTCTTACTGTGTTGCAACTGTACAGGGCCTTGGTGAGACTACACCCTGAAGACCCCGTGCAGGCTCAAAGGGCCAAGTGGCTGAATGTTGCTGCTTTCTATGTGAGTGAGTGACAGAGCCAAGTTGTACCTAATGAGCAAGGGTGAAGGGTGGCGTGGGAATAGTTAGTGAGTGAGAGAGTGGAGATGTGTTGGTCTGGTTAATGAGTCAGAGAGCAGGGTTTTGCCAAAGCGTTTAATGAGAGCAGTTACATTATGTTAAATTGTTTTGTAACCCAACCGCAGACTGAGATAACTTTGGATGCATCATCAGCCAGACCTTTCTCAATCCTTGTTGATGCAATGCTGCATGCAATTCATACAGATACAATGCTGCAACACGTTTCCCACTGTCGTGGTGTCAAACAAGACCAATGAGAGAAAAAGACACAAAGTGCTGGAGTAACTCTGCGGGGAAGGCAACATATCTAGAGAACATGGACAGGTGGCCTATCTTGTCAGAACGCTTCTTCAGACTGATTCTGACCTGAAAAGTACCTAGCCATGTTCTCCAGAGATGCTGCCCGGCCTACTGAGTTACTCTAGCACTTTGTGTCTATTTCTGTAAACCAACATCTGCAGTTGTTTGTTACTACAAGACCAATGCGAACCTGTTTCAAAATAAAAAAATCTGAAAATGCTGGACACATTCATGAAGTCAGGCTGCATATGCGGATAGAGAAATCCGCTGCAATTGCACATACTCACCTTGAATAAAAATAAAAGCCCTTCAAAAGACTCTGGAACATATGGACCACTTCCCATTTTTTTAGGACCCTCTCAGCAAATATAACGAGCGAATGTGAAATTCATCTTAGTTTACCAGTGGAGTCCTTAGCTATCTGAGGAAAATGGTGTTTCAAGATCAAGATCTCAAAGCTTATTCAAAGCTTGTGGTCTACTAGGCAGCTGTTATCCTGTACACAACGGAGTCTTGGCCTACCTGTAGCAACCATCTTTAACTGTGCGTTCTTAGGCCCCCTTCGGTCATGGCAGACCATGGGTGTCTCCAGGGTTGAGGACGCCTGTGCGTGACTTTGTTTAATGTGGGGACACTGGTGCACAGGCAGCCACCCCACGGTCCTTGACAGATCTGGGTCAGGATCCAGTGGCATGGAGTCCAAGACGACTGGAGACCCTTTTCTGCTGCAGCCTTCATCAGCCTTCCCAGCCGTTGTGACGCTCCACTAAGGTCAGCCATCATCCTCCGACTGTTCCAACGTTGAGGTCTTGGTTGGATTGCTCTTTGTCAGAGTTCTCCGGAGTGGTCTCGATGAGCCGAATGGCCTAATTCTACTCCTATAACATGTGAACTTGTGAACTATTGCATCGCAGACGCTGGATGTAAATATTGTAACTCTCAACTTAATGGCACTGTGAAAGTACCATCACCAAAAAACCCCGCAGTGGTTCATGCAGGGATCTCATCACCACCGCCTCAGGAGCAATTAAGGATGGACGATAAATGCTGGCCTTTTTCATGAACATCAGAACAATAAATAATGGAGTTTTGCTTCAAATGTCGTCACGATCATCAAGAAAGGGCCCAAATCAGGGTTTTGGCAGAAGATGATCTGTATATCATCTCTATGTTCCTGACTGCCTGCATCCTTTGACAGGGTTGTCCTACAATTTGTGGGCCTTGGAGGGATTGGAAATTGAGGGTAAGAATCTTGCAATTGATTCCGGACAGTGCTGTGGTTAGTACAATTGCTGCGAATTTCCCCTTGTCCCTGGTTCAATCCAGGACTCGAGTGCTGTCCATTTTAAGTTTGTATGTTCTCCCCATCACCACAGACAATAGACAATAGGGCATTCAGCCCTTCCAGCCAGCACCGCCATTCAATGTGATCATGGCTGATCATCCACGATCAGTACCCCGTTACCCCTTCACCCGATATCCCCTGTCTCCGCTATCTTTAAGAGCCCTATCTAGCTCTCTCTTGAAAGTATCCAGAGAACCGGCCTCCACCGCCCTTGAGGCAGAGAATTCCACAGAATCACAACTCTCGGTGTGAAAAAGTGTTTCCTCATCTCCGTTCTAAATGGCTTACTCCTTATTCTTAAACTGTGGCCCCTGGTTCTGGACTCCCCCAACATCGGGAACATGTTTCCTGCCTCTAGCATGTCCAAACCCTTAATAATCATAAATGTTTCAAGAAGATCCCCTCTCATCCTTCTAAATTCCAGAGTATACAAGCCCAGCTGCTCCATTCTCTCAGCAAATGACAGTCCCGCCATCCCGGGAATTAACCTTATGAATCTACACTTCACTCCCTAAATAGGAGGAATGTCCTTCCTCAAATTTGGAGACCAAAACTGCACGCAATACACCAGGTGTGGTCTCACTAGGGCCCTGTACAACTGCAGAACCTCTTTGCTCCTATACTCAACTCCCCTTGTTATGAAGGCCAACATGTGATTCACTTTCTTCACTGCCTGCTGTACCTGCATGCTTACTTTCATTGACTGATGAACAAGGACCCCCAGATCCCATTGCACTTCCCCTTTTCCCAACTTGACCCCATTCAGATAATAATCTTCCTTCTTGTTTTTGCTACCAAAGTGGATAACCTCACATTTATCCCCATTAAACTTAATCTGCCATGCATCTGCCCACTCACCCAACCTGTCCAACTCATCCTGCATCCTCATAGCATCCTCCTCACAGTTCACACTGCCACAGCTTTGTGTCATCTGCAAATTTGCTAATGTTACTTGTAATCCCTTCATCTAAATCATTAATATATATTGTAAATAGCTGCAGTCCCAGCACTGAGCCTTGCGGTACCCCACTAGTCACTGCCTCTCATTCTGAAAGGGACCCGTTAATCCCTACTCTGTTTCCTGTCTGCCAACCAATTTTCTATCCATGTCAGCACTCTACCCCCAATACCATGTGCCCTAATTTTGCCCACTAATCTCCTATGTGGGACCTTATCAAATGCTTTCTGAAAGTCCAGGTGCACTACATCCACTGGCTCTCCCTTGTCCACTTTCCTAGTTACATTCTCAAAAAATTCCAGGTTAGTCAAGCATGATTTCCCCTTCGTAAATCCATGCTGACTCAGACCGATCCTGTTACCGCTATCCAAATTTGCCCTTATTTCATCTTTTACGATTGACTCCAGCATCTTTCCACCACCGATGTCAGGCTAACTGGTCTAAAATTCCCTGTGTTCTCTCTCCCGCCTTTCTCAAGAAGCGGGATAACATTAGCTACCCTCCAATGCACAGGAACTGATCCTGAATCTCTAGAACATTGGAAAATGATCACTAATGCATCCACAATTTATAGAGCCACTTCCTTAAAGATGTTGGGAAGAAGACCATCAGGCCCTGGGGATTTATCAGCCTTCAGTCCCATCAGTCTACCCAACACAATTTCCTGCCTAATGTGGATTTTCTTCAGTTCCTCCATCAGACCAGATCCTCTGGCCACTACTATATCAGGAAGATTGTTTGAGTCCTCCTTAGTGAAGAAGGATCCAGTTCAATTCATCTGCCATTTCCTTGTTCCCCATAATAAATTCACCTTTTTCAGTCTTCAGGTCACCATGCCCCTGCTCCAGTTTCGTCCCATACCCCACTGTTTTGCTGCTAAAGGGCCTGTCCCATCAGCATGCGACTACATGCGGTGAGTGCGACCTAACGTGGTCGCTTGAGCCGTCCGGCCTCGCGGGGCCGGTCCCACTTCGATCGCCGGAGTTGTGCGGAGCTGGTGCCGACATCGCGCGGGGCTCTCAAAAACTGACCGTGTTCAAATATTCCGCGCGGCAACGGCCTGTCGGCCCGCAGCCGCCTCGACGCATTACGCACCGCCTCACGTCGTGCCTCCGTGTCCCTCTCTATATGTGCCTCCGTGACCCTCTTTTTGTGTCCCCCTCTATGTGCCTCCGTGACCCTCTCTGTGTGCCTCCGTGACCCTCTCTGTGTGCCTCCGTGACCCTCTCTGTGTGCCTCCGTGACCCTCTCTGTGTGCCTCTGTGACCCTCTCTGTGTGTCCCTCTCTGTCCTTGCGAACTTACCGCGGACTTCGCTCCAACTTAGCGCCACGTCGCGCCACTCACCCGACCTCCGCGCGTCCCCGCTGCCGGTTTGGTCGCGCTCACCGCATGGAGTCGCAGGCTGGTGGGACCGGCCCGTAAGTTATGTGACGACTGCGAGCTGCCGCTAGTGTCTGTCGGTGGGAGGCAAGAGAATGCGAAGATTCGATGGTCGTGCGAGAGAGAAATGTCACAGGGAACCAGCGAAGGAATGGGAGTGAGGGGAATTGTCTGTTCGCAGACAGAAACCAGATGGGCCAAATGCCCTTCAGCTCTGCCATATGAAAATGTAAAAATTCAACTCCATTCGAGTTTATTGTCATATGATCAAGTACAGTGAGCTACAGATATTATGAAAATCATGCTTGTCGCAGCATTACATTCACATAGACGCAAACACAATATATATATATATATATATATATATTAGGCTGAAATTCTGCAAGACATTAAAAAAACTTTCCAAAGAATCAAGATATAACTGCAAAACGCATTTCGAAAAAAAAGTTACAATTCCAAGAAGAGTCATGAACATCCATAAATGCACTAATAGACTGAAAACTTTAAGTGTCTTTTTAACACTGAAATGGATTGGACTTGGGGCAGTTTGAAGCTGATTCATTGCTTGGTGTGAGTCGGCAGCCCAGTTTGTCGGCTTCACTGTTCAACAGAATGCTCCTCGCAGTCTGGCCGCCCTGAGGTTTGACTGCGGCCAGGAATTTGTGCAAAAGGGAGAAGCGAAGCTGGCGCATTCTTTTCTCTCGCCTGACTGACTCACTCAGACACCCAAAGAGGGCCAGCTTCGCAACTAGAGTGAGAACACGTCCCGTCCCAGCGCCGCCCCTCTCACACTCACCATCCTGCTCTCTCTGCCTTCCCAAAAAAAGTCATTCCATTTCTGTTTTTTTGTTTCTTCCCCGGAAATCCTGCCCACTCCCACCTCCACTCCCAAGGCAGGTCTTTTATTTCTCCCGCAGAGCCACGCCGGGAGTCTTCAGTCTAGCCCGAGTCCAGCACACACGACTGCCTCCTGCACCTAACGCCAAAGGCGCCTCTCTGATCCAGTTTGTTTTTAAAAAGCAAAACAAAATAAGTTCGCAAGATCATGGATGCCCTCAAGAAGAAGATGCAAATGTTGAAACTGGAAAAAGAAAATGCCATGGACAAGGCGGACCAGGCAGAATTTGAGAAGAAGGCGACTGAAGACAGGTGTAATCAGGTGGGGTGCCATTCAGACTGTACTGAGGTGCAGAGAGACACAGCAAACGCCCCAGTCTCGCTGTAGTGTGTTTACTCGAATTATTTACCGGTTGACGTTGTAATTTTGATCGGGCTTTTTGTCTCATTGCTTGTATCTCCCCCCAGTACTCCCCTTTTGTCCAAACTGTTGATAGATCAGGATGAAATTGTGATCCCTCAGTAAAATCTACCTCTTGTAGTAGGTCACCAGAAATGAGTCCCGGCCGAGTCATTCCAGCTAACTAGTTTATGCCGTGAAATACTTTCCCCCTTATTACTTTGAAAGTTTTGTGTTTGGTCTCCAAATGAAAGTCTAGTGTTACCCGAGAAGACGTGCTAACGCAGGCTGTTAAAAAGATCCATGGGGTCCACTGGAGGTTGAAACTTTAAGCACCAGTTGCGTTTCCGAAATTCCTAGCTAAGTCATATATCATCTTTGGTACAATTGGAAAAATGCGACTTATGACCAACACCTGGTGGTGTTGATTTCTAATCTAGCTCGTTTTAACTAATTGTTCCCATATCCCCTCCCATGTTTCTGTTCGAGGTGTATTTCCTCACTCAGATATTTTGAGGCAGGTAATCCTATAGTTCCAAATTTAACTGAGATATTTACTTCCCTATCTCTCCCCTTCCCCCTTCCTCTGCCCAGGGTGCAGTGAATATTGTCCAGATACAGTTACATTTCCATCTCTCTGTGGCCGGCACCTACATCTGATGATTGGTCAGCAGAAATGTCCGTTTTGTAGTTCAGGGGCTTTGAGGTCATATCTGACAACTAGTTTGATATTAAACTATAGGCAGTCAAAAAATGCAACAATTGAAAACCTAAACTTAAATGTCACAATTCATATATTTAACTTTAATATAGTATTTTAAAAAAAACATTGGACAATTGTGGCTTGTTTAATTATTCAAACTTTCTTCTGATGATACATTAGCTGGAAGAAGAAGTCAGCAACTTGCAGAGAAAGCAAAAAGCCATTGAAGACGAGGCTGACAAATACTCTGAATCCTTGCGAGAAGTTCAAGCAAAGCTGGATAATGCAGAAAAGAAAGCCAGTGATGTGAGTCATTCTGATAATATGATACCTGTTAAAATAACCCTTCTTCCACAGAAATGATTAGTCCCCACCTCATATGATGTTATTACCAAAGGTAGATGAGCACCCGAAGAATGGATAGACTGGGCTCATATTCACTGGAAATTAGAAAGATGAGAGGGGAACTTATAGAAACATATAAAATTGGCCAGGCTAGATGCAGAAAAAAAAATCCTAATGTTTGGGGAGTCCAGAGCCAGGGGTCACTTTAAGAATAAGGGGTAGGCCATTTAGGACTGAGATGAGGAAAAGCTTTTTCACCCAGAGAGTTGTGAATCTGTGGAATTCTCTGGCATAGAAAGCAACGGAAGCCAATTCACTGGATGTTTTCAAGAGAGTTAGATATAACTCTTAGGGCTAATGGAATCAAGGGTTATGGGCAGAGAGCAGGAACAGGGTACTGATTTAGGATGATCAGCCACGATCATATTGAATGGCAGTGCTGACTCGAAGCGCCGAATAGCCTACTCCTGCACCTTGTTTCTATGTTTCTAGCACCGCCACCAAAGGCACTGGATGCTATTCTGTGAGGTGTTATCATTTTCTCGGTGAGATATTTTACTAAGCCCTGCCAGCCGTTAGAAATATAATTTCATTTTTGATCACTGGGACTACCATTCTGTTCATGTGAGGGTAGGTCAGACTTTTTAGGCAACTCTACCTGTGTTCTGTTGTACCCTAAGTTATTTCCCAAAATAGATAAATCAAATTCAACTCCCAAGCAACTACATTGCTTGGGAGTTGAGTATAGGAGCAGGGCGGTTCTACTGCAGTTCTACTACAGGGTTTTGGTGAGACCACATCTGGAGCATTGCGTACAGTTTTGGTCTCCAATTCTGAGAAAATACATTCTTGCCATAGAAGAGGTACAGAGAAGGTTCACCAGACTGATTCCTGGGATGTCAGGACTTTCATATGAGGAAAGATTGGATAGACTTGGCTTGTACTCGCTAGAATTTAGAAGACTGAGGGGGGATCTTATAGAAACTTACAAAATTCTTAAGGGGTTGGACAGGCTAGATGCAGGAAGATTGTTCCCGATGTTCGGGAGGTCCAGAACAAGGGGTCACAGTCTAAGGATAAGGGGGATTTCCTTTAGGACCGAGATGAGGAAAACATTTTTCACATAGAGTGGTGAGTCTCTGGAATTATCTGCCACAGAAGGTAGTTGAGGCCAGTTCATTGGCTATATTTAAGAGGGAGTTAGATGTGGCCCTTGTGGCTAAAGGGATCAGGGGGTATGGAGAGAAGGCAGGTACGGGATACTGAGTTGGATGATCAGCCATGATCATATTGAATGGCGGTGCAGGCTCGAAGGGCCGAATGGCCTACTCCTGCAACTATTTTCTATGTTTCTATGTTTGCCAAACTACTTCCCCAGCAAACCATACCTGGACGGACAAGCTAAAAATTAATCATTCCATTATCTCCTCTGCCCTCTCATGCAAAAGGGAACATTCTTCATAGAAAGTAAATGCAGGGTTATGATTACGGTCTGTGGGCAGTAAATTGTTTGTGCTGCAGTATGAATGAATATGGTTGGATGTCCACTGCCTGCCAAGTGTTTAATTACATTTCAGCCACTAGGTGGCAGCGGAATCAGGACTGGCAACTTTGGCAACTTCATTTCTCATGGGTGCTTCTCACTTCTATAAACCATTGAAATAAAATAAGTTTAATAGGGCAGGATTGTGGAACAGAATTATTGACCCTCTGACCCACAATTCTACAGAATAGCAGAAAACAGATTTTGTGGCTGTGATTGTGTTTGCAGTGTAGACTGTAAGACATAGGAGCAGAATTGGGCCATTCGAGCGTTCAAACTTTTCCCTCTCAAACCCATTCACCTGCCTTCACCCTATAACCTTTGACGCCCTCTGATCAGGAGGTAAAGGAGAGTAATGGCCCATCCACAGACTGAAGGCGGATTATCATCCAAATGGTGTCAATTTGGGAAAAGGGGAAGTACAACGGGATTTCGGGGTCCTTGTTCATCAGTCAATGAAAGTAAGCAATCAGGTACAGCAGGCAGTGAAGAAGGCGAATGGCATGTTGGCCTTCATAACAAGAGGAGTTGAGAATAGGAGCAACGAGGTCCTTCTGCAGGTGTACAGGGCCCTAGTGAGACCACACATGGAGTATAGTGTGCAGTTTTGGTCCCCTAATTTGAGGAAGGACATTCTTGCTATTGAAGGAGTGCAGCGTAGGTTCAAAAGGTTAATTCCCAGGATGGCGGGACTGTAATATGCTGAGAGAATGGAGCAGCTGGTCTTGTATACTCTGGAATTTAGAAGGATGAGAGGATATCTTATTGTAACATATAAGATTATTAAGGGTTTGGACATGCTAGTGGCAGGAAACATGTTCCCGATGTTGGGAGAGTCCAGAACCAGGGGCCACCGTTTAAGAATAAGCGGTAAGCCATTTAGAACGGAGATGAGGAAACACTTTTTCACACAGAGTTGTGAGTCTGTGGAATTCTCTGCCTCAGAGGGCGGTGGAGGCCGGTTTTCTGGATACTTTCAAGAGAGAGCTAGATAGGGCTCTTAAAGATAGCGCAGTCAGGGGATATGGGGAGAAGGCAGGAACAGGGTACTGATTGTGGATGATCAGCCCTGATCATTTTGAATGGCAGTGCTGGCTCGAAGGGCCGAATGGCCTACTCCTGCACCTATTGTCTATTGTCTATTAAAGGGAATGTTAGAGGATGATGGACCTCAGGATGTCTTGAAACACTTCCCATCATCTGAGACATAGTCCAAGACATTGAATGTGCAAAAAATGTCCTGACCTATTTTTTTCAGTAAGAAATTATCAACTCCTAAAACCATCTAGTTATAACTTCAGAAAATGTATTAGTCAACCATATATATATAAAGCCTTGGTTTTAATCTTCCCCAATTATAAGACACTAATCTGAACTTTCAAATCTGTGATTTGGATTTCACCTGATTGGTAAAAAGGTTTGTTCTGAATTACGAGAACTAGGTAGCTGGTGCCTATTGTCTCCTCAGTCCATTGGATAAGCAACAAGAAACAAAATACTGAAATTGTCTCTCATTCAATATCCTTTTGTGATGTGCCACTGTCGGGCTTAATATGGTGAATCTGTGGATAAAGGTCTGAGGCGTATAAATATTATTTTGTAATATTGCCCAAGTTCAGATGAAGGTTATTCATTTAAACTGGAATTGATAATGTGAGCTCCTGAAACATGACAATTAATCAACAAAGTAATGTGTTTCTTCACTCTCTATAACAGTAATTGAGCAGGTCTCATTGAAAATGAACATTCCTAAAATTGTCACCCTGACAACTTTGTGCTCCATTCTATCACAGATATTGTCTTTGTTTTTCCATCCCTCCTCTGTTCTGCAACCTAAAACACACTTCTCACATTTCCAGTTCTGATAAAGGGTTCTTGACCTGAAGCACTGATTTTGATTTTCGACCTAGTAATGTTGTCTGAGTGCCTCAGGCATTGTCTGTTTTAGTTTTGGGTTTCTATCATATTCATTTTTACTTCACTTCTTAAAAGCTTGCATGCTTTGGTTAACATATTTCCTAAAATGAAACAAGACAGTACAAGCCACAGAGTTCCAACCCCTGGGTTGTGCTGAGTCAGTTGGAGTGGTATTTGGGAAATTGCAGTTTCATCCATGTTTCCATCACCTAATAAATTGTGAGAGACTTCCGGCAGTATGAATGTGTTTGGTTCCTGGGTCAGAATACAATTTGGCTCAATTCATTGTACCCAAAACAATCAAAATAATGAGTTAGTGTGTTCAGGATAGAAGCTGCAAACTGATTAAAAAAAAAACAAATAAGGATAAAAAAAGAAACCTTGGCAACCTTTCAGTGGTTTAGATAGATAGTTATCACATGAGTTAACACCTTCTGTCAAAGTGATATACAGCTGGACGGCCAATGTTCAGTCACAGACTGTAGGGAAAGTGATATCCTGTTGAAAGCTACAAGGACGATAGATGACGTGGGTATGTCGCACTTCACTTTGCCACGAGTGCCTAATTACTCCCTTCAGCACTGGGATCACAGGGACATCTGAGGAATAGTGTAAGCATATCATAGAAGAAGGGGATTGGGCAGGGGTTTGACTGCTTGTATAGGATCACAGTAAACACACACACTGCATGTGACATGTTTAGAGAATACTGGCAGTGCCATTTTCCCTGCTATTCCATGTTTGCCTCCATCACTTAATACACACAAAGTACACAATAATGCACGAGCAGGTTATTCAGTCCAACTGTTCCATGTGTTTTTGCCCCATAGGACACTTCTTCCAAGCCTCAGTTTATTCACATGAGTATAATCTCTGCATCAGAGGGGATTCTAATAAAAATCTAATTCATCCTTCCCCAAAAAATTGACAACTTTTTCCTTTCATGAGAGAATAATGAGGACAAAGAATAATCTCATTACTCAAATGTTGTAACTTGTGCACTCGGTAAGCTTTAGAAAATGCTTTAAGCTAATGAGACGGATGAGCTGGGCTTTTGACTGTATCGTGCAACAGGCCGATTTTTTTTAAGGTTATGCTCCATTCTTTTAGATTCCCACATAAGTGGAAATGTGTTTTTTTCTCTCTCTCTACTTTCTCATATTTCTTAATCATCTTAAACAGATCCAGATCTTCGAAATTCCAGTCTATGAAACCCATAGTCATAATGCCATCATTCTTGACTGGGTATCATTCTAATAAATCCCTCAACACCTATCCAAGGACAATACACCCTTTTTGAAATGTGAAACTCTAATGCCAAAATACGTCAGAAACAGAAAAGAGACAGAGAGACAGTAGTAGCAACATGATGTTGGTAGACGTGAGAGTGTGTGTGCTCTGATGTGCTTTGTGTAACATTATGAGAAGTTTGTCATCCATTTAAATTTATTTTCCACTATATTGACTTTCTACAATTTTTTCCAAATTTACTTAATTGCAATGTCTTGGGTTTACTATAGTTGCACCTTTCATATTTTTTACCACTTTCCTTGTTCATAAAGAATTAATGTTAAGCTTTAGAGATAATTGCAGCAGGTGTGTGGCATTTAGCCAGTTTAGAAGAACAGCCTTTTAATCAGAGATACACACAAAATGCTGGAGTAACTCAGCAGTACAGGCAGCATCTCTAGAGAGAAGGAATGGGTGACATTTCGGGTCCAGACTCTTCTTCAGACAGAGCTCTTGACTCGAAACGTCACCCATTCCTTCCCTCCAGAGATGTGGCCTGACCTGCTAAGTTACTCCAGCATTTTGTGTCTATCTTCGGTTTAATCCAGCATCTGCAGTTCCTTCCTACACTTTTAATCGGAGATGTGTCCATGCTAGTTCTATGAAGTAGTTTTCTGACAATAGACCCTAATTTTACACGAGCAGATTATGTGCATGTAATGCTGTTAGTTATTGCTCAATCAGACGGAAAATCACAGATAGATTCATGAATAAAAACCCTTAGCGACATCGGGATGATCTAACTACCCAAGAACAACAACAGGAACAGAAAATACTGACTTCATGCATCAATCTACCATTTTAATCAAATCTGAATAGCTCCTTTGAGCTCTGTCCTGCAAATCTGACTAGCTTCCTTTAATTCAAAATACCCCCCTCAAATTATTCATTAAACAATAATAAAATAATCAAGAAATGTGTAATTTTAGCAGTACATTTAATCCCAAATGAGGTCTGTCCAGAATTTAGTTGATAAAATGCAGATACTACTAACACCAGGAAGCATTTGGGCTCTAGGCCATTTTCCAAGATCAGATTTTTATAATTATGGCCTTCTTAAAGGCTGTGTAATTCCTTCTTACCATGTTTGCAGTAAATAAACCATTCTGTCCGTTCACCACTACTTCAGGCACCGTTTGAAACCACAAGTTGACAATTGAACGGAGGGAAACCGCAGTTTCTATAAGTGACCAAACCTGCTTGCACAGGAGAACGAATTTATGCTTACACATTTTCTGTTCCTGGTTCTGCTCTCCCACTCCAAACGCCTGTGGTTTGCCATAATAAGCATTCTGCATTTTATGAAAGTTCCAAAGTTTCAGTGATGCAGGAAAAGCCCTGAAAAAATCCTTAACGTGTTGATAATGAGTGGGAGTAAGATCTCACGCCAACATTGCATCAATATCAGTGTTCTTAGCCTGACAGAGTTAAGACGTCTATTTTTCTCTGTAAAATCAGTTTTGAAAATCTACCCATTGGTTTTCAACCGGTTTCTCACCCTCTGCACTGAGTCATGATGTGTTACGGATGTCCACTCACTCCAGTGGCTGTCCATGACTCTGTTAGGCAGGGCAGAAAGCATCATCATCCTTTCATACAACAGCACCTTCACGCAATAGCCACTGGACACCAAATAGGAATGAACACATCCACAGACTTGTTTTTATCCCACTCCTTCGAGGTAGGTCGGGTCTCCTCCTGAAAGAGTCACCAGGCAAAAAAATTATGGGAACTCAGCACTCAGGAAGAGAATTTGGACTATCATTCATTGGCAACCTAAAATGAGATATTCAGACTAATCCAGTTAGTGGTGTTCCCCTGCTTTGGTTGCCCTTGTCCTTCCAGCTGGTAGAGGTCGTGGGTTTGGAAAGTGCTGTCTATGGAGTCTTGGTGAGTTGCTGCAGTGCATCCTGCAGATGGCAGAAACTGGTGCCATCGTGCGTCGGCGGTGGAATGGTTGTGGATGGTGAGCCTATCAAGCCGGCTGCTACACCCTGTATGGCATCTATCTTCTTGAGCGCTGTCCAAGCTGCAGTAAAGTGAAGAGCATTCATTCCATCACCCGATTCATCATTCCATCCCGACTGGTGACTTGCAGATGGTGGACAGCCTATGGGGAGTTAGGAGGTGAGTTACGTGCCACAGGATTCCTTATCTCTGGCCTACTCTTGTAGCCAGACCTTTGGGAAATATTCATTCTATTCTATTCTGAAAGGCTTTGCATGGAATTTCTAGCCAAGCACCTCCACAGTATACAGCTACCACCAGATATTAAAAGCTTGCACATCTCAGTCTATCGCATTCAATGGAGTTCACTTGGTCTTATTAATTAATAATTATGGGAAGCCCGGGTGGTGCAACTAGTAGAGCTGCTGCCTCGCAACTCAACTGACTTGGGAGAGACACAAAAAGCTGGAGGAACTCAGCGGGAGAGGCAGCATCTCTGAAGAAAAGGAATGGATGACATTTCGGGTCAAGACCCATCTTCAGAATTTCTCCTTTGAAGAAGTTCTCCTCCTCTCTCCGACGACACTCCACTTCGTCAATAACTGAATTTATATTGCATGAAGTTTTTATCTTCAAGCCTAATCTGTGAAACATATGCTGCACAATGTTGGCTGACTATGCTTTCTATAATCAGGACCTGATGGATGCAAATCCCGAAGATGAAGGAGAGAAATTACTGACTCTTTTCCTACCATGATCTGACAAAATGCAGGCACCAAGCTGGTGAAAACCTCTTTAAATGTGCAGATTGGGTCTTGACATTTTTAGCGAGCCCTGATCTACTGTTTGAACCTGGGACCTGAGCAGAGGATTGTAGTAACTTTCTTCCGGGTCTAACAAGCAGGTAACAGTAACCAGAGCCAGAAAAATTACCATGCAAGGTAAGTTTTATTTAACTCTATAAACAGTCATATTTGTTGTGGGGGGTGAGTCCCATGAAATATCTATTTTTAAGTGAAAACCCCCCTCGCCCACAGATGTTTCTTTATCCCACCCCAGGAAGGGAACTAGAAGTTTCACACAGTGCATAGTATGAGGAACACATTCACTCACTCCAGTATAGCATGTCTTTGCTTCATAAAGCAGGTCTCACAACAACAATATCATAGCTGAATTTGTATCAAAGTGTGTCTGAAAAGTCAAAAAATGGCAAAAGGAAAAGTGGAAGGGTTTATTTGGCGAACAAAGAGTGAGTTGTGTGGCAGTATGTGGGAAGGGTGGTGATACACCGGATGAAAAGGTGATTCAAATGATGAAGAGGTTGAGGTAGTCATTCAGAGTCATTGTATAGAGCATGGCCCACCATGCCCATGTTGTCCCTTCTGCCCACTTACACTAATCATATTTGCCAGATACTTATGGAAGCACATGTGTGTCGGAAGGAGAAAGAATATTGGGCACTGTTGCAATAATTGTAAAATTGTTCAAGACCTTCATTCTTTCAGAGAGGTGAAGGCAATCTGAGGAATTCCTGTGAGAGCTTCCTTAAGGGTTAACTATTGCAATGCATAGCGTGACTGTCTGGCCTTTTGTTCCAGTTTCTGTTATACTTTGTTAGCCTGATAGAGATGTTATTGCTGATGTCTAATTTTATTCAGAGATGATAGATTTTGCCTTTTTAAGCAAAATAGGGTGCAGATCTTACTTCACATTACGAAATGCTCGGCAGTGCGCTATGCATGAGTAAACTGTAGCATGCTTTCCATACTTTTCCTTTTATGGTAAAGTGATGTCAAGCAGTAACTAGGAGTGTTCCCTTCCCCAACCACTGCATGAAGTGAATCATCAGTTTACTTTTCAAGCAATACTGCTGACTAGAAATGAAGTAAGTATTAACAAATCCAGGCATGCCAATGTTATTAGTTATACCAGAGACATGGTGAGCATTAACAAACTGAGGTATGCTGATATTGTCTGTAAAGCAATTACCCTCAGTCATGGTTTAATTAAAAACTGATGTCACCCTGAACTATTTCCTCATTGGGAGGTTATGCATTTATAATGTGGTAAGTAAAATATCATCAAACAAGGAAATCCAACAGTATACAGTTCCTGTCTTCACTCCTTCAAGGCCAAGAGTAATACTTGTGACAGTGCATTAAACTAGCAGTCAGTGCCAGTCCAGTAAGTGTTTTGTATATAAACTCACTGCTGCAAAATTGTGAACTCATGGCCTTATACACACACAGAAACAAACAAGTCTCAATTCTAGGTTAATCAAGGCACTCAATTCTAGGCATAATCGAGGACCAGTCTCACCTCGGTCACCTCTGCTCTTCTCTTCTCCCCTCTTCCGCCAGGCAAGAGGTACGGAAGTTTGAAAGTGCATACCTCAAGATTCAGAAACATTTCTTCCCAGCTGTTATCAGGCCACTGAACAGTCCTCCTATCAGCTGGAATGCGGGCCTGACCTCTCATCAATCTTTTTAACTGGACTTTTAAGGATAAGGGGGAAATCCTTTAAGACCGAGATGAGAAAGACTTTTTTCACACAGAGAGTGGTGAGTCTCTGGAACTCTCTGCCACAGAGGGTAGTTGAGGCCAGTTCATTGGCTATATTTAAGAGTGAGTTGGATGTGGCCCTTGTGGCTAAGGGGATCAGAGGGTATGGAGAGAAGGCAGGTACGGGATACTGAGTTGGATGATCAGCAATGATCATATTGAATGGCGGTGCAGGCTCGAAGGGCTGAATGGCCTACTCATGCACCTAATTTCTATGTTTCTATGACTTTTATCAGATTTCAATGCCATATCTTGCGCTATATGCTTTACTCCTTATCTTTTATCTATGGACTTTGGATTAGACAGTAGACAATAGACAATAGGTGCAGGAGTAGGCCCTTCGAGTCAGCACCGCCATTCAATGTGATCATGGCTGATCATCCCCAATCAGTACCCCGTTCCTGCCTTCTCTCCATATCCCCTGACTCCGCTATTTTTAACAGCCCTATCTAGATCTCACTTTAAAGCATCCAGAGAACCGGCCTCCACTGCCCTCTGAGGCAGAGAATTCCACAGACTCACCACTCTCTGTGAGAAAAAGTGTTTCCTCGTCTCAGTTCTAAATGGCTTACTCCTTATTCTTAAACTGTGGCCGCTGGTTCTGGACTTCCCCAACATCGGGAACATGTTTCCTGTCCCTAGCGTGTCCAAACCTTATATGTTTCAATGAGATTCCCTCTCATCCTTCTAAACGCCAGAGTGCACAAACCCAGCTGCTCCATTCTCTCAGTATATAACAGTCCCAAAATCCCGGGAATTAACCTGGTAAACCTACGCTGCACTCCCTCAATAGCAAGAATGTCCTTCCTCAAATTACTAGATTACTAGATTATAGTCATGTATGGTCTTTTCTTTGAATGGATAACATGCAAACAAAATCTTTTCACTGAACCCCGGTACACGTGATAATAATAAACTAAACTAGGTTATGGGAGAGGTCAAGTGGCAGGACAAAAAGTAAAGGGAACGAGTCAATGGGATCAAAGCCATGAAGATTGCATTGTGTCAGCAATGGGAGCATTATGAATAAGAATACGGTTATTGGCCAAGTATTCACATACAAGGAATTTGCCCTGGTGCTCCGCCTGCAAGTGACAACATGACATACAGTAACAGTTAGGAATGGTGCATAAAACATTAATCATTAATAATAAAACATTATCGATTGAACATCTGAATTAAATAAAATACCAGAGCAAAAGGAGGCTACAGATTCTTGGTTATTGAGTAGAGCTACTACTCATGATAGTTTTTTTGACTGAAGTTTTGGATTGAAGCAAGTTGGGAGGAGACCATGGGTCATAGTGAGGGCACTATTGCTTTTTGGTTGGTAGTGGGTTGGGGGAGAGGAAAGTGCTGTGGGCTCTGAGGGAAAGCTGCTACTTTGGATTAGTATTTTAGGTAAAGTGGACTTACCTGGCAGATGCTTCCTATGGTGACCCTATGTGCAGGCCCACCATGTCAAATGTCAGTGTAGCCCAATGATCAACCCATTTTAGCTCTTCGGAGCCTGAAGAAAGGTTCTGACCCATCCATTTCCCCCAGAGATGCTGCCTGACCCGCGGAGTTGCTCCAGCACTTTCTATCCATACACACTATAAACCAGCGTCTGCAGTTCCTTCCTACCTATCCATTTTAGCTCTTAACAGTTTTCTCTGGCTTTGACTGATTGATTGATTGAAAGATACAGCATGGAAACAAACCCTTCGGCCCACCAAATCCATGCCGACCATCAATTACCACTTCACACAAGTTCAATGTTATCCCAATTTCGCATCCACTCCCTGCACACTAGGGACAATTTACAGAGGTGGTGAATATGCGCGTATTGGCATTTGGGAGGAAACTGGAGCAGGAGGAGGAAACCCATGTGCAATCTCTACACAGACGGAACCCAAGGTCGGACTGAACCCTGACCTGTGAGGCAGCAGCTCTAACACTGTGCCTTCCTTTGATTACAACTAATCTTTATGTTCTCAAGTTCTTTGCTGCAGTCTCCTTATTTCCATTGAAGGTTGGACCATCTAAGTTATTGTAAACACACAAGAACGGTGAGGTACGGGTAACAATGAAAATGCTGCTTGCATTATCATCACAGGCACATAGACGCTGACAACACCCACACAACATAAATTATACATAAAATGCACTTAAAACAGGTGTGTAATGCTGAGGCTTTATAAGGCACGGGTCAGACCACATTTGGAGTATTGTGAGCAGTTTTGGGCCCCATATTTGAGGAAGGATGTGCAGGCATTAGAGAGGGTCCAGAGGAGGTTTATGAGAATGATCCCCAGGAATGATTGGGTTAACATATGATGAGCATTTGAAGGCACGGCCTGTACTCACTGAAGTTTAGAAGGATGAGGGGGGACCTCGTTGAAAGTTACCGAATAGTGAAAGGCCTGGATAGAGTGAATGTGGAGAATGTGTTTCCAGTAGTGGTAGTGTCTAGGACCAGAGGCCATTGCCTCAGAATAAAAGGATGTACCTTTAGAAAGGAGATGAGGAAGAATTTCTTCAGTCGGTGGTGAATCTGTGGAATCCATCTGTGGAGGCTGTCAAAGGATATTGTTAAGGCGGATATTGATAGATTCTTGATTAGTAAGGGTGTCAGGCGTTATGGGGAGAAGGCAGGAGAATGGGGTTCAGAGGGAAAGTTAGATTAGCCATGATTGAATGGCAGAGTAGACGATGGGCCAAATGGCCTAATTCTGCTCTTATAACTTTACATTTTGAACGTGACATTTTACAAGAATGAAAATAAAAGATAAGACATTAGTTCAAAATACAAATAGAAAACAAATCCATGGTAGTGTTCCATGACTTAAGTAGGATTAGGGTTGTGCAGTTCGGCTCAAGAACCTGAAGGTTGAATGAAAGTAGCTGTTGCCGTATTTGGTGGTGTCGGACTTCGAGCTTTTGTACTTTCTGCAGATGGTTGCAAGAAGATTGCGTGTCCCAGGTGTTGGGCATTCCTGATGAGTCTTCTTTTAACTGTTTGCTTTGTGACATTGTAATTGTTCCCTATGAACTTTATAGAGAAGGGTTACATCCTCTTCAAATGTGACCCTTTACAGTTATACAGTGTGGAAACAGGGCCTTCAGCCCAACTTACCCACACTGGCCAATATGTCCCATCTACACTTGTCACACCTGCCTGCGTTTGGCCCATATCCTTCCAAACCTGGCCTGTCCATGTACCTGTCCAACTGTTTCTTCAATGTTGCGATTGTTCCTGTCTTTACCTCCGCAGGCAAATCGTTCCATATACCCACCACCCTTTGTTTGTTTATCTAGAAGGACCAAACTCCCAGCTTTTCAACTGGAAAAGCTCAATTTCTATACGCTCAAAGCTGATTAGCTGGCCATGAATGGTAATTGTGAATCCAAAATGAGACAGCAGATAATTATTGATGGTTATAATGTGTTGAGACTCATATTGCTGCTTTCAAGTTTTAGCCTGCACAACCTCGAGACATCCCAACATGAAGTTAAAAATTATCTGTATCCACTGGGTTTTATAGCTGACTAGGATAATAATCTCAGAAAAACATCAAAGGAACTGCAGATGCTGGAATCTTGAGCACAACACAACATGCTGGAGTAACTCAACAGGTCATTCAGCTTCTGTCGAGGGAATGGATAGGTGACATTTCATGTAGGGACCCTTCTTCAGGTGCAGGCCTATCCACTTGCTTTACAGACCTGCTGAGTTACTCCAGCACATTGTATTCTGCCCAATAATTTCAGATGTGCCTTTGGCAGGCAGATATCAGGCCATCAAAATCAGGAGCATCTGTCTGAAGAAGGGTCCTGAGCCAAAACACCATCTGTTCATTCCTTCCACAGATACTGCCTGACCTACTGAGTTCTTCCAGCACTTTAGTTCTTGACCAAGCTGCCATCATCTGCAGTGTCTTGTGTCTCCAAATTGAGGATCATGATGTTAGAAGAAATAAGGTTGTAATGTGGGCAAAGATGGCAAAAATACACATTGGCCATTCTTAATGGTCCATAGAAGGAGAGAGAATGGTTTTACTCCTCTCGAAGTGTTAGTGTTCATGCTACTCACGGAATGGTGTTAAGCAGGGGATTCTAGGATATGTTCCCAAAACTATTTAAGGAACTGGAGTAAAGAGTGAAGGGAAGGATTTCAGTTCGACATTTATTTTAGAGATATAGCATGGAAATGGGCCCTTCGGCACTCCATTGATCACCCGTTCACACTGGGTCTACGTTATCCCATTTTTGCATCCACTCCCAACACACTCGGGGCAATTTTACAGAGAGCAATTCACCTTTAAACCCGCACGTCTTTGGGATGTGGGATGAAACCGCCGGTGAGCACCCGGAGGAAAGCCATGCAGTCACAGGGAGAACGTGTAAACTCCACACAGACAGCGCCTGAAATCAGTATTAAACCAGGTCTCGGGTTTACCACTGTGCCGCCCTACATACGTCTATATCCCTTAGCAATCGGTTATGAAATCGGTTATGAAGTATGTTCATGTGGGTTCCCTTCCGTACCACCCCACAACACCAGCAGCAAAAGCAATTCCATACAACGGCTAAACTGTTATCTGGTAGTTTTCCCACCCCAGTCCATAATGAGCAGCCAGGATATGTCTATAAATAGTATAGAGGCCTCTCAAAACTCACATTGACTCCGATACAGTATATCAGATATTTCAAAACAGGAAAAGAGCAATTAAGCTTCCTGAATTGTTTGCATGTACAAATAGTATATACAGTAACATGTAGAAACAGATGATTGCTATCATTTACATTCAGCAAGTTTTAGTGCCAGTCTGTCAGTTCTCAGTTAACTCACAACTATACATAAAGAACCTTCTGAAATTGAAACAAATAAGCATGTTTTATTAGAAGAATTAACAAACCCCATCAATAAAAGTTAAGATAAATCCAAAAGTGCAGCTCACGCTAACTCTTCATACCTCCTCCCCTCCCCCATGACTTTGAAACTTGGAGAAATAATCTTTTCTCTCAACTTCCATATATGGGATAATTGTGGTTGAGTGACCTTTTCCCATGCTCCTTTCTGATCCTAACCCATTGGGAGTTGCCTCTTTAATTTTTGTTTCCTATTTTAGATTTTCCAATGCAGTTTTAATAGATTGCGGCTGGATATTCCTGTGAAAGAGATGGATCTCAATGTTAATACATTTTGCATTTCAAGTACATGGGAATTGAGGATCGCAAAAAAAAACCTCAAGATAGCTATAATCTTGATGAATCATAAAGCAAGCTCTAAGAGACCTAATATGGCTCCTGTTTTTTATGCTCATAGGTTCTTGTACTACTGCTACTATTGTAATTTTACTACTGCAAATACGACTATACTGGAAGTGTGAAAGAATGAACAAACATATTTCCAAAAGGATACAAATATGAGGAACGTACTAAATCTGCAGTACAGTCTTAGCTGGTCACCATATCATAGAAAAGAAATGGAGCCTTTGGATAGGTTTTCAATGAGATTCCGAGGAATGGTTCCAGGAACGACGAATATGGTTTTGGTGGATAGACTGCAAAAGAAGGAATTGCAATACTGAAACAATAGAAAGTTAAGGAGTGACTTATTAAAAATGTGAAGCACTAGGATAAAGACAAACTGTTTCCAAAGACAGAAAGGCACTGTTTAAATATGATTGCCAATAGAATCAGAGATCATACAAGGAAAACCTTTGCTATAAACCCCTCTTTTGGACTGATTGTAGGGGGGGAGGCTGGAAAAGGAAGAGCGGCAGAACAAAGCATGGCAGGCAATAGGTGAATGCAGGTGATGGGGGGGGGGGGGGGGGGGGGGGGTAGATAGGCAGATGGTTGGACAAAGGCCAGAGATGGAAAAAAAAGGTGTGAGACGAAAGGATTGAATAATTACAAATTGTGAACCGGAAGTAGGAAAGTCGGTGGAGGGGGAGGCGAGGGGAGGGAAGAAATAGGTTTGAGTCCAGGTGGTGTACAGGGGAGAAAGGGGATGCGGCGCGGTGCTAAAGGCTACCTAAAATTGGAGAATTTAATGTTCATACTGTTAGGTTGTAAGCTACTCAAACAGAATATGAGGTGGTTTCCCCAGTTTGTGTGTAGCCTCACTCTGGCAATGGAATAGACCCAGGACAGAAAGGTCAGTATGGGAATGGGAAGGGGTGTTAAAATGGGAGATCCTGCAGGCCTTAGCGGATCGAGTGCAAGTGTACAGCAAAACGGTCACAGGGTCTACACTTGGTCTTGATGATGTACAGGAAGCCACATCGGGAACAGAGGATGCAATGGATGAAGATAGCGGGGTCAGGGGATATGGTGAGAAGGCAGGAACGGGGTACTGAATGTAGATGATCAGCCATGATCACTGTGAATGGTGGTGCTGGCTTGAAGGTGTCGAATGGCCTACTCCTGCACCTATTGTCTGTTGTCTATTGATGAGGTTTGAGGAGTTGCAAATGAACCTCTACCTCACCTGAAAGGTCTACTGGGGTTTTCTGGATGGAGGCAAGGGAGGATGTATGAAGATCATCTTTGTATGGGATCTTCTTTGTTTGCAAGCAAAAATACCTGGGGAGGTGGTGGTTTGGGTGGAAAGAGGTGAGTGAAGCAAAGAATTGCGGAGGGAGCAGTCTCTGTGGAAGGCAGGAAGGGATGGCGGTGGGAAGATGTGACTGGTGGTGGGATCATGTTGCAGGTGATGGAAATGTTGGAGGATGATGTGTTGGATGCGGTTGGTGGGGTGAAAGGTCAAGACTAGCAGACCTCTATGCATGTTCCATCTAGGGGGAGGGGGAGTGAGAATAGAACTATGGATCACAGGAGATCCATCTGTGACAGCAGGGAGGACACCATTTTTTACTAAAGAAGGAGAACATGCTGGAAGAATTATGATCACCGAAATGATGGTTTCTGAAAATAGGAAGGGAAAGAAGGTTATCATAAATAGACAAACAAGTTTAACATTTTCCCTTCAGTTATGAGCTGAGGAAGGGAATTGCAAGACGGTGATCAATAAAAGAGTATCAATGAAGTTAAACAAGACGGTCTATGGAACAATATTCATGTGGCAATTTTTTGGGTGAGATGCAGTTTAGATACAGTGGGGTATAGTAGGCAGCAGAAACCAAGTCTGGGGTGATCAAGACTACAGTGACATTTCAGTGTTTGTAATGATAGGATAAAGCAGATGTGTGCCATTTGTAAAAGTTGAGTTATGCAATCTGATAAATAAGGGTGTGATTCTGAAGTTTGGTTCAGGCTTGTAAAGAGCTGAGATTGTATTGGATTCAGCCTGACTGGGTTGCCAGGGAGGAGACGAAAATGAAATGGAATTACAGCGCCTTTGACCGGACTTCAACAAAAATAATCCAACTTTGCTTCTACCTGCTTGCCTCTTTAAACACAACCATACTAACCTCTTCTTCCATTCCTGTTGTTCCATATCAACCTCAGCCTTTCCCTTCCATTGCTTCCTGCTCATAGAAATGCTTCCTGAAGACTTGCTATCGTCTTCAATTCCTTCCTCTGCCTGTTTTTGTGCCATGGCATGCTCTTACTCTGAGTATTGAGATATATTTGAGCAACAGTGTAAGACGAGGAACTGCTTCTTTACTATTACTATGAAACACAGAAAGGCATGCATGGCTAATTGTTTTGTATCACTGTATTTTGTGTAGGTTTTAATTTCAAATGGGATAAGTACTACAAATGCAGAATCAATCATCTCAAAAATTAAACAATGATCCAAAATATTAAATTCAGTGAGTCATTGTCAATAAACATTGATCATTTCCTCCTACAGTGTTTGCTACTTTTCTAATTATTGATGTTTCCCAGTAGTCAATCTTGTCAATCTCACTTCTGCATCAGTTCCTATTGTGCTTCATTTAATCCACAATGACAACTTAATGAAAGTGTTCAGCCTGCAGAGGTTATAGTTTACTCCACTTCTGGGACCAGCACATTCCAGCAAACAGTGACTGTTCGTAATATCAACATCTGTTGATGGTTGAGGCAGGTACAATAATGACACATAAACAACATTTGGAAAGTACATGAAGCAGAAAGGTTTAGAGCATGGTCCAAACATAGGCAAATGGGACTAGCTCAAATGGGCATCTTGGTTGATATGGATGCATCTATTCTATCATTCTGCTTATCAATGGACTAAATGGCCTTTTTCCTTGTCCAGTGGCATGTGCACATACACTGTTTCTTGGAAGGCCATGGATGCTGTTCTAGATAGGGAAGCTAACCAAATCCTCAGGTTCAGATGATTGAACCAGCATGGGAATGGTTTCCCCCAAACCAACATTAAAAAATAGAAAAAGTTGTTGGCTATATGGGCTCTTAAGCCTAGGCTTGCTCCACCATTCAATAAGATAATGACTCCTCTTTTACCTCTGTGCTATTTCTCTGCATTAAACCAAATTGCACTGATTCCCTTAACATCTAAAATCTATTGATCTTTTTCTTGAATAATTTCGGCAACTTTTCTTCACATCATGGCGGTGCTGGCTCGAAGGGCCGAATGGCCTACTCCTGCACCTATTGTCTATTGTCTATCCTTCTTGTGCAGTGAAGTCTAATAATTCACCACAATCTGGTTAATAAATTCTTCTGACATCTATGGTCAACACTTATTTTGAGACTTTAACTGATAGTTCTGGACTCCCAACCAGGGGAAACAGCAACTTTGGATCTACCCTCTCAAACCCTTAAGAATGTTGTATTGAATGTTGAGATCACCTCTCATTCTTTTTTAAAGTACTGGCCGAGTCTAATGTATTTCCATTTGATATGCAGGGAATAGAGGGATATGGATTTTGGATTATATGGAATAGGTGTTTGTCATGGTATCATGTTCAACAGAGATATTATGGGCTAAACAATACCTGTGATGTACTGTTCTATATTCTATATGACATCCCCCCTATCGCATGAACACTAATACCTTTCAAAGTCTCATTAACTTCTCCAATTCTAATTATTTTTTTAAATTAATGCTAATTTCCTTGAGCACCTTATTTACTCTACAGTAGTAATCCTCCACTGCTTCTTGGAGGTTTTCCGTACCTTTTTCCGCAAGGACCGACATAATATACTTCTAGGAAAATAAAATAAATACAGGTCCTGTAAATCTGAAATAAAAGCAGCAAATACTTAGTAGTAGAGCTAATGGGACTTGATGTTTCAATCTCTGTCGTAAGTCGGCATTCTTGATATTTGTAATGGGATTGGAGTGGTGAAAGGCAGGGTAGGTACGTCATCAGGGTCATCAGGTGGGCACCCTCCATCTATGACGTTTCATTTATAAGCCCACAACGTCTCCAGAGGGCTCAACGGTAATACCTGGCATCCTAGGTACACCCTCCCACAATTCCATACTCTCCTGTCTTCATTTTGCAGCCCAATTGTTATCGTTCCTTTTGATCTAGATCCAATTTTTTCTGCAGAATTTGATAATGATTTGATTGCTTGTTGGAGGGAGCGACCCCTCACCTCCATTTTCTTTAATAGCCTGGTCATAGATGTAGCAACAAATCCCCTGCATCCCACTTCGACAGGGAAAATCTTGGTCTTCCAGCCATTCTGGGCAGCTTCAGTTGCCAATTCAAAGTACTTGGTCTTTTTCCTCTCATAAGGTTCTTCAACACCATCTTCCCATGGAACTGTCAATTCCACAACGTATGCTAACTTGGCTGTTGTGGACCACAGGACCATGTCTGGCCAGAGTGTTGTAGTCACAATGTCTGGGGGAAACACAAGCTTTTTTTTCCCGCAAGTCCACTTCCATTTTCCAAACCCGAGCAGGCTGCAGAATCTGATGTTACCTGGTGCTCTGGAGGTTGGCCTGTTGGTAAAAATCTTGTGAAGTGGACATTTCCTGCCGATGTTTGTGGGGAAGCACTTGTGATCGTTCCAGGATTGATGTCAGCTGTCTGAGAACTTGGTTATGCCGCCAAGTGTATCGCCCTTGGGCGAGGCTCGTAGTGCATCCTGTTAAAATGTGCCTTAGTGATGCAGGTGGTTGGCAAAGGGAGCAAGCGGGGTCTTCTCCTAACCACTGCTTCAGGTTCTGGTGTGATGGTAGAACATGATGTGGCTCTGATTTATTTATTTTTTGGATATTTAATAAGCCTTCTCATTTTATGTAAAGCATTCCTCTTGAAAGTCATGACACAATAGTTTATAGAACCAAATTCAATAAATGTATTTTCTTGGTTCAAAAGGACACATTGCAAAATTTCCAAAAGTTGCTAATATACAGCTATATTCTGATTTTGAATTCTCAGATGACAATTCCACTGATATTCTGCAAATTATTTAAAAAACATTGCCCAACCACCTATTAGTTTACTAACAATCATCTGCGAAATGAGAGTCTCAAAATCTAACCCCATCCATCCTGAACTAGTTAAGCCTCTCGGGAATATCCATTATTTTCACTGGCATGCTGGAAATATCAATACTGTTGAATCCTGATTAATAGCCATTGACGACCAAAAATCTATACCACTGAATTAATGGAAGTCGCTTACAAAATGGAAATCTATTTATAACTCAGTCCATTTATTCAATTCACTGTTGCGGAATCTGCACGGTGGGGTTCTATTTTCGGAATACATTGTATATAGTGAGATATTAAATGTGTTTATATGTGTATGGTTTTACTACAAATATGCACAAATAAATGTATCTATTCTATCATTCTGCTCATCAATGGAGTGGTATCTTCTGCACCAAATGATCCTCTTAAACCTCACTTACTGATCTTCTTGTCCATCACCTCCAGTTACAAATATGTCAAATTTATTGTTGTCATTATTAACTGTCGGACCATCCAATTAGTTTCCCTACCATGCCATCTACCCACCCCAGTCTTTCTATCCCTCAGCAATGTTAAAGACATTGTAATGGGACATTTTTAGTGGTGTTGTTCAGTTAACTTCCAAAGCTGCCATCTACCCACACCATAAATTGAGTCTTTCTTTAGTTTAGTTCCAATGTCTGTTCATGTCCTCCATTAAGGGTATCTTGGAATTTTTTTTTACAATGTTAAAGACATTGTAATGGGTACATTTTTAGTGGTGTTGTTCGGAACTTTTGGTGGTAAAATTAACCACCCTATTTTCCAATTGGACAGAACCTGTGCACGAATTGTGTACTTGTGGTTATCTCTGCTGCTTAGTTCCTTTCCTCATGGCCAAAGATCCCCTTATTATTTTGGTACTCCAACCCTGTTTCCATTTTTGTTTAGATCGTATCACTAAATGTACTTTCTTTAAACTCATCTTCACCTTACCACCTTCACCCTCAATATATTCCACTCAAATTGTTGGCCAATTGTTTCCATATCTGCCTCTCATTACTATGATAACTTTACTTTTTTGTTTGGTTTGGAGCTGCTTCTACTATCTTCAGATTTATGATCTTCACCAATCCTTCAATCAAAAATTATTTCCCTAATCAATGTCGTTAAAACCTGAATTATCCATTGATACGTTGTTACGGACAAAATATGTGTGCATCTTGTTAACAGTTCCAACCTAAATTTCTCTCACACCAGACTTAAATGAAATTTCTTGTTAGCATAACTATAACCCCTTATCCTTTGACATGTTTGATCAAACCATTCTCCAGCCTCACTCTCCGCCCCTCCTCCCCCAACACCCCATGGACTTTCTTCCATTATGCGCAACATGAGAAATTAGGAGCAGGAGCAAACCACCTGGCCCTCAAACCTACCCTGCCATTAAATATGACCATGACCCATTACCCAGCCGCCAATTGCATTATATCCTCTGGCAAATCAAACAGTTTTTACCCTAAGTGTGTCATATTGATCCCATCACCAAGAATACCAACTTCAATATATGTAACACAGCGTGACTCCCGCCCTGCCTCAACTTATCATGAGCCAAAACGCACATTCATGCATTTGCTGCCTTGGGAGTTGACAAGAATAGAACAGTGGCAAGTTTCTGACACAGAGAGAGATTGTTAGGGCCATTGTGTCTGCACTAGTTGCAAACACAGATTTAAACTAATCCCACCTTCCAGCACTTGATCTCTCATCCTGCAGGTCATGGCCCCTCAACTGCAAATCCAATTACTATTTCATTGCAGAAGCAAAGAAATGCAGATGCTGGTGATATAAAAGATAGAAACAAAGCACTATAGTAACTCAGCGGGTCAGATAACATCTCTGGAGAAAAGGGTCAGATGACATTTCAGGCCGAGACCTACAGTATTTATTGTTGCATTTGAGATGTTGTGTTTACTAAAATGACTCCTGTAGCATTTCATATTAAGCCACTGCATGGTATTTTAGTATGATTATATATAATGAAACAGTGCATTGTATACAGCTTCCCAGTCTGAAGAAGGGTCCTGACCCAAAAGGTCACCTGTCCATGTTCTCCAGAGATGCTGCTTGACCTGCTGAGTTACTCCAGCAGTTTGAGTTCTCTTTTGTAAACCAGAATCTGCAATTCCTTGTTTCTACAAACAACTTTATTGTTCCACAGTAATTCTTAAAAATATCATCTCACTTCTAATTTCATTACCTTCCTTAACCAGATGTGATATTTCAATAAGAGCGAAAAATCGTATAATGTAAATGTTTGCACGTCCTACCCATTCCTTTAAATACAATATTATCTAATGCCAAATTGGTGTTTTCTTGGGTACTTTGCAAGAAGCACATAAGCTTAGTAAACAGCAACCTTACTGAGGATATCTAGAGGTGGCCCACTACATAAGGTTGCTCTCAAAAATCACACCATGCCTTCATGAATAGTCTCTTGAGAATGTAACAGATACTTATAACCATAACCATATAACCATATAACAATTACAGCACGGAAACAGGCCCTCTCGGCCCTTCCAGTCCGTGCCGACCATTTGTTTTCCCCTAGTCCCATCTACCTGCACTCAGACCATACCCCTCCATTCCCTTCACGTCCATATACCTATCCACTTTACTTTTAAATGTTAAAATCGATCCTGCTTCCACCACTTCTGCTGGAAGCTCATTCCACACATCCACCACCCTCTGAGTAAAGAAGTTCCCCCTCACGTTACCCCTAACCTTCTGTCCCTTAATTCTCATGTCATACCCTCTTGTTTGAATCTTCCCTACCCTCAATGGGAAAAACGTATCCACGTCAACTCTGTCTATCCCTTTCATCATTTTAAAGACCTCAATCAAGTCCCCCCTTAACCTTCTGCGCTCCAAAGAATAAAGACCGAACTTGTTCAACCTTTCTCTGTAACATAGTTGCTGGAACCCTGGCAACATTCTAGTAAATCTCCTCTGTACTCTCTCTATTTTGTTGACATCCTTCCTATAATTAGGCGACCAAAATTGTACACCATACTCCAGAATTGGTCTTACCAATGCCTTGTACAATTTTAACATTACTTCCCTACTCCTATATTTCAATGCTCTGATTTATAAAGGCCAGCACACCAAAGGCTTTCTTTACCACCCTATCTACATGCGATTCCACCTTCAGGGAACTATGCACAGTTATTCCTAGATCCCTCTGTTCCACAGCATTCCTCAATTCCCTACCATTTACCATGTACGTCCTATTTTGATTTGTCCTGCCAAGATGTAGCACTTCACACTTAACAGCATTAAACTCCATCTGCCATCTTTCAGCCCACTTTTCCAAATGGCCCAAATCTCTCTGTAGACTTTGAAAATCTACTTCATTATCCACAACACCACCTATCTTAGTATCATCTGCATACTTACTTATCCAATTTTCCACCCCATCATCCAGATCATTGATGTACATGACAAACAACAGTGTACCCAACACAGATCCCTGAGGCACCCCACTGGTCACCGGCTTCCAACCTGACAAACAGCCGTCCACCATTACTCTCTGACATCTCCCATTCAGCCACTGTTGAATCCATCTTGCTACTCCGCCATTAACACCCAAAGATTGAACCTTCTTAACCAACCTTCCATGGGGAACCTTGTCAAAGGCCTAACTGAAATCCATATAGACAACATCCACTGCTTTACCCTAGTTACAGCTTCAAAAAATTCAAGACGGTTTGTCAAACATGACCTTCCAGGCACAAATCCATGTTGACTGTTCCTGATCAGACCCTGTTTATCCAGATGCTTATATATATTATCTCTAAGTATCCTTTCCATTAATTTGCCCACCACTGACGTCAAACTAATAGGTCTATACTTTTCGTGCCTTGGACATAGAAAGGGTATTCAAGTCTTGAATTCCTATCATCATGTTCCCCAGACATTGCATTGTAAATAAGGTGAACCTGCACTTGTGTGCCCACCTTCTTGTTTCCATTGTGTCCTCATCCCCTTTGCCACCACAGCACAGTAATTGATCCTGCTTTCTCCAAATGAACAACTGTCCTCAAATCTTGTCACATAGGTAACTTTGTTTAACTTCTCCCTATGTCTAAGTACTACTAGACTGTTTTTAAGACATCCAATTTTGGATGAGTGATTGTTTCCATTAGCTAAACGAGGAAGAAAGTAAATTGTCAACCATGACTCCACCTGTATCTTTGTATCCCCATTGCTGACACCATCCTTCTTCCTTGCAACTAGATTATCCTGTCAGTGACCAAGGATTTTTTGATTTTGAATTCTCAGATGACAATTCCACTGATATTGCAACACTCTGAATCCACCTCTTTATGTATCTCTTTATCACCCCGTCTGCAAGTTACACTGCCTTCCCACATCCTGCAATTCCTGTTCTAACCCTCTCTTTCTCCGACTCCTTTAAAGCCCTGCATAACTATGCAGCAGAACTATGGTGAGGTTTACAAGATCAGCCAGCAGGTGCGATCTAAAGGAACCGGGGCTGAATATCATTCAAAAAGCTTCTTAGTTACCATTTTGACACATCTGTGTTTTGTCCAGGTTTGTATTGTACAGTATTGCAGGAGTGGATTTGGTGATTTACTGAGGAGTTGCACAAGGAATGGAATAGAAACATAGAAGAATAGGTGCAGGCGTAGGCCATTCAATATGATCATGGCTGATCATCCAAAATCAGTACCTCGTTCCTGATTTTTCCCCGTATCCCTTGATTCCTTAAGCTCTAAGAGCTAAATCTAACTCTCTCTTGAAAACATCCAGTGAATTGGCCTCCACTGCCTTCTGTGGCAGAGAATTCCACAGATTCACAACTCTCTGGGTGAAATTATTTTTCCTCCACTCAGTCCTGAATGGCTTTCCCCTTATTCTTAATATTGTGCAATCAGCATCATACATCTCCACTTCTGATCTAACAATGGAAGGTAATTGATGAAGCAGATCAAGATGGTTGAGCTGGGATGATTGACATTCAACTATCATAACCAACTTCCTTTGTGCAATGCATGACTCCAAGCATTGGTCTGGAAGCAACTGAACCTGTCTTTGCATGAACTGGATTTTATCTGGTCCCTGAGCTTTTTTTCATATCCTCTTGCCTCACCCACTTCTTGATATCACTTGGAGTGAATGGAATGGGCTTAAAATTGGGTTCTGTGCTAGCGATGGTTCTCAGGAGGAAGCTGAGATAGATAATTTATTCTACACTTCTAGTTGGATGTGATTGCAACGGCTTCCGCCAAGTCTGTTTCTCCAGATCTTTTAAAATCCTGCATAATTCCTACTTTTTCTAACAGGTTCAAATCACGATGAAAATGTTCTTGATGCCTTCTCCTCCCAAAGCTGCTTTGTTGACCACCAGCATTTTATAATTAAATGTGACCGAACAATTGATACTATCCACTGATCTGGGAATGCTTACCTCTTTTTATTGCATCTGGTGTGAAGAAGGGTCCCAACCTAAAATGTCACCTATCCAAGTTCACCAGAGATACTGCTTGACCCACTGAGTTATTCCAGCATGTTGTGTCTTTTTTCTGTTTATTGCATGCTGCTTTTAGTGCACACAGAGTTTTTTTTGTTAGAATTTCACTAGGTCAACCTCTCAACTTTAAAAACCTATGCTCTTGGCATGTCATTTTGCCTTCCCATTGAAACAAGATTTGATCCACCGTATTGACACAGTAAGGGATAATACTATGCTATGGGATCATAATACTATGCTATGGGATGGCAGGACTTCCATATAAAGAAAGACTGGATAGACTCGGCTTGTACTCGCTGGAATTTGTACTCGCTGGATTGAGGGGGGATCTCATAGAGACTTACAAAATTCTTAAGGGGTTGGACAGGCTAGATGCAGGAAGATTGTTCCCGATGTTGGGGAAGTCCAGGACAAGGGGTCACAGTTTAAGGATAAGGGGGAATTATTTTAGGACCGAGATGAGAAAATCGTTTTTCACACAGAGTGGTGAATCTGTGGAATTCTCTGCCACAGAAGGTAGTTGAGGCCAGTTCGTTGGCCATATTTAAGAGGGAGTTGGATGTGGCCCTTGTGGCTGAAGGGATTAGGGGGTATAGAGAGAAGGCAGGTACAGGATACTGAGTTAGATGATCAGCCATGATCATATTGAATGGCGGTGCAGGCTCGAAGGGCCGAATGGCCTGCTCCTGCTCCTAATTTCTATGTTTCTATAATTTGTGCGTGTGTATATATCTGCTGCTGCATAATGCCTCTGGTTATCTAGTCTTGAGCTATGGATCTATTAGGAATCCCATTTTGCACAATTATAGTGTCACATGTAAAGATAGTGGATGTCCTCAACATGAAAACAGGACTCTTTCTTCACAAGGATTGTGTCGAGATCACTTCTACCAATGTTGTCATGGCCAGATAGGTTTGCCCTAGGGGCATCAGTGAGAAAGAGGTCAAATATGTTTCTCTCCAGTGCTGTTCACTACTTACCACAGACCATTCAGGCATCTATGTCCTGGCATTACTCCTGGTGATGGACAAATAAGTCTCCACTTAAAATCCATTCTATGTGAGTGTTTCCTACAAGCATTGTCCCACATGGAAGAACACACTATGATCAGTTGAGGGAGAAAATCAGGTTGTAAGCAGGAGGGGGATTTCTTAGTTAGGTTTGATCTGATGTATTCAATGTGGACTCAAGTCAATGTTGAGGACTCACAGGGCTCTCCTTTGTACCTCTCTGGTAGGTCAGAACTGCTGTTGGGACAGGGTTTCAGTGATAATTTAGGAGTTGCACATGTGTCAGGCTGGAGAAGAATGAAGGATATTCATAAACCAGAGACTTTGAAGGTAGTTTTATAGTCATCATTTTTAAGATGCGTTTTTCTTAAAAGGTCAGATTTAAATTCCACAGCTGCATTGGTGATATTTGAATCAGTGTCCACATTCCAGGTCTCTGGATTATATCCAATAACATAACCACTGTGCAGCGGTTATATTCCTTTATCCTGTAGTGCAGTTATGCCTGAAAATGTCAAGGAGGATTTGTGGACCATGACGTTGGCACCACTAGCATCGGCGGACAGCACTGAAACCCAAGTCAGCATCCACGTGAACCAGTACTCTGGAACAGGGTTATTTTTGCTTGATTTCTCCCCTAGAGCAGAGTCAAAGATCAGCTCACAGTATAAATTACAAGGTCATCTCACATTATTTATAACTAAACTACAGAGAGAAAATAATTTCACAATGTACCAACAAGGTAAACTGGGAGATTTAAGATAAGCTAAAACAATGTCAACCCCCTCCGCCATGCAAAAAAAACCCCAGTTGTTTCATTTTAAAACAATAAACAAAACCCGAGGCAGTGATTTAGCAGATTTGATTTTGCAAATCAGTTACGTTACCCGAAAAATCTGACAAAGGCAGATGGAATTTTAAAATAAATCATGTACACTTTGAATAAAGTATTGGTGAAGAAAAGCAAGGGACGGAGACGGGGAAGTGGAATGTGGATCGATCTTTCATCCTGGACTGTTAAAGGTTTAGACTGAAGAAGTGTCCCGACCCGAAACGCCCTCTGCTCATGTAATTCCCCTGATGCTGCTTGCCCCGCTCTCCAACAGCACGTTGATGTTTAAAACGTTCTCTCACGATGCTCTGGGAAAACATGAACACTTTAAAAAAATATATGTATTGAATGTTAGCAGGTAAAGGTGCAGTAGAGTGCATTTCATGTAATCCACGTTTAATTGGGCGCTGTAACGTTGCATGGGGTGACCTAATTTATTTTGAGCCGGTGCTGCCTTCACTTCCACCTCTCGGCCGGGTCGCTGGAAGGAGGCGTGTGTGCCCGGCGGCCGGGTCTGAAGCGCCCAGCCTCCAGTCCCTCCCTCCCTCCCTCCCTCCTCCTGTCCGAGGGCCGTCTGGATAAGAGTGCTACGCAGGAATTTCCGGCGGTTCACGCCCTTGCTGGTGGACTAGCGAGTGCTCTGTGTGACTTCAGCTACCTGCCCCAGCGCTTGCAGCAACTGCTTGCAGCTCGCGTCTTTCTGCTGTGTCGCCCAGTTGCTCGCCCTCCCGACCTTGCAATTGTTTGCATTCATTCGAGAGTCTCCGTCCCGCGTTTCGCCCCTGGCCCGATTCCTTCCCGAAGGCGAAAAGCTAAAGCCAAGCAGTCATGTCTGGTAGCAATTCAGCGACGATTGATACCGTGAAGAGAAAAATCCAGTTCCTGCAGCAGCAGGCGGACGAGGCAGAGGAAAAGGCTGAGCAGTTGCAGAGGGAGCTGGACAGCGAGCGGCAGGCGAGGGAAAGGGTGAGCAATGGCTACATTTTCCCAACGTGTTGCCGAGTGGTCGCTGCATCCTCGGCTCCCCCCCCCCCAGTTGCAATGACCGCCCTGCGCGGCCAGTCTTGGTGCTGTAGTATTTCTAGCTCTAGTATTTCAAATGATTCTGTGGGCTACTCTTTTAATAAGCACCCTCCAGGATTGTCGTGCACTTGTAGTTCTCGACGTGCACCATTCCAGGATTGTTAATAGGACAGTCTTGGTGCTGCCTTAGTTTAAACACCGAGCCGCCTTCCCCCACCTTCCCCCTTCTCTTCCTCCCGAGCACGGGCACAAAAGTGGCGAAGACTCGCTCAGAGCTCCCTCGAACCTCCGAGCTGTAAAGGCGACGGGATAAATCCAAAGTGAGATGCTGCATTGCACTGAAACAAAAGGTTGAATGTGGCTCTTGGCTATTCATTCAAAATGGTGGAGGCTGGGTGTTGGCCAAGGGTTGGTGGGGCTGCTGCAGATTCAGCTCGGCATTGCATCCTCGGCTGCAGCTCGCTTGTGGGGAGACCCTTCTGTAGCGTGCAGCACCTGAATCTTTGGAAGCTGCGGATCGGTAGTAAGGAACAAGTGACTTTGAGATGAGGGACGGGTCGTCGACCTTAAAACACTTTTTTTTTTTTGTGTGCATGTTTCATTCCCTTCCATACTAAACGTGGTTCTGAAGAGTTGTGTGTGTGTGTGTTTTAATCTCCCCCTCCCCCTCCCCAAATCCGATGAAGACGGAGAGATCCCTCGGCTGCCCGGCCGCTGCCGCAGAGCAGCGAGTGAAGCAGTCGGGAGGGGAGTTACCTGCTGGCCTCCGGCACCAACCAGTCTCTCCCCACATGCTCAAATCACTTTCTGCTCACTGAACTGAATGGGCGGGGTGTGAGCTTGACTCTGCAATGAGAACATTCCAACATTTTCGTGCATTTAGTTTCTTGTTGGTAGCCACGCCAGCAGCGTTTTTTTTAAAAAATGGGAGCTCTAGTATTTCAAATGATTCTGTGGGCTACTCTTTTAACAAGCACCCTCCAGGATTGTCGTGCACTTGGAGTTCTCGACGTGCACCATTCCAGGAATGTTAATAGGACACGATAGAACTTTATTTATCCCAGGAGGGAAATTGATTTTTGGTCTTCAACCCAATCTGTTTTTACAGGTAGATGTTTTTTCAAGCGTTTGAATGTGAGAGCAAGAGAACTATTTAGTTTACTAAATGTCTGGTCCAGTTGTTGGCTGTGGCACTGAACAAACAGGCGTCATTTAAATCATCACAAAGTGCCGTTTGTGACATGCATTTCTTGCTTCTGTGCCACAGTCCCATATATTTTTTGTGCAGACATACATACCTGCGGGAAGTTCTGGGATTTGTGCTGTCAACCGCTCAGTGTATGGTCAGATTGCTACTTGGTGCAAATGAAATATCAAGGATATTAAGAAGCTTCATTGATGTAGCAAGTATAAATTCAAGGTGTTTCTCCCTTGCCGTGAATGGGAGACGGTAAATTTAGCACCAGGATCGCAGCCATTTTTGCCTTGAAACATTTCTAGTCTGTTATTTCTTTCCTAGTTAGCTGATGAGATTTTGTTTTTCTCCAGCAACGGGATGAGGCAACTGAATGGATAAATAGAACTGTGGTACAGAATCAGCCACTTGTCTCAAATGATGGAATAGCTTCTGATCGAAAGTGGTTTTCTAATCTTACCATGGATAGGAATGACTGCCTTCATAAAGATGTTTAGAAACATTACTTATCCTGAAATAATTGTTTGGAGAATAGGTGTAGGCCATACGGCCCTTCAGGCCTGCTTGGCCATTCAATGTGATCATGGCTGGTCATCCACAGATCTCTTGAAAGTATCCAGAGAACCGGCCTCCACCACCCTTTGAGGCAGAGAATTTTACAACTCTCTGTGTGAAAAACTGTTTCCTCATCTCAGTTCAAAATGGCTTACCCCTTATTCCTAAATTGTGGCCCCTGGTTCTGGACTCTCCCCCAATATCGTGAACATGTTTCCTGCCTCTAGCTTGTCCAAACCCTTAATAATCATATACGTTCAATAAGATCCCCTCTCGTCCTTCCAAATTCGAGAGTAAACAAGTCCAGCCGCTCCATTCTATCAACGTATGACAGCCCTGCCATCCCAGGAATTAACCATTTTAACCTACGCTGCACTCCCTCAATAGCAAGAATGTCCTTCCTCAAATTTGGATACCAAAACTGCGCACAATACTCCACGTGTGGTCTCACTAGGGCCCTGTACAACTGCAGAAGACCTCTTTGCTCTTATACTCGACAACTCTTGTTATGAAGACCAACGTGCCATTCGCTTTCTTCACAACGTAGAAAAATAGGTGCAGGAGTAGGCCGTTCGGACCTTCGAGCAAGAGCATGATATTCAATATGATCATGGCTGTTCATCTAAATCAGTATCCGGTTCCTGCTTTTTCTTCATATCCTTTGATTCCTTTAGCCTTAAGAGCTAAATCTAACTTGTAAACATCCAGTGACTTGGCCTCCACTGCCTTCTGTGGCAGAGAATTCCACTGATTCACAACTGGGTGAAAAGGTTTTTGCTCATCTCAGTGGCATACCCCTTATTCTTAAACTCTGATTCCTGTTTCTGGACTCCCCAGCATCGAGAACATTTTTCCTGCATCTTACCTGTCCAATCCTTTAAGAATTTTATACATCCCAATAAGATCCCATTCCAGTGAATACAAGCCCTGTCGACCCACTCTTTCATCATATGTCAATTCTGCCATCCCACTACAAATAGTAGTGGTTGGGTGTAAACCTGGACATTAGTGTTGGAATGTGCTGGTTTGCTAAGTCGTGCATTCCATCTCAGAATATACATATTAGCTGGGGAAAGGAACTGTGCTTTGTTGACCTGCTGAGTTCACAAGTTTTAGGAGTAGAATTAGACCATTTGGCCCATCGAGTCTACTCTGCTATTCAATCATGGCTGATCTGTGCCTCCTAATTCAATTTTCCTGCCTTCTACCCATAACCCTCAACAACTGTTCTAATCAAGAATTTGTCTATCTCTGCTTTAAAAATATCCACAGCCCTCTGGGGCAATGAGTTTCACAGATCCAGTGAAAACATTCATTCCATGCCCGCTCTATCTATGCAATGGACAATAGGTGCAGGAGTAGGCCATTTGGCCCTTCGAGCCAGCACTGCCATTCAATGTGATCGTGGCTTATCATCCCCAATCAGTACCCCGTTCCTGCCTTCTCCCCATATCCCCAACTCTGCTTTCTTTAAGAGCCCTATCTAGCTCTCTCTCGAAAGTATCCAGAGAACCGGCCTCCACCGCTCTCTGAGGCAGAGAATTCCACAGACTCGCAACTCTGTGAAAATGCCTTTCATTATTCTGTAAGTTTCAATGAGGTCCCCCGTCGACCTACTAAACTCCAGCGAGTAGAGGCCCAGTGCTGTCAAGTGCTCATCATATGCTAACCCACCTGTTCCCGGAATCATTCTCGTAAACCTCCTCTGGACCCTCTACGGAGCCATCATTCCTCAGATATGGGGCCTAAATTTGCTCATAGTAATCCAAATGCCTTATAGAACCTCCGCATTACATCATTCTGTACCTTTGATTATTTTTTTTGCCCATCCCTAGCTTCCTTAGTCAGAGATCGCCAAAGGCCATTGCAACATAATTAGTTTAGGAAACTTGAATTGTTTTTAGAAGGGTCAGAGGCTGAGTTTATAAAATTGTGAGGTGAATTTAGTCTGTTTGCTACAGTGGAATTGCCAAACACTAGGGGGGGGGGTTGTAGTTTAAAGGGAATGTGTTGGGCAAGTGCTTTTTTTTTACAGACTGGAAGATGCCTAGAATGTCCTGCCAGGGGCGGTGATGGAAGTGGACCGAATAGTGACATTTAGGAGGTATTTAGATAGACACATGAACATTGCAGGAACTGCAGTTGTGTGTATCGTGCACAGGCAGGTGATGTTAATTTAATTTGGTATCATGGTAGTTGCAGACATCGTGGGGCAAAAGCACATTCCCGTGCTATATTCTGTATTATGTTTAGCCCCTCTGTTGCCGAGTCTGATATTATGTATCTGTGTGAAAATAAGATTGTCCCAGCATGCCCTGGTTAATGCTAAACGGCTTGGGTCCAAGCTGGAAGTCTTCATCAGTGTCCTAGTTAACAAAATTAGAAGTGGAGAGAGAATTGGCTAATTGCTATTCAAGATCACTGGTAACCTACATGTCAGAATGAAAATGTGCAATAGGATGTGTATCTGATAAATTGGTTTGTGTTCAAGTAGTTTGTCAGTGTTTTGGACCAAGAAATGAGGCAGGCAGTTGGGCATCAACTATACCCTTTCAAGAACAACTGTCTTCAACGTTCCAACTGGAAAAGACCCATGGTGCTAATCTCTGCTCTTAGACAACTTTAGAGAGAACTTGAAAGTATGGTGGAAGTTTTGAGAGGATTTTTTGTGTTTAACGAATTGGCTTCAAACTGACTGACTGATCTGAAGTGAATATTTAATGTAAGTGATCAGATTCAAATTGATGTCAATTCCAATGAACCAGTGGCAGTCCAAAACCATTTTAGCATTGCTATTGAAAGTCCACATGTGGGCATCCAGCAGTTAACTCCAATGGAGAACACTTTGGACGTTCTGATGGTACCTACATCTGGGGTTGTTCCAAGAGTGAAAAATTGTGACCAAGGAGTGAGTCGATATATACGGCTTGTATTCTTTGTAACAGAAGAGCTGAGGGGGAGACTTTATTGAGATGGCTAAATTTTTGGAAGCCTAGATAGAGTAAATGGGAAGTGCCTGTTTCGCTCAGTAGTGGGGTATACAAACCTGGGACATGCATTTAAATAAATCAGTAGAAGGATTAGAAAAGAAATGCGAAAATATTTTTCATCTAATTATTCAGATGGAGAAGAAATAGAAATTTAGAGTCTTCAATCTGTACATTTTAGCAGGAGATTTGGAGTGGGTGTGTCGCTGTTTTGGGAATAGGTGTGTTCTATTCACTTGACCTCTGGTTTGGCACAATACAGTTTCCTAGCATGGATGAACCCCAGGGAATATCAAGTAAGTTTATGAACTTCTGGACTGGATTGCAGCATGACATGCTAATGACCTGTGCTTCCTAGCTAATGTCTTGTCTTGGGCTCTTGGGTATACATGTTTTGGGTGTTACTTTGTAAGAACTTATGAGTGACCTCTGAACACAGCTGGTGTTACAGAGCTGCCAAGTTGTACGGATTTTCCGTATTTTGTACGGAGATGCGATAAGAATACTGATGTACGATTTTGTGTTGTTAAATACGGATTAAAAAAAAATCCGACCATAGATAATCGTAACAACGACTCACCGCTGTACCGGCCGGGGTGCAGCGGGCAGGTGGGAACAACCGAGATCAGCCCGACTTCCTGTTTCATTGACATACCACTCGCCAATGGAAAAGTAACAACCCGGTGAAATAGACTTAAGATCTTGCTGCTTAAAAAATGCAAGGATATAAAGAGTCATACTGTACCTCTAAAAATTATAGCAGATTAAATCTATTAGTATTTTAAATTTCAAGATCTGGATGATTATTTTTGTAAGCGTTGATCTACCACGGTGCTTGTGGTTCAGAGGCTGGAATCTCTCTATCTCTTGTTCTTTCTCGCTCTCTCTCTCCCCCTCCCCTCCCTCTCTCGCTGTATCTCTGTCTTTCGCTCTCTTTTTTTCCCTGAGCCATTTGCTGTTTTGCAAAGACAACTGCATCCTGCAGTTCCCATTGAAGAAGAACCTGGAGCAAAAACAACTCCTAATCCATTCCCTCCACATGTGC
Source organism: Okamejei kenojei (assembly GCA_035221665.1). Lineage (NCBI taxonomy): Eukaryota > Metazoa > Chordata > Chondrichthyes > Rajiformes > Rajidae > Okamejei > Okamejei kenojei. The sequence goes on along the minus strand of CM069131.1, from coordinate 146,795,381 downwards.
CGCTTAACCCAGCACTCTGTCTTTTTTTATTTTACTCTGAAATTGAAGATAGACACAAAGCTGGAATAACTCAGCGGCACAGGCAGCGACTGGAGATAAGGAATGGGTGGCGTTTCGGGTTGAGACCTTCTTCAGACAATCACAAGTACTCTCACTGATGAGAGATCTGTCTGCAGAAGGGTCTTGACCAGAAGCGTCACCCATACCTTCTCGCTGCCTGTCCAGCTCCAGCTTTAAACAGAGTTCTGTCAGTTTAACGTGTGTGAATTTACACAACAAGCTGTCGGCTGCAGCGCTATGAGTTCTAAATGTAGCACTACAGGTTGGAGCGATATGGGGTTTACACATTAAGCACTGTGGGTCACAGACAGTTCGGGACAATTCCCGTATAACAATGAGTCTTTGGAATTCTCTTTCTCAGTGGAAGTTGAGCCTTTGATTATTTTCTAGGCAGTGGTAGAATTCTGGATAAGCCCAGTGGTGAAAGGTTACCATTGGGATTGGCCTTGATTTTACAGAAAGGTGGGTGGTCTCAATGTGGACAGAGGGAGGGAGAAAAAAAGGAAGGAGGATGGGAGGAAAAGGGGGAGGGGGAGAGAGGGAGAGAGAGGCTTCCAAAATGGCTTCTAAATCATCATCTGGTGCTAAAAGCAGGAAGCAGCCATTCAAACAGCAGTATACAAAGAGATGGCACTGTCAAGGAAGGTGTGTAGAAGACAAAGTTATGCATTCTTGTATAACATGGGTATGACTGCACATAAATCTTTTTTTTCAGCAAAATGGCACTGCGTATAAATACTGATTTCCTCAGCAAAATATTGATTTTTAGGTACTAGAATACTGAAATGCTTTGACAAAACTTGACAGCTCTGGTGTTATAGTTCCTATATAAAGTCAGGATATTGTGGGTGAAAATTCATCAAAACAAAAAGATGGCAGCAATGTGGGATTTTCTTAGGCCATGGAGTCCTAGTCCAGTGCAGAACAGTACATTCAGCCCCCAACATGTCCATGCCACCCTTTGAACCTATTTACACTAACCCCATTGACCTGTATTAAGTCCACAGGCTTCAATGCCTTGACGATTCAGGTACGTGTCCAGATGCTTTTTAAATGTTGCGAGAGTCTCCGACTTCACCACCTTTTCAGACAGCACGTTCCAGACTCCGACCACTGTGTGAAAAAAAGACTTCTCAGATCCCCTCTTAACCATTTTCCTTTTAGGTTAAACCTGTAACCTCTTGTCTTAGACACATCCTCCATGGGGAAAATGATTTTATTATCCATCCTATCTATCCCCCTTCGTCACCAGCTGCAATGCCGTCATGGGCGGCACGGCTGGTAGAGCCGCTGCCAGAGACCCGAGTTCGAACCTGACCTCTATCTGTGTGAAGTTTGCACATTCTCCCTGTGACTGCTCCGGTTTCCTCCCACATCCCAAAGACGTGTGTGTTTGTTGCTAATTGGCCTGTGTAAATTGTCCCCAGTGTGTAAGGAATGGATGAGAAAGTGGGATAACATAGAACTAGCATGAACGGGTGATCGATGGTCGGCATGGACTTGATGGGTTGGAGGAGGGCCTGTTTCTATTGCTGTATCTTTAATCTAAACACAGCTAGTGGGATTGAATGGTCTCTTAAACAGTGTGCCATGGCAGATTTTGGCTTTAGATAGCAATTATAAGTGCAAAGAGGCTGTATTTAGTTAGATTGCATTTTTTTTAAGGAAATCGAAGATGGCAACGGGCTCTTCAGCCCAAATTGTCCATATTGACCAAGTGAACCATCCGATCGAGTCCTATTTGCCCTGGACTGGCCCATATCCCTCTGAATGTTTCATATCCACTTACCTGACCAAAATGTCAGTTTAATGTTATGGTATCTGCTTGAGCTACTTCATTCAAGGTGTACCAGAATTTGCCTCCTTCACCACGCTCCTGGTATTCGCCACCCTCTGTGGGTGGAAAACAAACTTGCCTGCACACCTCCTTTAAAACTTTGCACCTCTCATCTGAAAGCTATGACCTCTAGTATTTGATGCCATGTGCAACTGTAACATAACATACCAACTTCTATATTCAGTACCCTGACTGATAAAGGCCAATGTACAGAAAGCTTTCTTGACCACCTACTCTGCCTGTGATACCGCTTTCAAGGCATTGAAAGTGCATTCTGAGATCCCTTTGCTCTACACCTCTCCCCAGAGCCCTGCCATTCAGTATGCAAGTCCTTCCCTGTATTAACTTCCTAAATTGACACGCCTCACACTTCTACATTCTCATCTAAATTGTTGATATGAACAGCAAACGGCTCAACGCGATCCTTGAGGCACACAACAGCTCACAGGCCTGCAGTCTGAACAACAACCTTCCACCATCACATTCTGCTTCCTTCCATGATGCCTATTCTCTATTCTGAACCCAATCCTCCAGCTCTCCCAAGATCCCATTTGACCAAACCTTCCAGAGTAGCCTACCATGCAGAATATTATCAAACGCCTTGTTTATGTCCATGTAGACAATATCTACAACTTTGCACTTTTCAGTCTTTCCTTACATCAAAAAACTCAATCAGATTCGTAGGACACAATCTCCCACATAGATAACCATCCTTAATCAACCCCTGTCTATCCAAATGCACACATATATCTTGTCTCTCAGAACTCTCTCCAGCAACTTGCCTACCATAGATTTTGGGTTCATTCATTGGTTTATAGTTCCCAACCTTTTCCTTGCACGCTTTCTGAAGTAGAGGCACAGCATTATCCACCCTCCAGTCTTACGGTACACCACCCACGTCTAATGATTGTTCATATATCTTAGCCTGCAATTTCTTCTCTAGCTTCCCAGTGTCCTGCAATATACATTGCCCTTCATAATGTTTGGATCAAAGACCCATCATTTATTTATTTGCCACTGTACTCCATAATTTGGGATTTGTAATAGGAAAAAAAAATCACATGTGGTTAAAGTGCACATTGTCAGATATTAAAGGCCATTTTTATATATTTTGGTTTCACTATGTAGAAGTTACAGCAGTGTTTATACATAGTCCACCCCATTTCAGGGCATCATAATGTTTGGGACACAGCAATGTCATGTCAATTAAAGTAGTCATGTTTATTTTGTTGCATATCCTTTGCATGCAAAGACTGCTTGAAGTCTGCGATTCATGGACATCACCAGTTGGTGTGTGTCTTCTCTGGTGAAGCTCTGCCAGGCCTGTATTGCAGCCATCTTTAGCTTATGCTTGTTTTTGGGGCTAGTCCCCTTCAGTTTTCTCTTCAGCATATATAAGGCCTGCTCAATTGGGTTCAGATCGGGTGATTGACTTGGCCACTCTAGAATTGACCCTTTTTAGGTTTGAAAAACTCCTTTGTTGCTTTAGCAGTATGTTTGAGATCATTGCCTGAGGGGATTGTTTGAACGAGCAGATAGGATGTGTCTACACACTTCAGAATTCATTATGCTACTACCATCAGCAGTTGTATCATCAATGAAAATAAGCGAGTCAGTACCTTCAGCAGCCATAGATGTCAGGCCATAAAACCCCCACCACTGTGTTTCACAAATGAGGTGGTATGGTTTGGATCTTGGGCAGTTCCTACTCTCCTCCATACTTTGCTCTTGCCATCACACTGATATAAGTTAATCTTCATCTCATCTGTCCACAAGACCTTTTTCCAGAACTGTGATGCTCTTTTAAGTACTTCTAGGCAAACTAACCCGGCCATCCTATTTTTGCGGCTAACCAGTGGTTTGCATCTTGCAGAGTAGCCTCTGTATTTCTGTTCATTAAGTCTTCTGCGGACAGTGGTTATTGACAAATCCACATCAGACTCCTGAAGAGTGTTTCTGATCTGTCGGAGAGGTGTTTGGGGATTTTTCTTTATTATGGAGAGAATTCTTCTGTCATCAGCTGTGGAGGTCTTCCTTGGCCTGCCAGTCCCTTTGCGATTAGTAAGCTCATCATTGCTCTTTTTCTTCGTAATGATGTTCCAAGGGTTGGCTGATGTCTTTAACAGTTTTATTCTTGTTTCTCATAATGGCTTCTTTGACTTTCATTGGCACAACTTTGGTCCTCAAACAGCGAGAAAAGTTTCCAAAGGTGGTGGAAAGACTGGAGGAAAGACGAGTTGCTGAGAGCTCTCTTATACCTGCATTAAGGAGGCAATTAAACACACCCAAGCAATTACAAATGCCTGTGAAGCCACGTGTCCCAAATATTATGGTGCCCTGAAATGGTGCGGCTATGTATAAACACAGCTGTAATTTCTACATGGTGGAACCAAAATTTTATTAAAATGGTTGTTAATAAAATCTGTCAATGCGCACTTTAACCACATGTGATTTTTTTTTCTATTATATATCTCAAATTGTGGAGTACAGAGGCAAATAAATAAATGATGGGTCTTTGTCCCAAACATTATGGAGGGCACTGTATCTGATCAGGCCCAAGAGATTTGACATGTGCTGTTCTCAAGACATTCCTATTAATTGTCCCTATTTCCCCAGTTTTCATGCCTCTCTCCACACTAAAAACAGAGGAGAAATACTCATTGAGGACCTTGCCCATCTGCATCTGGTTGTTTCTTTGTCTGCAAACCATCTATTCCAATCACTTTAGCAACATCCCATCAAATTCCATCAAGATTGGCCTTGCCCCAGTTCAGAATTTTAACTTGTGTGCCCGTCCTGTCTTCATCCATAATATTTTAAAAGTTATTAGAACAGTGGTTGCCAAAAGGCTCGCCCATGAACACTCCAGTCAGTTGCCCCCAGTTTCCTAAGAGTAGATCAAGCTTTGCTCTTTCCCTTGTAGGGCCTTCTACATTTCACATGTGGAAATTTTCCTGATTGCATTTGACAAAGTCCATCTCGTCTAAGCCCTTGGCTCTGTGATAGTCCTAATCTATATTGGGAAGGTTAAAATTCCCCATTATGACAATAAGTATTTGCATTTTTCTTATTTTTTAGCTCCCCCGTTGTCACCTCAGCAGACAAACCCCCCAGAAATTCCATTCTACATCCTCTCCATGTCTTTGTCCTAGTTGGTAGCACAACTCCATTCTTTTCATAGAAACATAGAAAATAGGTGCAGGAGAGGCCATTCGGCCCGTCCAGCGTTCTTGGTTACTTGGTCCTCCAAAATATTCCAACTGGAATTTAAACTGGAGGTGGTGAAGGGAGGGGTTTAGCCAGAGAGGGTTATTGGGAAGAAAGTGCCACCGAAAACGATGTCTGAGACTGGCCGGGAAGATCATCAAAGACCCCTCCCACCCTAACCATGGACTGTTTGCCCTCCTACCATCAGGGAGGTGGTACAGGAGCCTCAGGTCCCGCACTAGTAGGATGACGAACAGCTTCTACAACAACACCCATCACACTGCTGAACTCGGAGTCCCGCCAATAGATTTCTCCAGTCTCTCCGTCCACATTGTCTGCATTTATTTCTATATTGCTATTACTGCGAACTGACGCTAAACTGCATTTTGTTGTACCCAGACTTGTATCTGTGCAATGACATTAAAGTTGAATTGAATTGAATTTAAATTTAGTTGCATCTGGCTGGGCAACCGTGGTTTGGTGGAGATTATTCCATGCTTTAATAGTGCGTGGGAAGAACGAACTGCTGTGCACATCTGTCTTTGTGGCTGGGACCACAAATTGGATTGAATGCCCTCGTCTGCTCCTAATTGGTTTGGGGTTGGTGTAGGTCTTGTGATCTATGTCCAGCTGACCATTTAACATTTTGTAAAAACAGGTCAAACGGTGAGCTTCATGTCTGTCTTGGAGAGGGTTCCAAGAGAATTCAGAAGTTTGGTGACACCCGCTTCTCTCTCTCGTAGGTGTTAGTAACAAATCGAGCAGCCTGTCTTTGGACACGTTCGATGGATGAAGTGTTTTTATCTGTGTATGGGTCCCAAGCTGCATCTGCATAGTCCAGATGAGGTCTAACGAGGGTGAAATACAGCTTCTCCTTGACAGAAGCTGAGCAATGATGGAAGTTGCGCCTCAGAAAGTTTAGGACACCTGTTGCTTTCACTGTTGCATGATGAGTCTGACCGTTCCAACGTAGATCATTCTGCAATTTGATGCCAAGATACTTGGTTTGTTTGGATTCTTCAAGGGTGACACCAAGCATGTTGTAAGATGAGACGCCTGGATTCCTCTTTCTGGTGACACGCATGGTTTCACATTTGGAAGGGTTGAACTGCATGCCCCATTGTTGTGACCACTCGACCATAGTATCGAGATCTTTTTGGAGAGCATCTTCATCATCAGCTGACTTAATTGGACGGTACAGCAAACAATCATCAGCGAATAGTCTGGTCGTACTTGCAATGTTTTCATGGATGTCATTGATGTAAAGCAAAAATAGGTGTGGGCCAAGTACTGTTCCCTGGGGTGTACCACTCAAGACTGGGTGCCAATTGAGCTCTTTCCGTTCTCACACATGCGCTGAAGGTGTTTTGTCAGGAAACATTTTGTCCATATGAGCATGGCTGATCGAATATGATAATTTTCCCTCTATCATGTCTGAAACTCTTGCATTTATTGAGATTAATCAATAATGATTTAATTGTCCATTAAAAGGTTTTAAGCTGACTAAAACTGCAAGTACATGTTGACCACCATGTACATGACAAACTAACCAATAAGTAACTACATGGAGTGCGGTACATAAATTAGACTTGCTTCTAGTTTTGCCCCTGTACCCTAGCATTACTATATGTTTAGCCACAACCATTGTACGTGGTTTACAACATGTTATTTTCTTTTGATAGTATCTTAAAAGAATACTAGAAAATTATATGGTTGAATTTTAATGTTCACCTGCTGGAGTATTACAGCTTTTGGTCTCTTTTGCCATTCTAGAAGAAGCTTGAAAGAAATTTGTTTTTATGTCTGAAGAATTGTCTTCCCATGGTGTTCAATTTGCGTATACAAATGAATTGTGGAAGGTTGTTTTAGTTCTTTCTTAATTGTCTGTCTTTACATGATTGTCTGAAAATGGAGATACTTATTTTTACTGTTAAATTGGTTTTTATCATCTGCACAATCTTCAATCGATATTCATGTGGCAGCATTGAACATGTACTGCATGGGAATGCTTTTGATTTTTCATCTTGTCTACCCTGCTGAACACAATCAACAAAAAATAACGTGTGAAATTGACAGTTTTTTAAATAACAATGAAGACTGCAGATGCTATAATGTCATTTGACATTTTTTTTGAGTTGCTAATACACGGGAATTCAGTATGTTGACTAATCCTTGGTGGGAATTATTCTGCAATGAATATCATAAATGTAGTTACCCCTTTTTGAGATCTGAGGACTTGTATTATTTTTTAATTGTTATCATTTACTTAGTAGAGTTTGATTACTTTAAATTCCTCACCGTAGGTAACCCAAAGGTTTAATTACAGCTTGCTTTTTATGCTGAAGGCAGATATAATATTTGGTTCGGCAATTTTCTTCCATTAAATTATTTTTGGTTGCTAACTCTAAAGTAACATTTAACTTTGCTACCGTTGCTATTTGTATGTGAGTGGAAGCTTTTACCTTCTAGTTTTATTTGGCTTTATATTCCTTTTGCTGTCTTTCATTTGTTGTTTAGATCTTGTAGAATCATCATTTATTGTCAACTTACACTATTGCCTTAATTATCACAATATGATGTCCAGACTGAGTAAGGACAGTCTGAAGAAGGGTCCTGACCTGAAATGTCACCTATCCATGTTCTTAAAAGATGATCCCTGACCCGCTGAGTTACTCTGGCATTTTGTGTTTTTCATTCTGGATAAGGACAGCACGTTCTTGTCAAGAGGGCATTGAGCATCATGTTTATTTAACATTCCAACTGCTTCTGCTACACTTACTTGGAATTTTTAAAGATTTTTTTAATTGGGGGATGAATGTGGGAACTGTTTTGCCTTGCCCCCAAGTTTCATTGCAATTGGAGTTTATTCAAAGATAACTTGAGCAACAGTATTTATTCTGGTGTAATTAACAATCTCAAGTTGAGGTACTGTAATTCATTTATAATCTGTGTTGTAATCATCCTGCTCCTGCTCTTCCATTGTGCATTGAGTGTTTTAGATAAACTGGCGCTGCACTACTGTTGATAAAGACCTTTTATATGGAAGTTGAAAGTTCCAACGAATGCCTGTTTATTTTCTGTGATATCAGCCTCGCTGAGGTAGCAAGCTTGTCTCATCAGCTTTGGGGTATGAGTGCTTTCCAGATCCTATAACTAATCTAAACTGTCAGTTTGAATGGTGCAAGGCAATGCAGAATCATAAAGATACCACGAAAAGCTGGAGTAACTCACAGGCAGCGTCTCTGGAGAGAAGAAATGGGTGACATTTCGGTGAGGAGGGGTCTCGACCTGAAATGTCACCCATTCCTTCTCCCCAGAGGTGCTGCCTGTCCCGCTGAGTTACTCCATTATTTTGTGTCTATCTTTGGTTTAAACCAGCATCTGCAGTTCCTTCTTACACAGCATAAAGATGCCATGTGATCTTTCAGACATGGCATTCAGTCAATTCGCTGTCCTATCAAATGAGCACAAAGTTTGGTGGCACCAATTGAAAAGCAAAGGAGTTTTCCTGATGACATTGTGATCACTTCTTCAAATAAGGACATGCGACCTGGTCACCACTACGTTTTTTTATTTGTGGGCTGCAGCTGGAAGGAGACTGTCTGAAGGGTTTTTATATACTTTCCCTCTAAAGAAGTTTATTGGTTGTGCTTTTGAGATATCTTTAAGTTATGCACTGTATGATGTCGATGCAGGCACTGCTCTTTGATGTTTCTAGCAATAATGTTGCCACTATCAAAGTGGCAAATGTATCAGGTTCAATTGTCTAAAGTGGGGTTAAATATAGTGTAGGATTTGAAGTGGTGGAGTCCTATTTTCTGATGGCAAAATTTGACCCATAATGGATGTGCTGAACATCTTCCCTGTACATGATCCATATTCCTCTATTCCCTGCACTTCCATGTGCACGTCTAAAAGCTTAAACACCACGATCATATTTGCCTCCAGCATCCCCCTGACAATGTGTTCCATGCCCCCACTACTCTTTATGTGTAAAAAATAACTTGCCCCACACATCTCCATTAAATGTTCCCCTCCACATTATACCCTCGTGTGTTGGACATTTCCACCCTGGGGAAAAATATTTTGTGACTGTCTACCCTACCTATGAGGCAACAGCTCTATCAACTGTGTATAATAATCCTTAATCAATTTAGGGTGTTATATCTGAAAGACAGCCCTTCTGACAATTGCATTCCCCTCTATTGGATTGTCAGCCCAGATTTCTGTGCTTCCGTTTAGAGTGGAACCTGCACTCCAAAGGTGCAGTCCAACCAACTTTCAAGAACCATTTTGACCCATTATCTGCCTTGATCTCTTGATTGTAATAATTGCATTGGATTAGGTAGTTTTTATTCAATTTGAAATATCAGCAACTCTTTGGTAACATTTGTAACTTTGGCTGCCATAATTACGAGAATGGGGTCGTGACTTGCTTTGTCTGAAATCTCATTAAAAGGACAGGTATAAATGAGCTGTTATCAGCAGCATAATGGTATCTTCTTGTTTCAGCAACTCCAATAAAGTGTCTGAAAAAATGACTGTTGGAAAAAATGTGTTGCAGCAAGTGAAATAAATAACAAATCAATCAGACTTTGGCCATGAAAAATAGCAATCTTGCTTTTTGAGAGAGCATAAAGGTTTATTTAACAGATAAAAATGTCTCAATGCAATAGTTGCCAAAGGTGTTGAGATCAAATGATCAATGTCAGGATAATGATTGAGCTTTTAGAATTGAGAAATGTGTTTCATGCAAAGGATTGCAAAAGTGGAAGGTCTTGACTACAGTTCGCAGTTTGTCTATTCAGAACTGAAATGAATAGGTTTGAGGATGTTAGGAAGATAATCATAGTTATGCAGTGTGGAAACGGGCCCTTCAGCCCAACTTGCACACACTAGCCAAGAATGTCCCAGCTACACTAGTCGCACCTGCCTGTGCTTGGTCCATATCTCTCCAAACCTGTCCTATCCATGTACCTGTCTAACTGTCTTAAACAATGGGATAGTCCCAGCCTCAACTACCTCCTCTTGCAGCTTGTTCCATACACCCACCACCGTTTGTGTGAAGACGTTACCCCTCGGATTCCTATTAAATCTTTTCCCCTTCACCTTGAAGGTATGTCCTCTGGTCCTCGATTCCCCTACTCTGGGCAAGAGACTCTGTGCATCTACCCAATCTATTCCTCTCATGATTTGGTAGTAGACATCTATAAGATCACCCCTCATCCTCCTGCGCTTCAAGAAATCGAGACCTCGCCTACTCAACTTCTCCCTATAGTTCACACCCTCTGCTCCTGGCAACATCCTCGTAAAGGGATGTCATAGAAGATTGGGTTGAGAGAGAAGATTAATCATGCTTTTACTGATTGTTGATGATGCCCGTATAATCAATTCCCATTTGTCATTAAAATACTTTTAATTTGCAGGATCTCTTCTGTCAATTCAAATAATGGAAAGCTTAGTTAGTATTATAAAATGCCGTGAGCTTGCCATGGTCTGCCTCTGGTTGGATGGCAACATAGACTATTATTCTTCTTCAATGAAAGGGGGCAGATCATTCTTTAAAATTTTCAGTGAGCAGTTGAGAAACTTGACTGCAATCCCTTCTGCAGTTCTAAATGCTGGGAACAAATATTTCATAATTAAACTGCCTGCTAAAGGTTTTTCATATATTTAAAATAAGTGTTCCACTTGTTCAACCTATATACCACCCGTTTATCAAGTAAACCTTAACAGCATTGAGAAATTGAGCTTGTGTGGGATGGGGAGAGGAGAGACGAGAGAGACAGCAACTGCCCCCAACTATAAATGTGACCCCACCATTCTCTTCCCCCTGCCCCCTCCCACGTCCTGTATTTTATTTACTATGCCCTGTTTTGGCAGTTTCCTGATTTAAAGCATTTTCATTGCCAAGATGAGGGCTGCCTTGAGTTGGGTTTAAACTGTTGAAGATAACTTGCCTTTGTTTTTACTGAAAGAAAGGAATTGTAGTGTAACAGCATTGGTTCTAAAGTCCGTTTCCCTTTTGCAATGCGAGAGATTTTTCTATGCTTGGCGCAGATTTTATTCAGAGAATGCTCAAAGACTGGATTCAGTTCTCTGATCAAATGTGTGTTTTTGGCATATTTTATAAATTAAATGGATAATACCTCAATCATGGGAAGTAGATTGGGTTGCAACTTGATTTTCTTTCTTGGAAAACATCTGAAGGATTGTTTAGCTTTTTTCTACATGAAAACCTTGGCTGCGATCTAGTTGAAAGGAACCTGGCAGCCTGCTGGTCTTTGCTTGGGTGGCCAAGCGTGGCATCTCAGTAGGGTGAAGATAGACAAAACATTGGAGTAACTCCGTGGATCAGTAGGGTGTTGAGCTAAAGGCAACCTATTGACCATCATCCACTCTTGCACTTTTCAGATGTGGTCATTGGATAGAGGTTGAGTCACCTGCATTTACACAAGGTAGTTTTCAAAATTACAGAAAAAAATAATGACTCTTCTTCTAGTTGGAGTTTTTTTTGTATATTCCAGGGTTTAGCTGTTGTTTGTGCGTCCATTAAGATGTATTTTTCCACAAAAGTTTCCTTCCTACTGCAGTTGCAGTTTGATGATGTGATAAATAGGAACTGGATTAGGCAATGTAAAATTTGTATCTGCAACACAATTTAATATGGTCCTTCAGTGCACAATGTTTTTGCCGAGCATGATGCCAAGTATCTGCCTGTACTTGATCCATATTCCCTGTACTTTCATGTGCCTATAAAAAAGCCTCTTAAACGCCACTATCATATCTGCCTCCACCACCACTGGCAATGCATTCCCGGCCACCTCCACTCTCTATGTATTTTTAAATAAATGCCCCCCTTCTTCCCCCCCCCCCCCCACCCCCCCCCCCCCCCCCCCCCCCCCCCCCCCCCCCCCCCCCCCCCCCACATCTCCATTAAACTTTCCCCTCTCACCTCATAGCTATGCCCTCTAGTTTAGAGATACAGCGCGGAAACAAGCCCTTCGGTCCACTGAGTCTGCAACAATCAGTGATCGCTACACGTTAACACTATCGTATGCAATCTAGGGACAATTTACACTTATGCCAGCCAAACCTGTCCATCTTTGGAGTGTGGGAAGAAACTGAAGATCTCTGAGAAAACCCACGCAGTCACGGGGGAGAACGAACAAACTCCGTGCAGACAGCACCCGTAGTCAGAATTGCTCCCGCAGTCAGAATCGAACCCGGGTCTAGGGCGCTGCAACTGCTGTGAGGCAGCAACTCTACCGTGTTGGCCATTTCCACACTGGGGAAAAAGGATCTGATCTGATACCCTATCTATGCCCCATAATTTTATATACTTCTATCAAGCCTCCCCATAATCTCCAATTCAGAGAAAACAATCCAAGTCTATCCAACATCTCCCTACAGCTGAAACCCTCAAATCGCAGCAGCATTTTGGTAACTCACCTCTGCACCCTCTAAAGCTTCCACATCTTTCCAAAATTCAACCTTCCAAAGTGCAACACCTCACCACTTGCTCATGTCAAGAGTGATTTTTGTTGTTGTCATATGTCCCAAAACGGAACAATGAAATTCTTACTTGCAGCAGCACAACTGCTCCATCTGCCATTTCTCCGCTCACTTCTGCAGCTGACCTACATCCCATTGTATCTTCTGACAGCCTCAATCCACTGAACCCCTCCACTTTGACTTAAAGCAATGTTTGCTCTTTCTTGAATATACTCAATTGCGCACACGTGCTTCAAGAGCACTTCATTTATATTCCTTGGTCAGTATGACCTCTGATCTAGCCTGAATGTGAAGTATTGCTGCTTCATAAAGTAGATGAAGGCATTAAAGAAAGTTGGCCTGGGAAGAGAGGTATGGTAATGCAACACCGGATTAAATGTCACCGGAGGTATTCTTGCCACTCTGTCACCTTGGTGAACATAACATATCACATGAAACTGCGTCTAAAGACATTGGAGAAGTGGTGAGTGTAACATAAGCACAAAATTACATGAAGGGCGAATGGGAATGGATTGGAAAAACAAAGATTATAAAGCTTATGTTCACCCTGAAATTCTAGCATTGCCATGTGCATTGGAGCTACAGCTCCATTTCATTCCAGACTGAACATATTTTGGCAGAATGTATAAGAAAGAGCTGCAGAGGCTGGAAAAATTAAAGGTAGAAATTAGTTCTGAAATCCCTTCTGTGTCTGAAGGGCTGTGGTGCAGTGGTACAATTTTTTTTTTTTTTTTTTTTTTAAATTTCTCAAATGAAGTTGATTACATTTTTAACCTGACTTTTTGACCCTTTTGATCAGTTGTAGTTCAGTTAAAGCTGGTAACGGAGCAGGCGGTAGTCTTTAATCAAATTACTTGCTATAATCTTCAGGGGACACTCCATACAATACAAAAGGTTTGTTAATTGAATATGTTGGAGAATACTCATGGGCTAGGCAGCATCTGTGAAGAAGGAATGGTTAATGTTTCATATTGCTAATTTGTCATCTTTGTGGTTGGGTTGGAGCCCTTGTTCCTTATTAAAATATTTTGCTGGTGGCAATAGTTTTTAATTTACAGTACAATAGCAAGCTGTAAATATGGATTGTCGGTCATCTTTTTGAAAGGACAAGTCTAACTTGAATAAACAATTAGTGTTTGTTGAATGCTTTGAAGTTAATCTTTGGATTGTAGTTAACAATGTTAATGTAGTTAGCAATGTGCCTGTGTCAGGATCTTGCTGCGGTGTGAAAAGCAGCTTATTTTCAGTTAAAAATAATCACCTGTACCTATGTTTTTAAAGGAAATTGTTAACAATAGAATCATGCAGCACAGGAGGCTACTCATGCCTTTAATGCTGTTTGTTTTCTAATTACACCTACTAACCACGAATGTTCAGGTCCTGCCAAGAATAAAAACATAGAGAAATGGGTGCAGGAGTAGGCCATTCGGCCCTTTGAGCCAGCACCGCCATTCAATATGATCATGGCTGATCATCTAAAATCCTGCATTTTCCCCAGAACCCTCGACCTGAAACGTCACCCATTCCTTCTCTCCAGAGATGGTGCCTGTCCCACTGAGTTACTCCAGCTTTTTGTGCCTATCTTCCCTTGATTCCTTTAGCCCTAAGAGCTAAATCTAATTCTCTTGAAAACATCCAGTGAATTGGCCTCCACTGCCTTCTGTGGCAGAGAATTCCACAGATTCACAACTCTCTGGGTGAAAACGTTTTTCCTCATCTCAGTCCGAAATGGCCTACCCCCTATTCTTAAACTGTGACATACCATACAATTACATATAATTCCTATTCGACTACATTACTATTAACAATATGACCAAATTTAAATCTCTTCTCACATTCTTTGATGCCCATTCTATAAACTAGGCGCTTCTAACCAGGGTTGATATTTAATGAAATTAATTCTCAGTTCCATTGGTGTTGGATGTGAACATTTTGATTTTAAGAATCTTTCTTTCCCAAGAATGCAAAATTACATGGTAACAATTGTGAAAAAAAAAATTCTGCCGTTGTTATTTTTCATCTTTGTCCTCTGCTAGCAATGTTTCAGCTGTTTTGTAGTAATAGTAGCAAATTAGTACAACACTTTCATATTTTGTGGAGTCAGGAAGTAGTGTGCACAGCTGGACTGTGATTATCCATGTTACTTTGCTCTTGCAGGGTGTGGTGATTTTCCTGCTGCATCAGTTGTCATGTGCTCACAGCTGTGTTCACGGATGAGTTGGTTGAACTATTGACAACTTCCCCCTTTTCAGTATTCATTATGTAGTTTGGCTTAAATTATATATAATTATAGAAGTTAGAAATTTATTGCTGCAACTTGATTTTCCTTTTATTGGGTTAGCTTGATTTTAAATTGTATGCAAATTTCAAGCAGCTAAGTGGTTTGAACCTGCTGCATGCAGGGTTTTCATTCGAAAATTGAACTTCTGCATCATCTGGAAGATTTCTTGGGCGTTGACATCCACCATTTCTCTTTGCTGATATATACAGCATATTCACTAACTTGTCTCTTGTTTACTGCTGGCAAGCATTATGTACACGGATTACTCTTGGATAATGGGTGTGTGAGTTCCCAGTCTCTGCCTTGTCCTTTGGGGAGAGTGGGGGAGTAAACTGGGCTATGGCTATAAAAAAACTGGCTGATGTTCTCATCAACTATTTTGCCTCCTTGATGGGAATGTAGAACAAAATGTATTGGCTGAAGATGGACACCAAGCTGGAGTTACTCAGCGGGACAGGCAGCATCTCTGGAGAGAAGCAATGGGTGACATTTTGGGTTGAGAGCCTTCTTCAGAATTGAAGGATATTGATTGAAACAGATTTGCTGTAATGGTCATCAACCAACAGGATAGCTCAAGAATTATACTATGTGAACTATTAATCCCAAAACCACTGCAATTGTTGAGTGGTTGCAAATAATGTTTTGTAATTATACTTCTAACTTCCACCTCTCCTCCCTCCCAAATGATGTGCAGATAAATTTATGTTTAGTGCAATTGAAGTTTCATCTTTTCTTGGATGTTCTTTTGTGTGTTCTGTATTTTTCTTGACTGTTCTTGTATTGCAAGAATGCTTGTTGACCTGGGTGTAACTCTCCATCAGAATATTTTAACTGAAGTAAGTTTAAATAAAATACTTTTGCTCCAAAGAATGCTATAAATAAAGTGAATTAAGGATGCAATTATGGTCAATTTAGTGCAATATTAAGAGCTTGTGGATAATCTGAGAGTTGTTTCTGATTTTGTGTTTAGCTGAAGAGCAATGTGTCATATCTTTATAGGCAGCATTTGATTTTTTTTGTTTCACTTTGCTATGATAACGTTAATAATAGTTGTGTAGGGAAAACTTTCTTGCCCTGTTTTGCCTCTTTAGTTTCTTCCACAGTCAGACCAGAGAAATTAGCTGCCTTCCAGTTGTTTAAAATGTCGCTTTGTTTGGGGAGTATAGAACATTGTCGTAGGGTACCTGTAAACCATCATAGTCAAAGTTGTATAGACCAGAAATGGGCCTTTCATCCCACTATGAAAATGGGATTAGGAGGCAGAGATCAGCCATGATTGAAAGGCGCAGTAGACTCGATGGGCTGAATAGCCTAATTCTACTCCTAGAACTTGTAAACTATGTCCATTGTGTGCTCTCCTGGCACCCATTTAAAACTCTATAAATAATTCTAGATTAATTCACTTGTCACTTCGATTATCTTGCAGCTCTGAGGTATATTGTAAGTTCTGTTGATATTTATTAACTCAGCACAGATTGAAAGCTGACACAAGGTTGAACCTGGGTTCCCAATTTATAACCATGTTATATCTTTGAGATGGAGATGCATGTCAACCATATCTGTGGCGATCTCTGAAAATGACATTAATGCGTTCCTGCTCTATCTCAGAGTCTTGTCCATGTGATCGGGTGGATAGTACTGAGGGAGCCCTGCATTGTTGATTGTATTGTCATTTAGGTAAAGCATTTTAAGTTTAGGGATCCAACGCAGTGTCATGCTGACCAGCAATCACTTGTTCACACAAGTTCTGTGTTATCCCACTTTTTTATCTACTCCCTACACACTCCGGGCAATTTTACAAACCCTGTTTGTAAACATGCTCCTGCAAGCCCACGCATCTATGGGATGTGGGAGGAAATCTGAGTACCACGTTTTCTTTCAGTGTTGGATCTTGTAGATACAGTAACACCATTAATAAATGTTCCTTTTTCCTGTCTCTCCTCTGTCCTTTATCGTGGAAAAATGTGAAGGCACCCTTTATTTGAGTTGCACAGAGCCATGTTAATGGTATTTGCAGTCTTCTAAAGATGTAACTGTTTTTGTATTGCACCTTTTGCTGTTGTCTTTTGTTCAATTGATCACGGCTTTAGTGGCTCTTGTTTCGTAAAGGGTTGTTGGGGATAAAGCGAGAAAAAAAATGCAGCTTTTAGATTTTACTAAAATTAAGAATATCTTGTATTGCATGAATTCAGTTCTTTGGGGGGGAAGTAAATGAAACAATGCGCTGGCCACATGTGGCATTGTATAGCTGTGTACAGAAATGTGCAAGAATTGAATAACCTATTTTGCAGTGCAGGCTGTTGGCAATGTTTGCGCGATGTAGGGGGAGGAAACTGATCCATTACGATTTACTTTTCGAGTTTGAGACATTTTTAGAACTGCATGACCAATTTATCATAAACCTTCATTTAAAACCTGCTTATCTAATTATTTCAATTTATACTGATCTGAAGAGTGGGTGGCACCATCTTTTAAATTTTCCTTGCATTTTATTTTAATTAAATTGGACAAAGAAGAGTTGTTTCTATGTAACCTCTGTTGTGAAGTTGTGGCCCATATCAGCTGTTGCATATGCAAACATGTTTTATCTGTTTAGTAGTGCTGCTGTGGGTTGGTACAGGTGTGGGAAGTGAATGCGATTTGTTGCAATTAATGTTACACGGTCAAAGTTCCAAGATGCGAGTGAAAATGCTGCATCTATCCTTAATCAGTTTGTAAAACATTCTTTCCAGAAGTTGGAACCTGCTGTATTAGACTATTTCCACTTCTAGTATCCACATTTATTCAAACGCTTCAAAAAGGAAAACAATTTTTATTTATGTGTGAGATACATTATCTTTTCATAGTTAATGTCAATCTACATTTGAATCTTAAAAAAAAAAAGTTTTTTACCATTTTAGCTGAAATTTTTCATTTGCTCTTATTTATTATAAGCGAGGTTTCTGTGGTTTCCTTGGAATTGACCTATTTGTCAAAACAAATTATAATTTAACTATTTCATTGACTTGAGGCAATAGGCATGTTCAGAGTTTGACTTTGAACCAAACTTCAGAAGTTCGAAACTACCAATTGCTGCCTTTCTACTAACTTGCATTTTCAACCAAGTACTAGTTCCTGGGGGATGGGGCATTGTGGTTTCAGTCTCACTCAAATGTCCATTCATTGAATGATAGGATTGGAGTGAATGGACGACTGATGTGCTCCCCAGTAATTGAGAAGGAGATGCAGGTAAATTAATTTGCAGTCTGCATCCTTTTTAAAACATTAAAATTAGCATTTCATGATCATTTGAATTGTGGACTTACTGGGGACTTTATTCAGTAGAAAGAAAGGAACATTGAATTTGAAATGGTCTGGAATAATGTTTTGCTTTCCATAATTTTTATCCAAATGCAGGTGATGTGCAATTTTGACATTTGCTATAAGCCTCGATCTGGGTTTGTAATGTCAATTAGAAGGAAAAGCTGAGAAGCCTGTCATTACTACTAGATAGGCAGCATCTGCAGGAAAAGGAATATTCACTTCAAATTGAACTTTCACTAGAAATGAGAATAGTTAAAGAGATGCGTGTTTTAAGATGCAAAATAAAGTGGGGTGGGAGGCAAAAGTGGGTGTTAAATAAAAGAAATTATGTGAAAAAGTCCAGGTGCAAAGTAGGGCAATTGTCTTCAGTTTTGAGAGGAATTCGGAAAATTTCTGCCATGTTATTTTGTCTGTAAGTTTAGAACTCCTTGTGTTGAGCTTAGAGAGGCAATAGTATACCAAGGCAGAAGAGAAGTTGTTCCTTGAAATTGAAGTGAATTTGGACACACCAGGAGGAGGATGCACAGATTAAAGTGATGTGACACTGGAAGTTCTATTATGTTTGGTGACTGAACGAAGCTCTTCAACAAACTGATTACCTAATCTGCTTGATTACCCAATATTGTAAAAGCAATACTGTGTGTACTAGAAATCCAAAATATAAGTATGCTGGGTATATGACATTGGGCAAAGTTTAGAGAGAGCATAAAAGCAGGGTTAATATTTTGTGTCAATTGTGCCAACAGAACTGGAACAATTTAGAGGGGAACAAATTAGGTGGTGGGTTCTCATTTCTCCAGATATTTTACCACTTTCCTAGTGAATTCTGAGAGAGCACCATTATTAACAAAATACTTTTGGAAAAACTAGGTCAGATATTAGTCTTGCAGCATGGAAACAGACCCTTCAGTCCAGCTCATCCATGCCGATCAAGCTTCCCCATTTGAGCTAGTCCTACATGCCTGCGTTTGTCCATATCCCTCTAAACCTCTTCTATCCACGTACCCATCAAGTGTCTTTTAAGTGCTGTTCAGTAACTGCTTCTATTGCCTCCCCCGGGTAGTGTTCTGTAAACCCACTACACAAGGTTGCCGGTCAGTTACATATATTAAATCTTGCCGCTCTCACCTTAAACCTATGACCTTGGGTTCTTGTGTACCCTATTCTGGATTACGACTGCATTAATCCTAACTATTCCCCTCATGTGCACATCTGTCAAATCACCAGTCAGCCTCCTGTGTTCCAAGGAATAGTGTCTTGGTGTCTAGTAAACTTATTAATCATGCCTTGTTGCAAATCCTTCCAAGTTATTGATATAAACTACAAACAGCATTGCTCCTTGAGGCACACGACTCATGCTGGGCCTGTCCCACTTAGGCGATTGAAAAATCGGCAACTTGAACGGTGACTGTCAGAGTGGAACTCACACTCACACTTACACTCACACACGGCTGTCAAGATTGGCGGACATTTAATGTATACTAGGTTCTGAAAACTACTGCTTGCCTTTTTCCCCAGTGAGCCAATGAAATTCACCGGTCAGCACCGGCTACAACCTACAAGAACCTCAGAGAACCTTCGACCTCCTGGCAACCCATTAGGGCCTCCTGGCAACCCACCTACGGGTCGAGAATTCTCGCTGCTCTCCATGGCGGCTTCATTCTAGTGGGCACTAACTTTTCAACGTTGAAAAATTCACGGTGACCATAATGAGGCCGCGACTAGTGCTGGAACTCCTCACGACCATGAAGGCGACTCCCCGCGTGTATATGGTGACTGCATAGTCTCCTGCAGTTGCCTAAGTGGGACAGGCGCATGACAGTCTAAAAAAACCTCCCTTCCGCCACCTTCCATGATGCCAATATTTTTTTCAAATTCTATCTAAACCTTATGCTGATTTTTGTTATGTTGTACATTATCCAGAAAATTTGTTTTGAATTGAAACATTTCTATTTCCAGATTTACAGAATATGTATCCTCTATGATTGAATGCTCAGCCTCTCAAGAGTTTTGTTGTTACTTGGTGGGTTTAGGTTTATTAATATCACATGTACCAATGTGCAGTAAAAGCTTTGTTTTGCATGCTATCTAAACAGTTAAGATATACCATACACGGATACAATCAGTTTAAAATTGATTGCCATAGATAGAGCAAAGGGGAAGATAAAGAGCAAAGATTTTACATTTCAGTATTTTAGTACATTATAGTACATCAGTTCAGTAGACCAAGTCCAATGTCTTCAATGGCATAGAGATGAATTGATCAATGTCCCAGTTTATGGAAGGACTATTCAAAAGCCTGTTAACCAAGGGGAAGAAGCTAGTAATGAATGTGCTTTCAATCTCTTGTACCTACTGCCAGATGGGATTAGGATGAAGGAATGACTGGGCATTTAAGAGGCTTTGGATAGACACATGGATATACATAAAATGGTGGAAATATGGATCATGTGCTGTCAGCTGACATTAGTTTATCTTGGTATCACGTTCATCACAGATATTGGGCTGAAGGGCCTGTTTCTGTGCTGCACTGTCCTATGTAATAAAAGGATATTACACATCTTTAGTGTTTCAATGGAAGATAATGCACATAATTTTGAAGTTGGCTAAATGTATTCTCTTGAGGAAGATATCTATCACTGACAAATTTGCAATGTGCTTCAACTGACCAAGTTTGTCTCAACTGGGTTTGGTAATTTGCATTGAAAATATGGATGTTTCTTTCTCCCCAAGAGCATTGATGCTTATTATTGAACTCTTCATCTTGGGGGCTATATTTGGCTTGAGCCTACGAACTACTTATTGAAGGAGTTATTAATTTTTGTCTTAGCCTTGCTGTTTTGCCACAGTTCACTTATTTTCATGCTCAAAATGTACAGTTTGATTGACTGCTTGAATAAGGACGAACAAATTCAGAATACTGAATTCTGAGAGCTAATCATCCCTAAAGGGGCGCAGTCTGAAGCTGTCAATTGATGCCTTCTCCATCATTCCATTTTCTATTAAATATAAATGAA